>CM076573.1:17276227-17800335 GCA_034641835.2 Pinus albicaulis
AGATAAATCATTATTTATCTTATTATTTCTTAAGAATAATTATTTAAACCTTATTTAAATAATATTCTTTGTTGAATATGACTAAATCACCCTTAAATAATTAAATAAATCATTATTTATTTGATTATCACTCAACCACATCCTTAAAATGATAAATAAATCATTTATTTATTTATTATTTACAAATAAATGGATTTGACCCAAGTCAAATTCCTTTTCCCTCCAACAAATATAATAAAATATTCCATAAAAGTTGGATCTTGATTTGGTTAATAATATTTTAATTATGCACCAATATCTAGACTAACTCAATATTTCGTTATAAATAGAAGGGTTTTCCCATTCATTTATCACCTTTTGTTGCCTAAAGATCACTCTGGATCTATACTTTTGGTCTGACTATTGATCCACCATCATAGTCATATTTTTCTACCATTTTTGTCTGGGTTTTCTACACCATCAAGAGAGAGGAATTTTAGATCTGAAGTGCTGAGGACTTACAAGAACCCATCCCATTGAGGAGAAGGCACAGAATACCCTCTGTGTTTTCATCCCGAGGTGCTTATTAATACCAAATTTATTCAACATATTCTTGTCTTGTCTATTGGATGCATAGGTAAATCTTCTTTTTCTCTTGCTTAATAATGTCTTCTAATGCATAAATCTAGATTTTTACAACATTTGTCTCGATCTGCCTAGCTAGAGATGCGAGGACATTGAGTAGCCATGTTGTTGTTAGGGATATTTACATCATGTGCAGCTAAAGTGAGTATTTTTATGCAGCTTGGAATTAAGATGGATTCTTAACAACTGAAACCAACACGGGTTTACGATTAAGACCGATGTCGTTTCTGATCCTTGCATATCCGACTACTTCAAACCTTATGATTTCTCTTCAGTCCCTTGCTTTTGCTTTTCTTGATATTTTTTTTTAACCTATAAAACCCTCAAACGATAAAATTTCCCCAACACGTACATTTCGACCCTATTATGCGCGGGTATGAACCTCGACCCTTGAAAGTGAGACGACAATTTTTTCTAAAATCTGCCGCCTAGAGTGTCAAAAGTGTAGGTCGCACTTTTTTTCCCAAAAACTGTGACCTAGAGCTTCAGGAAGCATGATTCAGCCCAAAAACTACGACCTCTGCTGAAAACAGGTCAGAAACTACAACCTAGATTTTTTGTAGGGATTTTTACGATATTTTTATCGGTTTTGTCGACCTTGTTCGGGGTTTTCGACCTCGTCTGCCCATTTGGACTGTACTTGTTACTGTTTTCTCAAATAAGTGGGAACCCTATCCCTAGGGATACATTTGCCAGCTATCGGAAAAGATGTCGCATCACACTTCCCTCAAACTGAAGAAGCCGCTCTCCAAATTGCGTTAAAATATGACTTGATCTATGCTTAGTCGGGTTATGTTTATACCGTTCTACCTGATCTTCCCAGACCCGATGGTGCCAATGCACTGGGGGCATCTCACGCCGCCAAAGGTATCATTGGAGCTCTCTCTAATCCATATGTTCAACCTCCGATGGGCTATGGTTTTCCTCAGGGGGGGCCATCACCTCCTGCACTTTTCCCCCTCTCGGTAGCATGTATCCAGGATACGGCATGCCTCCTCTTTTTTCCCAACCTCCTGTTTACCACATTGTTACCCAACCTCCTTTTTATCCATATCCACAGCCTGGTGCTCCATCTCCTTTGGCATTAGCACCTCCTCCTCCCTTTCCTTCTCAACTCCCGCAACAACAACCACCACCCCCTCAGGGGCAGGTGTATGCACAACAGGGCGCGACTAATCCTCCTCCCTCAAAAAATAAGAGGAAGGACACTCAAAATCAAGCTGCCCCTGGAAATCTTGGACCTAATCAAGGTAATGCTACTAACACTACGAACCAGCAATAAGGCACTTAGCCCAAGCAGGACAGGCCTGTTTGCACGAACAAGCCCTATTCTTATTGTGGTGTTTATGGTCATTACACACATGATCTTCCCCTTTCTCCACAAACGCAGCAGCTGTCGGAGTATCAAGCAACATTGAGAGGACAGCAAGTCATCCCTTCCATTCCTCCCAGTATTGCACCTAGTAAACCAGCTGTGCTTACCGATCCTTTCCCTCAGCAAGGATTTGTGGCTACCCAACCACCTGAAGGTCAGGTGGCCACTCAACCTATTCCATCTGGTGCCTCTGATTACCAGATTCTCATGATGAACTCTGATCAACCTTTAACCGTATACATCAATCTTCAAACTCGGACCTGTCAGTACAACAAGCCTCCCGCTACGTCTGTCCTCGAGCTGCCTCCTTTGGTCTCTACAGAGCCTCTTTAGACACCTAATGGTCCCTTACATATCCCTCAGCCTAAGGCGGAGGTTCATACCAAGATCCCTAATGGACCACTACGCGAAATGCTACTTCCGGTAAAGCTGCCCATTCGTATAGCATAGTAGATGATTTGGCACAATCCCCTGCTGCCATTTCAATGCTGGAACTCCTCCAGTCGTGCCCTTCACAACAAAAAGCTCTACTATCTTCCATGGGAACTGTAGATCCTTCCGACGATCAATTGATTGTCTTCGATGTTGACCGATCAGAACATCCTCCTCTCACTGCTTCCGTCGCCTTCCAAATCCCAGTCAAGATCTGGAACGCTAACGTTTCCTAGTGCATTATTGATGAGGGGGCATCCACCTATGTGATGTCCACTTCGTTTTGGAAGCAACTTGGATCACCTAAGTTGGCTCCTTCTACGATCACTCTCCGAGCATGGGATGGTCATGCCTCCTAGCCCATTGGCTTATTCCGTAATTGACCTATTACTCTTGCGAGAAAGACTGTTTGCGTTGACGTGGAAGTCATATATGCCCCCTTATATTACATCATTCTATTGGGTCGTAGCTACACTTATGCGATGTATGTTGTCCCTTCCGTGATACACCACAAGATATCCTTCCCTTATAATGGAAAGATAGTCACCATTGACCAGTTGACATATTACAAACCAAAGTCTCAGACCTCCCCTGATTCCATCATCTCTTAAGTGGTTAATAAGTAAATCATCGATCCTTTGACCAATGTCTCACCCGACGTCTACAAAGATTCTTCTTTGCTTGGTACATTCCCTGGTCTTCCTCATCCTTTCTCTTATCTCAGCTCATCGAATGTTGTGCATGATGCAATCGTTTCAGGCTACCCTCAAACATCCCGTTTCGACTAGTTAGCAGCCTTCGTGCCCTCCGCAACCTACTCCTAGCCTTTCGATTCAGCCTTCTGGACCTCCTCCTCCTGGCCCTTCACCTTCAGCTGGTACCCATGAGCCTCTTTATCCTCCTAGAATGGTTCCTCTAGGCCTTAACCATCTTGGATCCATTCCGCCTGGTCATTACCCCTCTGGTCAGATACTGTTCCTGGCCCCCCATCCCAGAGTCTACACGATACTTGTTATGGCCACCCTCTCTCTGCCTGACATGACCCTAGGGATTCCCGTCTGGTACCTTGATCCCCCAGCTGCTAACCCACCTAGTCACCCCAAACCATATCTTGCTTTGACCCCAGTTCAACTAGTCCCTATGACTTCTCCCATGGCTACAGTGCCTCAGCCACCTCAACAGGAACCTCCTCTTGTTGCGACAACTTTGGGTAACGAGGGCAAAGCCAATAAAGAAACCAAAGACAGGACTACCCCAACAAACATTGCCCCCTCCTCGGCCGCCAAGGTGAATTATCCAGTGTGCTTTGTGTGATGTTGTCAAGCATGCCACTCATAATTGTCCAGAGTTGCGTCACCTTAAGCCCATGGTTAATGAGATGTTTTCAGAATCTGACATCCCTGAGGTCTATGTCACTATACCCGATTCAATCCCGAAACTCAAATCATTGCACACAAATCATCCTTGTGCTTTGTGTGATTTCCATGGCCACTACAGTCACCTCCATCCTCGCCTCGAAGAGTATCGTTCCTCTTTGGAATCCCTCCACCAATTCGAGGCCGAGCATAACAAGTGCACCCTTTCCTTGTTCACGGGTTCTGCTTCGGTAGAACCAGAGGATCCGCCTACTCCCATTGACATCCCTCCTCCTGATTTCAACATGACAAAGCCTTCGGCCACCATTTTCTACCTATCATCATCCATGAGACCCTCGGTGGAAGCCCCAATGGAGACTTCCCCCGATGATCCACTTGACCTCCCTTCAGTGATCACCCTGGGCTCAACATCGGTAGATCCTTTATTTGCTTACTCTTCAGTCATCCCCCATGACATTGCGCATGTGAGCCTTTCTTCACATTATGATGAGTCAGGTAGCTCTACCGCGTCAGGTGGTCTCCCTTCATCCAATCACCCCATCTTTCACTTGATGAAGACATTATGGAAGCGCTGACTGATCCTAACTTTCTGTGGGATGATATGCACCACTGTGCGTAGTTCCTCCCACAACAGTCCCATGACCAATATGTTGTGGAAACTAAAGACTTCATTCCTAACGAATTCGATTGGTTTAGAAATCCCATTCCTGCACCTGATGCCTTTGAGGAAGGAAATATGGCGAATATCTCTCCTACCATTAAAATTGACATTTCTGAAAAAATAGGGATAGAAGAAAATATCACCTTGGGCACCCATTGCACCTCGGAAGAGGTTGAGGCTTACACCAAGCTATTCAAAGAATTCCGTGATATTTTCACCTGGTCGTATTCAGAAATTCCTGGACTTGATCCTGCCATTTTCGAACACCATATCGATGTTAGAAAATTATATATATTACAGAGCAATGAAACACGTAAAATATGCGGAAAACACAAGCACACAAAACACATAAAACTAGAGATACCCAGATATGCGTGGTTCACCTAGTTTGGGCTACGTCCACCCCAAAGAGCTAGTCTTTCCTTTCTATTATCCAGCAAAATGAAGAGACACAACCTACATCAGATCCGTTGTAATATCCTCTGTTCTCTTTCACAGTCTCCCTACCTGCTTCTCGCTCTAAGAATACACATACAATACAAAGCCGTAATACAATACCCTCATACAAAGAGAGGGGTTTCCTTCTAGGGCAAAAACCATAAGCTAAACATAACTTCTACTGTCAGATCATCCACCTAATGAATGGCCCAGATTGACTAGAAATTACTATACTTTTACAAGGCAATTTTACATATCTTTTTAGTTTCGGGGGCGCTGCCCCCGAAACCCCCCGCTGGGATGGGGGCTCCATGAAGTCGTAGCTGTCCCCCCTTGGACTCCCCAAGCAACATTTAATTACGGGCGGTGTTGTCGCCACATTAAGGTACATGGATCCAACACTGTGATACAAAATAAACAAGATAATCAGGCTCCACACCCAACAGTCTCCCACTTGGAGATTGATTGTAGCAACTCCACCGCTGCTTCATTTGATGGAAAATGACTCCTATTTGGACCTGGTTGTTTCTCATCTTCATCTTCATCCTTGAAGACCAATGGAAACTAAGCATATTCTCAGTTTCTCCCTGGTTACAACTTTTGTTAGCATATCTGCAGGATTCTGGCTAGTGTGTATCTTTTCCAGCTTCAATTGTCCATCTTCCAATACTGACCTTATGAAATGGTACTTGAGCTGTATGTGTTTAGTCCTGGAATGAAATGATGAGTTTTTTGCAAGATGAATGGCACTTTGGCTATCATTTTATAACGTGCCCATATCATGATTCTTACCCAATTCATCCATAAAACTTTGTAACCAAATCATTTCTTTACTAGCCTCTGTAGCAGCAACATACTCTACTGTTGTTGTTAAAAGTGCAACAACACTTTCGATTTTTGAAACCCAACTGAGAGTTGTTCCACCTACAGTAAATAGATATCCTATAGTGCTGCTCTTCTTATCTCTGTCACCTACCATATTTTCATCAGCATATCCCTGTAGAGCAATGTTTGAACCACCAAAGTATAATGCTTGATTTGTGGTACCTCTCAAATATCTGAGAATCCATTTTACTGCCATCCAATGTTCTTTTCCTAGATTTTTCATGTACCTGCTTACAACTCCCACTGCATGTGCAATATCAGGCCTTGTGCATACCATTGCATACATTAAGCTTCCAATTGCTGATGCATATGGAACTTTAGACATATAATCCATTTATTCTTGGGTTTTGGGGCACATCTCCTTACTAAGTTTGAAATGGCTAGAAAAAGGTGTACTAACTGGTTTTGCATTCTGCGTATTAAATCTTTTCAACACCTTTTGTATGTACTCATTCTGAGACAGTGTTAATTTGCGATTTTTCCTGTCTCTAGTTATTCTCATACCAAGGATTTGTTTTGCAGCTCCCAAATCCTTCATTGCAAATGAATTTGCCAATTTTATTTTGAGCACATTTATTTCCTGCATGTTAGACCCTACAACAAGCATCTCATCTAGATACAATAACAATATAATATAGTTTCCATAATTTTTCTTTTTCATATAAACACAATGATCAAAGTGACATCTATTATAACCTTGTTCAAACATAAACCTGTCAAATTTTAGATACCACTACCTTGGAGCCTATTTTAAGTCGTACAATCTCTTCTTTAACTTGCAGACTAATTTTTCTTTCCCTTTGACCTCATATCCTTCTGGTTGCTCCATATAGATCTCTTCCTCCAAATATCCATGGAGAAATGTTTTATTTACATCTAACTGTTCAAGATGTAAATCTTTCGTTGCTACAAGACTTAAAATAGTTATAATTGAAGTCATCTTAACAATAGGAGAAAATATTTCATAAAAATCAATCCCTTTCTTTTGTGCAAACCCCATCACCACAAGTCTAGCTTTGTACCTCTATTTTCCTCCATCTTCTTCCTTCAGCCCGTAAACCCATTTATTCTGCAATGTAGTTTTACCTACAGGCAGCCTGACTAAGTCCCAAGTCTGGTTATGCATTAAGGAGTCCATCTCTTCTTCCATGGTTAGCTCCCACTTCTTCCTGATTTCAACCTGCATTTCTTCTTCATAACATTCAGGTTCACCAGAATCAGTCAATAATAAATAATATAATGAAGGAGAGTATCGGTCAGGGAGTCTACTTATCCTGGTAGATCTTCTAACACCACTTTCAGGTGTTTGAGGTGCCTGTTGCTGTTGTGGTGGTTGTTGTTGTTGTGGCTCTTGATTATTATTATTTCCAGGCACCTTTACCTTTTCTGTGATCTCATCAAGAACTGTGTATTCTTTGTTTTCATTTTCCTGTTTCTTTTCTTGCAACTAATTCTTATACAATGTATTTTCATTGAACATTACATCTCTGCTCCTAATCATTTTGTTATTTTCATAATCATATAAGAGATAACCAAAATCATTAACAACATATCCAATAAAGGTATATTTGTTTTATTTTTCCTCAAGCTTTGTTTTGTTTTCTTTATTAATATGGATAAAGGCCTCACAACCAAAAGGCTTTAAAAAGGAGTAGTTTACCTTTTTACCTGTCCATGCTTCCTATGGAATACCACCATCCACAGAAATTAAAGGCCCTCTATTGATTAGATAAACAACAATATCTACATCATCTTCCCAAAATTGTAAAGGCAATCCTGCATGCAATCTCATGCACCTTGCATGCTCCATGATTGTTCTGTTCATACTTTCTGACACACCATTTTCTTGTGGTGTTCTTGGAACTATCTTGTCTCTGTGAATTCCATGCTCTGAATAGTACCTATCAAAATATTTGCTACAATATTCACCTCCATTGTCTGATCTGAGACACTTCAACTTCTTTCCTGTCTCAATCTCAACCAAAGCTTTCCAATTCTTGAAAGTATCAAATACATCAAATTTTATTCTTAATACAATGAATCTAAGTTTTTCTAATTGCATCATCAATAAAAGTAACATAATAACGAGAGCCACCAGGAGATGATACCTGAGCAGGTCCCCATACATCTGTATGCATAAGCTCTAATTTTTTGCTCTTCTTTTCTTTCCCAACTCTAAGAAATCTAACTCTCTTATGTTTTCCATAAATGAAATTGTCACAGAAATCCAAATCAACATTCTTCAAACCCGGCAACAAATTTCTTGAGTGAATAATATTCATTCCCTTCTCACTCATGTGTCCAAGACTATGATGCCATGATGCTGCATCTACTCCTTTGGAAGTTAAAGCATTGACAGAGTTAGAAATACCATTGCATAAATACAATGTACCAACCTTTTCTCCTTTTGCTATTACCAGGGCTCCTTTGGTGACCTTCCAAGTTTTATCTGTGAAAGTTGTCACACAACCTTCACTGCCTAAATACCTTGTTGAAATCAGATTTCTCTTCATATCTAGAACATGCCTTACCTCCTTTAATAGCCATTGGTTTCCATTCTATTGTCTTACAAGAATTTTACCCATTCCAAAAATTTTACAGGGTTTATCATCACCTAAACGGACTTGTCCAAAATCTCCTTGAACATAGTCATGAAAATATTTCTTATCAGGTGTGGCATGGAATGAGGCCCCTAAATCTACAACCCAAGAATCAGTAACATTTTTGAAAGAAAGAATCAAAGCATATTATAACACATCAGCTGTCACATTTTCTTCATGATTGTTTTCTTGCTGTGCGTCTCCTCCTTTTCCCTTCCGAGATCTACAGTCTTTCTTCAGGTGTCCTTTCTTTCTGCATTTCCAGCACACTATCCTTGATATGGACTTGGATCTGCCTTTCCTTGATTTACTACAATATCCTGAGCTCTTTTCCCTTTCCATTCTTCTTCCCCTAAACTTTGCACTCAAAGCATTATCCGATGTCTCACCGAAGCTTTTCTGTTGAATTTCCTCGCTAAGGATAGCACCGACAACATCATCAAACTTTCAAGTACTAGATCCAGAGACAGAGTTACTAATGGCCATAACTAAACCATTCCAACTTTCTAGCAATGAGCACAGAAATAAAAGAGCCCTAACTTCATCATCAAAGTTTACACCTATAGAATTAACTGACTGGTAACTATATTAAAATCATTTAAATGGTCTGCAACAGATCCACCTTCCGACATATTCATATTAAATAAACGTTTCATGAGAAATACCTTGTTTGAGGCCGAGGGTTTTTCATATAATTTCACCAACACCTTAATAAAACCATTTGTTGTTGTTTCCTTCGAAATATTGAAGGCTACCGATGCCGCAAGGCACAACCTTACTGTTCCGAGTGCCTTTCTATCGAGAATCTCCCATTCTGCGTCTGTCATAGCCATCGGCTTCTTTGTTTTTGCGCTCAATGGTAGGTACAGATCTTTCTGATACAGATAATCTTCCATCTACATCTTCCACAGTGGGAATTTTTGGTCGTTAAATTTCTCGACCCTAAACTTACCATCTTCTGCCATTGCTCCCACTCGAACCAGGAACCCTTCTTTCCTGCGATTTTATCAACCAAATAGACCTTTGGCTCTGATACTAGTTGTTATAAAATTATATATATTACAGAGCAATGAAACACATAAAATATGCGGAAAACACAAGCACACAAAACACATAAAACCAAAGAGACACAGATTTACATGGTTCACCCAGTTTGGGCTACGTTCACCCCGAACAGCCAGTCCTTCCTTTCTATTATCCAGCAAAATGAAGAGACACAACCTACAGCAGATCCATTGTAATATCATCTATTCTCTTTCACAGTCTCCCTATCTATTTCTCGCTCTGAGAATACACATACAATACACAGCCGCAATACAATACCCTCATACAAAGAGAGGGGTTTCCTTCTAGGGAAAAAAACCCTAAGCTAAACATAACTTCTACCATCAGATAATTTTCCTAATGAAAGACCCAGATTGACTAGAAATTACTATACTTTTACAAGGTAATTTTACATCTGTTTTTAGCTTCGGGGGTGTTGCCCTCGAAACCCCCCGCCAGGGGGGTCTCCATAAAGTTGCAATCGCCCCCCTGTGGACCCCCAGGCAGCGTTGAATTATGGGTGGCATTGCTGCCATATTAAGGTACAGGGGACCAACGCTGTGATAAAAAATAAATAAGATAATCAGGCTCCACACCGAACAATTGATACATTGCCTGATGCCAATCCTGTCTGTCAAAAGTTGAGACCCATTAATGCTTCTAGACGAGAAGTTGTCAAAGCCAAAATCAATAAGCTCAAGCAGGCTGGTTTTATCTATCCCATTGAATACACCACTTGGGTGTCCAATCCGGTTCTTGTTCTCAAAAAACAAGGCACCATCCGTGTCTTCACTGACTTTCGCAATCTGAACAAAGCTTGGCCCAAAGAAAACTTCCCCACACTATTCATTGACCAAATCATTGATGAGTGTGCGGGGCACAAGGTTCTATCCTTTACGGATGGTTTCTCTGAGTACAACCAAATTTTTATCTATTGTTCTGATCAACTTAAAACTACGTTCATTAGTCCGTGGGGAACCTTTGCCTATCAAGTCATGCCATTTGACCTTAAAAACACATGAGCCACTTTTTAGCAGGCTATGTCTTACTGTTTCCATGACCTGGCTCATATTATCCTTGTTTATTTAGACGACCTAACTGCGCATTCTAAACATCATGTGCAACACCTCCACGATCTGCGTACTATCTTTCTCTGATGTCGCAAGTATAATATCTACCTCAACCCACTGAAGTGTTTCTTTTGTGTACCTGTCGGCCATCTTCTAGGCTTCATTGTGTCTAAAGATGGTATCACGGTTGACCCATTGAAATTTGAAGCCATCCTTGAGCTTCCTATCCCTCATACTTTACGCGAGTTACAAAGCCTCCAAGGCAAAGCTAATTTCCTTCGACGGTTCCCACCTGACTATGCCACCACTGCGCATGGGTTCCTTAGACTCCTCTGCTCTAATATCCCTTTTGTCTCGGATACATATGCTCAAGAGTCTTTTGATGCCCTGAAACATGCTCTCATGTCCGCTCCCTTGATTCATCCACCTGACATTGATAGGGATTTCATCCTGTATATCTCCGCTTCCACTCACTCAGTCGCTGGAGTCCTCATTCAGGAAGATGACAATGGAACTGAACACGTTATCTATTATGCCAGTAAGAACCTGGTAGGACCTCCTGTATCCTACTCACATGAAGAGGAATTAGCACTGGCTGTCGTGTTATTGGTCCAGAAACTTCGTCATTACATCCTCATGCGTTCCACCAAGGTCATGACTAATTCAAACCCTATGGCCTTCCTATTGAGTCGTCAAATCATCAATGGGAAGTATGCCCATTGGATCGTGATCCTCCAGGAATTCAATCTTGAATTTGTCACACCAAAAAGTAAGAAAGGTTTAACCCTCGCTGAACTCATTTCCAAACTACCTACAGGTACGCAAGATCCGCCAGTTAAATGATAATTTCCCTGATGAAAATTTATTTGCCATTACCACCGATGACCCTTGGTATGGGGACATCCTCACTTATTTGCGAACCCAAAATTTTTCCCTCCATCTTGACCGTGATGCTCGACGAAATATCCGACACCAAGCCCCCCGCTACCTTCTTATCAGTGACAACCTTTATCTTCATGGTGTATATTATGTCCTTTGTCGTTGTCTCACACACACTGATGCAAAGCAAGTCCTCAATGCCTACCATAGCGGCGCTTGTGGTGGCCACCTCTCCGGTTTGGCCACTTCCCAGAAAATCATGTGCGCTGGGTACTTTTGGCCTTATCTCTTTGGTGATTGTATTGGATCAGTCAAACACTGCCCTAATTGCCAACATTTTCCCCCTAAGGCATGAGCTCCTCCGACTCCCCTCCATCATGTCATCTTCACTGGTCCCTTCTGTAAGTGGGCCATAGAATTTATGGAGTGTCGATCGTCATCAGCTAGTAACCATAAGTATATCATCGTGGCGGTTGACTATTTAACTAAACAGGCTGAGGCCATGCCAACGTTTAACAACACGGTAGCTACCGCAACCCTATTTTTCTTTAACCATGTGATCGCTCAATTCGGAGTTCTGAAACAATTGGTCTCCGACCAAGGCCAACATTTTGAAGATGAGATATGGCATGAGCTATCCTCAATGTTGGGCTTTGAGCACCAATATTCCTCCTCTTATTACCCCCAAGGTAATGGCCAAGTTGAAGCAGTCAATAAAATTCTTAAAACCATGCTTCAACGGACGGTGGATAAGCGCAAAACCAACTGGCACCTTATGCTCTTGCCTACTTTGTGGGCCTATAGAACTTCTGTCAAAACCGCCACTGGGTTTACTCCTTTCCACCTTGTTTTTGGAGAGGAGGCAGTCATACCGATCGAGTGTGAAATCCCTTCCCTTCATCTAGCCGTCAAACTTCTCCCTGACACCTAACCCTTAGAATATTGACTTATCATGCTTGAGCGCGCTTTCGAAGACCGTCGTGTTACATTACAAACCATTGAGGTGGCTAAGAAACGCACCAAAGCTCAATATGACCGAAAAGTCCACCCTCATACTTTTCATGAAGGTGATCTTGTTCTGGTGTATGACCAGGCCAATGATGTCCTTCGTCATGGGAAGTTTGACTCATTATGGCTAGGACCTTACATCACCAGTAAGGATTTAGGTAAGGGGGCATATCTATTAGAGGACTTTGAAGGCCATCCCCTTCCCAATCCTCGCAATGCACTCTATCTGAAGAAATATTACCCTTAGCATTTCCTTCCAGAAATGCATGTTTTATTTTCTTTAGGTAGCTAGCATTAGGGGAATTTTGAGGTCTAAAATGGGCCTCCTAAGAAACATGTACAACAAAAATAAACTTTATAACAACCAATAGGATTCAAGATGATGATGTCAACCATGGGGGATGATTTACCATTTTTAAAATAAAAGGGTAAAAATATTAAAAAATAATAAAATAATAAAACTACTTTTTCAACTCGTATTTTCAACTTATCTCCCAAAATTTTTACTCAAATTTAGAGTGGGAGTACTCGTTGGATGCAAAATTTAATTCCTCATCCAAGGAGTACCCATGTTGCATACTTTCGATGAACTCTACTACATGAAAAATGAGAAATACATAAAAAATGTGATTGTAATCACATTTTTTTTATGTATTTCTCATTTTTCTTGTAGTAGGCCCCATCGAAAGTATGCAACATGGGTACTCCTTGGGTGAGGAATTAAATTTCACATCCAACGAGTACTCCAGCTCAAAATTTGAGTAAAAAATTTGGGAGATGAGTTGAAAATATGAGTTGAAAAAGTAGTTTTTTCATTTTTCCCTCTAAAATTTGATGATGTCATCAAATCTTATTTGATTTTTTCCACTATTATTTTATAATTTCCTTAGGAGGCCCATTTTAGACCTCAAAATTCCCCTAATGCTCATGCTTTTTAGTGATTTGATACTTCACCGGGACACAATTTGTCCAAGAAGCGTCACTTCACCCCTCCTCAAAATCGAATTTCTTCACATGCAACACTCGTACTAGGGGCACTACTTTGCCCCCATACTTGTCCACACTCGTGTCGACTTTAGTCGTGAGTTACCATCTTGTACTCATGTTTTTATGGTCCCCATTGGACCTTTTTTGTGTGGCAGCACGATCAAGTCACCCTTGTTTAGAACATCTGAGTTGAGTCATCATTGCATTCATGGAGTCTCTCCCGAGTCCCTTTGCATCCCACTATAGTCCTCCATCCTTCATTGCTTGGTCCCTCTCTCGTGTCGCACATTATGACCTTCAGTCCCATTATCCCCTATCCCTCATGATATTGTGTTAGTCACTGCCAGGTCATCCATGCCCTTTATACTCTAACAAGGGAAGTCGTTCGTTTGCTACTCAGTACCCCCGATTCCATCATCATCATTGGTGTCAGTCTATCAATTTCTCTACTATTTTCTCTAGTGCCTTAGTTGAGGATCCCTTATTGCCTCACCTATGGCAGACCTCCTTCTGTCGACATCAGCTCATTCATTCCAGAAGATAGGTCTAGAGAGGGGTGTACCTTGGTTCCAGCTTCCACTCTTGTTTGATGTCTTGGATCAGGAAAAGGGACTCCTTATTTTCCTTTGACTTGATTGTTTCTCAGCTCCATCTCCTTTCAGCATGATCGAGATCTGTATACTTGATGGTTTAGTGATGCAACAGCTAATATCGGTGATTCCGAGGTGTGTGTGAGATGTCTTAGCCCTCATGAGGGGGTGTCCCTACAGGTAGCCCCCCACATGCCCGGATGACCTCTCCATTACAGCCTTTCAATGCAGCTCCATAGATTTGATGATGTCTGCCTCAACCGTTTGCAGCACCTTTTTGATTGCATGTATCAGTCAGATTATCAGAGCTCTTTCCTGTTTACAGGGGCATCTGGGTTGTATTTGTATCTCATATACTCAGATATTATTATACAAGTCCTGGTTGTTATCCCGGGCACAATATGTATGTGGGATTCATTATCGTGTTGTTTATCTGGCTCATTTTTATGCCAACATGTACTATATTGTTCAGTCCCTTTGATTATTGGACGCCTTATTTTTTGTACTTTTCCTCAGCGAGCATAGGTATGCCTCCCCCGCTGCCTATAGCATAGGTACTCACTCATCAAAGAGACTTGTCGCACCTGTAAGTCTCGCCTCCTCTGGGTCTAGTTCTTTTAGCACTTTGGTCTACCTTATATTTCTCTCTCTTTGACTTCCCCTTCGATGTCTATTGATTGAGTTCTTACAACGTACTTCGGTCATACGATTAGCTCCTAACGCTCGCATGCTGGGGGGCAACCTGTTACACCATTTTTTGGTCATCTAACCTATTGTTATAATATGGACCCAAGTACACCATGTAAGACCAATTTTACCCTAAGTAAAATTGCATTCACTATGAAAAATAACTTAGTAAACCACCTTTATTAAGTTGTTTATGGTCTAAATAGGAAACCCCATGAGGAAATATTAAATAAATCTACATTTTTTTTATTCTCCTCAAGGAATAATTAATTAAACAACAATTTAATTAATATTCCTAGTTATATTTAACCCAAAACAGGGAAATTAATTATAAAAATCATTATTTATCTTATTATTTCCTAAGAATGATTATTTAAACCTTATTTAAATAATATTCTTTGTTGAATATGACTGAATCACCCTTAAATAATTAAATAAATAATTATTTATTTGATTATCACTCAACCACATCATTAAAATGATAAATAAATCATTTAATTATTTATTATTTACAAATAAAGGGATTTGACCCAAGTCAAATTCCTTTTCCCTCCAACAAATATAATAAAATATTCCATAAAATTTGGATCTTGATTTGGTTAATAATATTTCAACTATGCACCAATATCTAGACTAACTCAATATTTTGTTATAAATAGAAGGGTTTTCCCATTCATTTACCACCTTTTGTTGCCTAAATATCACTCCGTCTATACTTTTGGTCTGACTTTGATCCACCATCATAGTCATATTTTTGCTACCATTTTTGTCTGGGTTTTATACACCATCAAGATAGAGGAGTTTTAGATCTGAAGTGTTGAGGACTTACAAGAGCCCATCCCATTGAGGAGAACTGGGAACACCCTCCCGTGTTTTCCTCCCATGTGCCATTAATACAAAATTCATTCAACATATTCTTTTCTTGTCTATTGGATGCATGGAGTAAATCTTGTTTTTTCCACTGCTTAATGTCTTCTATTGCATAGATCTAGATTTTTGTAGCATTTATCTCGATCACCTAACTACAGATCTGAGGATATTGGCAGCCATATTTGCTGTTAGGGTTGTTTGTTATGCACAGCTAAAGTGGTCTTTTTTTGTATGCTTGGAATTAAGATTCATACTAACAATAGGTTTGATGTCCTATAGAGAGGAGAAAACATTGTAATTCTCCACCTCCTTTTCCTTGAATAGAAGATGGAAGAAAGTGTGAATTTAAAAAATTGAACCTTTGCTTATGGAAATGACCAAGGTTTGAAACCACTTCGCTTTAACACCAGCCAATTAAGAGTCTGAAGCATAAGGGTGGTCACCACTCTCCAAATCTTCTACATATAAAATTGTTGATGAACCTCCAAAGGAACTAACTCAAAAGCAGAGAAAACGAAGTAATAAGAAAAGGGATGTGACCTTTGCTGCCTAGCAAAAAAATCCACCCCTCGATGACTGGGAGCCATAAACACGAGAGAAGAGACAATGAAAACAACTTGAAGATGAACAACGTCTAATTAAAGATACTTAGGGACAAAGAGGGTGACACTGATGGCGAAACCTAAAAATGAGGAGGTTGTGTGTAATAAAGCACTCCACAGGCCCATACCCAAGAGGTTTAAAAGATCACTACACATTTCTAATACAAACTCAACTTTCCACTAGAGAAAATTCACATAGTTGATGCTCTGTAGTTAATGCCACATAGCATCGAGAAAATGTACCAAGACAAGACCACCAAGCTCAGGGATGAGGACAAAGAAATCCCTCACCATGAATTGAAAAAACTCATAACATGACTAGTACTACGATACGACAAAGAAATATCTCGCCATGAATTGATAAAACTCATAACATAACTAGTACTATTAGAAATAGCAAAGGACACAGGGGAATAATTCTTTTCTGTCAACACACGGAGTTCACACAGAGTTGTGGAAATTACTTTAAACAAGACATCACATTTACTGAAATTTACACAGAGTTTCGGAATTCACTTAATCCATACCATATAGTTGCAGAAATCAAATCATATGAATCCTCTTTTCAATACAGAGTGGCGGAGATTAAAATCGAAACTATAGAGAGGAGCTAATATAATCAACTAATTTTACTCATGGTGAAACAGAGTAAAGCAGAGTGTTGCGGTAAAACACATGCGTGAAAATTCCAGAACTATATCACAACTAACCAAACTTTATATCAAAACTTCAACACATGAAATACATCAACATATGGAGGTTGCGGCTCCTTCACAAGTAAAACAAGGCTTCTTACTTGGATTTACATTCACCAGGGTTGCGGAGTAACACACAGTAAAAATTGTTTTCACGCACCCACCAAAATTCGCTCCACGATTTTCTCCACTTGTCTTTCAATATTACATCCACCACATTACACAACACTATATATATCTTGCTCACTCTCTGCTCTCTCTCTCTCTAATTTCATGTAAACTCTAAACAAAATATATATCTAAGACATATAATTCGTGACAGACACAATTTAATACATAGTATGGGCAGACATCATTTTCTGAACATTACAGAACTTGCATGAACTAAACATAACTTGCGGATTAAATATTTTCCCATGATCATTTAATAACCATGTATTAACTTCTATTTGACTTTGATTTATTTAATCTGTTGCGGAATGGGTAATTGTCCTTTGCTCATAACTTGTCCATCTCTGCACACGCAATCTGCAACTTTCAAAACATTGACTGAGGTATGGCTGCTGCCAGTTCATTTACTGCGGTGGTTGAGATTAATTTCCAACACTCCCCCTTAAATGCAACTGCCGCCATTGACCATTCCCAAACAATCTCTGAGATAAACAAAATTCTCACGTGCCAATGGCTTTGTGAAGATGTCTGCAAATTGTTCTTCTGACCTGAAATGCTGCAACACAATCTCACTGTGATCTAGGTGGATATTGGTGGTCACCTGCCTATTCCACTTGGGGCCCCACCATTGTCTCTTTCAGTTTTTTCAGTTTCAGCACAACTTACTATTTTTAGCAGTTTTTCGGGTCCTGAACTTCCGGAGCCGTTTTGAGGCCCTAAACGACGTTTTTTGGGACAACGGAGACCAAGACCATTGTTTCTCATTCAAAATTTGTAGTCCTCGAATAGATATTTCTAACGAGGTATGTTACGCGTCAAACGAAGATCGTATGCCAAAGTTACGCCCCTGGGAAGTTGAAACACCAATTTACCCAAACGGGCCCCATAGTTTTGGCGCTTCATCTCCTAGGGTTAGGGTTTTGGCTGTTTAGGATTTCCCATTGTTTGTAAATAATAAATAGGCCCTCGAGCCTCATTGTAACTCAGGTTAGAGTCCTGTAGCCGCCACATCTCTTCTCAGAGATAGCTACCAGTGCCCTAGCTAGTTCTATTTCCATTCTGTCTGTAAGAAAATTTTAGTTCTTTGATATTAATGAAATGAAGTGTTATTTCCGCTGCATCTTTGTATTTATGGTTATACGTTTATTCTGTTGCATTCCTGCATAAATCTGGATCAGTGGTATCAAAGCGGTCCGCTTTTTATCAATCTTTCTTTGCATGTCACCAACGAGGTCGGGGTACAAGGAGTTAAGGCTCGATCTGGTGGAACCTTTGCAAGATCAGCCTCGCAAACCCCGACGGACGCCCATGGGGGACGAAAAGAAAGATGAGGGAGGAGGAGATCCTATCAAAATATTGCTCGAGGAGGCCCTCGAAAAACAAAGGAACGTAGTGATGGATAACTTTGCCCAGATCCTTCAACGGCTGCCCACCGGCAGTGCATCTGTATCCAGCAGCCACTATGGAGGTGCGACTCCTTTTAAGGTACAAGTAAATTTTGACATTCCCATATTTGAGGGTCAAATAGATGCAGATGCCATAGATATATGGTTGAATCTATTAGAAGGATATTTCTCGGTTCATGCCTTTTCTGACAGGGAGAAGATTATTTTTTCACTCCTTAAAGCTGCCCCCCATGTCAAGGACTGGCGGGAAACCAACTGTGAGAAAAAGGACAAGACAGAGCCCTCTCTGTTCTCGACCATACCCACTTGGAATTCTAATCGAGACACCATCAAGGAACAGTACTATCCCGTGGGGAGCTATGAGGACAAGTACATACAATGGACCACGTTGCGACAACAAAGGGATCAAGATGTGCATGAGCTGACGATTTTGTTCCATCCCCTGCGCACGAAGTTGGGTATCAAAGATTCAGAGAAACATATGGTGCTAAAGTATCACCTTTTTCTGCACAGATACATTCAGGAGGAAATGGAGTTCCTCGACATCTCCTCGCTTGGTACGGCATACCAGTATGCTGCCAAGATTGAGCATAAATTCAAACAGAAGAAGCGAGACTTTGGATCTGCGAATCAAAAGCAAGGGAAGGGTGCTTCCAAACTGCAGAACAAAGGACAGAGCCAAGGCATGGCGACTCAAGACAACCTGTCGAAGCCACAAGCAAAGAACAACACCGCAAAGCCAAAGAAGGACATGGGAAAGTGGTGTGAGTTCCATAAGAGCTCCACTCACAACATAAGTGAGTGTCGGGCCAAGTAGTCGCTGGTGGCCGAGATGAGGGCTTCTGAGTCATATGCATGCGCCAACTCTGAATCAGAACCTGACAAGGGGAATGACAAAGGGAAACAGATTATTGATGCGGATCCCAACGCCACTGTTGCCACTAAGAAGATCTAGAAGGAGGAACCAGAAGATCCAGAGGAGGAGGAACGTCTCTTCCACTCCGAGATGTGAGTAAAGGGCTCCCCGGTATAGTTCATTGTCGAAAATGGGAACCAAAAGAACGTCATTTCAGAAAACACCGTGAAGCGTTTGGGCTTGTCGACCACAGCTCACCCACATCCATACACCATCGGGTGGCTTCACCAAGGACGAGATCTCTGTGTCAGCCAGCAGTGCCGCCTTCCCTATATCATCAAGCCCTTCACAGATGAGGTATTATGTGACGTTGCTCCTATTGATGTTTCTGATGTATTATTAGGACAACCATACTTGTGGAAGCGTCATGCTATGTATGAGTCTCAGCCTCGCGCTGTTATTGTTACTTTGGGAAATAAGTTGTACAGGATACCAGAGGTACCACCTCCTGTCGCTATCTCTTTGGTTACTGTAAAACAATGTAGTAAGCTCATTTCCCAAACCAAGAAATTCATTTTCTTGATGATCCTCCCCCAGGGCAAGAAGAATACTGTGGCCACGACCTCCAGACAAGGCTCCTCTACACGACAACAAAAAATGGATAAGGTTGTGAAGGAATACAGGGACATCTTCACCTCACCCACAGGGGTTCCTCTACACTGTCAGGTCAAGCACCGGATTGATCTGACCTGAGGTGCGCTGCTACCCAATGGACCGATCTATCAGTGCTCTGTTCTGGAGAACGATGAAATCAAGAAGCAGATTCAGGAGCTGCTGTAGAAAGGTCACATCCGACCAAGTTCATCGCCCTATGGGAGCCCGATCATGTTGGTACAGAAGAAGAATGGGACGTGGAGAGTCTGCATTGACTATCGGGCGCTGAACAAGATCACTGTCTAGAATAGGTACCCGATCCCACGGATTGATGACCTTCTGGACCAACTCAAAGGTGGAAAATATTTCAGCAAGATCGACTTGAAGTCTGGGTATCACCAGGTACCAATTGAACCCTCTGATGTGTGGAAGACTGCCTTCAAAGCCTAGGAAGGCCTTTTCGAATGGCTGGTCATGCCTTTCAGGTTGATGAATGCTCCTGCAACCTTCATGACGATGATGGACGACATCTTGCGGCCATTCACCAACTCATTTGTAGTGGTGTACTTGGATGACATTCTGATCTTCAGCCAGACTTGGGAAGAGCACCTTCACCACATTTGACAAGTCCTCCAAACACTGCAACAACACAAGTTGTGTGCCAATTTAGAGAAGTGCACTTTTGGCATGACCCGGGTTCAATATCTGGGAAAAATTATTGATGAAAGGGGGGTGCATGTGGATCCAGCCAAGATCCAAGTCATTTGGGATTGGCCAGCCCCAACCACTATAACAGATCTTTTTAGCTTTTTGGGTCTTGCTAATTTCTACCGTAGGTTCGTGTTGGGATTCTCTCATATCACTTGGCCCTTGAGTCAAGTCACCAAGGGAGGAGCGAGAGCAAAATTATTTTGGTCAGAACCTCAACAGAGGGCGTTCACAGAATTGAAAAATCGCCTCTGTTTTGCCCTAGTGCTCACATTACCAGACTTGCAACAGCCATTTGAGATCGAGACAGATGCCTCTAACGATGCTATTGGGGTAGTTCTTACTCAATAAAGACATTCAGTGGCATATCACAGTGATACATTGTCTGACATAGTTCGCAAGTATCCCACTTATGACAAAGAAATGCATTCCATTGTGTAAGCTTGTCGACAATGGAAGCATTACATTTTGGGGAAGGAAACAATCATCCACACAGACCACCGTCCCCTACAGTTCATACAGACACAAGGGAAGTTGCAGAATGATCGCCATCAGAAGTGGTCCACATATATGCAACAATTTAATTTGAACATCAAGTACAAGAAGGGTAGCACCAATAATTTTGTAGACTGCCTCAGCTGACCACCGATCGTGGTGCTCACCACCGTTCTCAACTCTTGTGGGCACGAGACTTTTGACTGGATGCTTCTCTACGAGAGCGACCCAGAATTTGGCCACACTTACAAGGCACTCTTGGGGGGTAAGCAAGTTCCAAATTCTCACCTCCAAGATGCACTTTTATGTCACCTGGGACACCTTTGTGTTCCTTCAAGCGAGCGTGCCAAGATGATATGGGAAGCACACTACAGTCAATTCGCTGGGCATTTCGGGGTCAAGAAAATAGTAGCTGTACTATAGAAGTATTTCTATTGGCTAAACCTTCGAAAGGATGTCGGGAAGCACATCAGATCCTGCACTGCCTGTGCCATTGCCAAACCGATCATCAAGAAGCAAGGACTATATACTCTGCTACCTACCCCTATTCGACCTTGGGAATCCATATCCATGGATTACATGTCAGACCTACCTTCTACTAAGCATGGAAATGACTATGTTTTTGTGGTCATCGACAGATTCTCGAATATGGCCATTATGGCGGCCTGCAAGAAGAATATCACAGCAGAAGCCACTACTAAAATCTTCTTTGAATGAGTGTGGGTGCACTTTGGGATCCCACAGTCTATCATATCAAAATCAGGATAGCAGGTTCCTCAGCACAGTTTGGTCCAGCCTCTGGTCAATGCTGGACACCAAGCTCACCAAGTCCACAGTTTTCCATCCCCAAACAGATGGCCAGACAGAGGTTGTCAACAGAATGATTGTACACATTCTGTGCATGTACAATTCAAAGCATCCATGCACATGGGACGAGAGCCTCCCCTATGTACAACATAGTTATAATCGAGCTCTCCACAGTTCAATCGGCCCTAGCCCCTTTCAGGTGGGCTTGGGATTCCAGCCACTATGTCCCATTGACGTAGCCATGCCATTTGCGGCTACTCAGGCTGATTCGGCTCATGTCCAGTCTGAAGTTGACAAAGCAAATAGCTTCATCGATCTCATTCAACACATCCAGCAACAGGTTCATGACATATTTGACAGAGCCAATTCTAAGTACAAGCAATGCCATGATCGATGTCGGGTGCCACACAACTTCCAGGTGGGCGAGAAAGTATGGCTACATTTGCAGAAGGAGTGCCTCAATGGACCCCACTGCAAGCTTCGCCCACTTCGATATGGGCCGTACACCATCACCAAGGGTGTAGGGAACAATGCCTTTGAGCTTAGTATTCCAACATTCCTTGGTCTACACCCAGTATTCAATGTGGACCACCTTCGTCCTTACTTCCCACCTCTACTGGACACCTTTGACATTGCAAAACAACTCACACGAAAAGAGTTAAACCCAGACTGCATGGAACAGGCCACCACAGATTGTATCATGGACATGCAAATCAAGAACACTCACCAACAGAAGATCCAACTGTATCGGGTTGTCAAAGCTGGCCAACTCCTACACCAAGGAAAGTGGTTCACCAAGGACCAAGTTCAGCAGAAATTTCCTCATCTCATGGAGAAATTTAACGCAATGGGGACCATTGCTTCCTAAGGGGGGAGGAATGATCCAGGTGGATATTGGTCATAACCTGCCTATTCCACTTGGGGCCCCACCATTTTCTCTTTCATTTTTTTCAGTTTCGACACAACTTACTATTTTTAGCAGCTTTTTGGGTCCTGAACTTCCAGAGCCGTTTTGAGGCCCTAAACGACATTTTTTTGGAAAACGGAGAGCAACATGGGTCCCTAGACAATGTTTCTCATTCAAAATTTGTAGTCCTTGGATAGATATTTCTAACGAGGTATGGTACGTGTCAAACGGAGATTGTATGCCAAAGTTATGCCCCTGGGAAGTTGAAACACCAATTTACCCAAACGGGGCCCATAGTTTTGGTGCTTCATCTCCTAGGGTTAGGGTTTTGGCTATTTAGGATTTCCCATTGTTTCTAAATAATAAATAGGCCCTCGAGCCTCATTGTAACTTTAGTTCAGAGGCCTGTACCCACCACATCTCTTCTCAGAGATAGCTACCAGTTCCCTGGCTAGTTCTATTTCCATTCTATCTGTAAGAAAATTTTAGTTCTTTGATATTAATGAAATGAAGTGTTATTTCCGCTGCATCTTTGTATTTATGGTTATATGTTTATTTTGTTGCGTTCCTGGATAAATCCAGATCACACTACTATTAAACAATTCTCTTATGAAATGATATTTGGCATCAATATTCTTTGTCCTTTTGTGAAAGACAGAATTCTTGATAGTGCAATTGCTAAACTGTTATCACAGAAAATAGTGGTTCCTCCATCTTGTTCATGGCATAAATCCCACAACATCCTTCTCATCCAAACTGCTTGACACATTGCTGCTGTTGCGGCAACATACTCAAATTATGTTGTTGATAATGATACTATCGGCTACTTCTTGGAAGCCCATGAAATGGCTCCCAAACCCAAATGAAAAACATATCCTGACGTGCTCTTTCTGTCATCAACACTTCCTTCCCAACCACTGTCAATGTAACCAATCAAACTAAAATCATTAGTTGCGGAGTACAAAATTCCATACTCCTTTGTCCCATTAACATACTTTAAAATTCTTTCCGTTGCTTTCCAATGTGTCTCCTTGGGTGTCTCCATCAACCTCGACACCAAACTCACTGCATACATTATATCAGACCTACTTGCGGTCAAATACCTTAGGCTGCCCACCATGCTCTTGTATAATGTCGGATTGACATTGCTACTGCAATCTTCCTTGCTCAACTTCAACACCATGACAATTGTATTTGGTGATGGGTTGTTGTTCTGCATATTAAACCTCTCAAAATTTTTTGCTAAATAGTTTTCTTGATAAATAAAAATCCCATTTTCCGTTTGCTTTACTTCTATGCCAAAAAAATATCTTAACAAACCCAAATCAGTCATTTCAAACTCACTTTTCATGACTGCTTTGAAATCAACGATGAGAAAATCATCACTGCCTATAAAACTCAAATAATCTACATACAAAATGACAGTAAGAATCTTATCGTCACTTTGTTTGATGTATAGAGTAGGTTCACCGTCACATTTATCGAACTCATTTTCCAGCAAGTAAGAATCTATCCTGTTGTACCATGCATGCGGTGCTTGTTTCAGCCCATAGAGAGCTTTCCACAACCTACACACCTTGTGTTCTTGGCCTTCTATTTCATAGCCAGGAGGTTGCACAACATACACCTCCTATTTCAACACTCCATTCAAGAACGCTGACTTTACATCCATCTGATAGACTTTCCATTTGTTTTGTGCTGCAATTGACAACACTATACGCACTCTCTCCATCCTTGCGACTGGTGCAAATGTTTCCACATAGTCTCTTCCATGCTGCTGCTTGTAACCTTTCACAACGGGTCTTGCTTTATGCCTTTCAATCTTTCCTTTAGCATTTCTCTTAGTCTTGTAGACCCACTTCACTCCAATGGCTTCTTTACCTTTCAGGAGGTCCACTAACTCCCATGTGTCATTCTTTTTTATTGCTTCTATCTCTTCATTCATTGCCACAACCCATTTCTCTTCCTTGTCTGCATCATCAAAATGGATTGGCTCATCTACATGACAAAATAATGCAAATAATGAATTTAGACCAACGTTGTTATCAGCTTCATCTTGTTGATATATTTCACTTATATTTCTGAATTTTGGTCTTCTTGGTGTGCTTGGAGTTCCACTTGAACTCGAGGGTGTTTCTGATCCCTATGGTGTGCTTGGAGAAGCACTTCCTTGATTTCTCAAGGCTGTTTTGTTTCCATCTTGTGGTGTGCTCTGATGTGCTTGTGTAGGTGGAGGAGAAGCCACCATGGAGGAATTGCTTGCTGTTGTGCATTCCTCTTGCTCTTCGTGGGACACACATGTCTTTACATTCACTATTTTCTCTAAACTTCCATCCCAAGCTTCTTCTTCAATAAACTGCACATATCTGTTGATTATAACTTTCTTGGTGGAAGGATTATAGAGTTTAAATGCCTTGAAATCATCACTGTATCAAACAAAGATACACTTCTCCCCCTTACTGTCCAATTTCTCCCTTAGTTGATCCGGGACATGTGCATATGCCACACATCTAAATACTTTCATGTGAGTGACAAACTACTTTGTTCCACTCCATGCCTTTTCCAAAACTCTGTTCATAACAACTTTGGTTGGGAATCTATTCAAAATATATGCTGCACAATTGACAGCTTTAGCCCAATACTCATTTGGCAAATGTTTTGCCTTCAACATACTTCTGACCATGTCCATGATGGTCCTATTCTTCCTTTCTGCAACATCATTTTTCTATGGTGTGTACCTTGTGGTAAACTGCTTGTGTATGCCATTCTCCCTATAGAAACGTAGGAGATCTTTGGAGATATATTCTCCACCTCTGTCAGTTCTTAGCACTTTGATGTAGTGCCCACTCTGCTTCTCAACAAGAGCCTTGAAGTGGTAGAATTGTTTAAACACTTCACTCTTCTGTTTCAAAAATTACACCCATGTCTTTCTGGTGTAATCATCTATGAATGTCAAAACATAATGGCTGCCAGCTAAAGATGGCGTTTGCATTGGTCCACACAAATCTGAGTGAACAATCTATAAGGGTGTCTTTTCCCTTATACTCTTCCCTGCTGGGAATGCTTCTATGTGTTGTTTGCCCAAGATGCATCCTTCAAATAGGTTTTTTGGTTTTTCTATGAGTGCATTAGGGGAATTTTGAGGTCTAAAATGGGCCTCCTAAGGAAATTATAAAATAATAGTGAAAAAAATCAAATAATATTTGATGACATCATCAAATGTTAGAGGGAAAAATGAAAAAACTACTTTTTCAACTCAACTTATCTCCCAAAGTTTTTACTCAAATTTCGAGCGGGAGTACTCGTTGGATGCGAAATTTAATTCCCCATCTAAGGAGTACCCATGTTGCATATTTTCGATGGGTCCTACTACACGAAAAATGAGAAATACATAAAAAAACATGATTACAATCACGTTTTTTATGTATTTCTAATTTTTCTTGTAGTAGAGTTCATCGAAAGTATGCAACATGGGTACTCCTTGGATGAGGAATTAAATTTTGCATCCAACGAGTACTCCCACTCAAAATTTGAGTAAAAAGTTTGGGAGATAAGTCGAAAATACGAGTTGAAAAAGTAGTTTTATTATTTTATTATTTTTTAATTTTTTTACCCTTTTATTTAAAAAATGGTAAATCATCCCCCATGGTTGACATCATCATCTTGAATCCTATTGGTTGTTATAAAGTTTATTTTTGTTGTACATTTTTCTTAGGAGGCCCATTTTCGACCTCAAAATTCCCCTAATGGTAATCCCTTTTACCATGCCTTTTCTATGCAAGAGGTTCAACCCTCCAAAGTTGAGATGTCCAAATCTCAAATGCCATAACCAGTTTTCGTCTTTCACTTCTTCTTGAAAGACCTCTTGTGTGACTGCTGCTACCACACCTCCTTCCTTCAAGTCTGTTCTGAGTTTGAGAGGAAACATCCTATTCTTTGTCATGTGCACTTCAACAATGACCCTTTTACTTCGAGTTATGTCCATGATAGTACACACATCATTCTTAAAAAACATATTGTAGCCCTTGTTCACGAGCTGTCCAATGCTTAGAAGGTTACATTTTAGGACAGGTAAATAATATACATCTGGCACAAATTTCTTTTCTCCCTTCCTTGTCAATATTGACACTCTTCCTTTTCCCATGACAGAGACTTTGCTATCAGTCCCTGTTGTCAATTCAGACTTCACATTCTCATCAAGATTGGAAAACATTGCTATGTTTCTAGTCATGTGGTTACTACAACCTGAGTCTAAAAACCATACATCGTCTTTTTTTTCTTGTGCTTACATTACATGTTAGAAGCACATTACTCTAGTTCTTATCTTCTTTTGCAAAAATTATATTTTGCATATTATTCATTTCATTTTGTTTCTTTCTACATTCATTTGCATAATGACCATACTTTTTACAATAATGACATTGGACGTGGGATTTTTCATACTTTTGTCCATGTGTTTGACTCTAGCTTAAGCCTTTGCTTTGATTTTGGTTGCTGCCCCTTGCACTTGTGCTTGCAGGGCTGCCTCTTCCACCTCTGTGTGGGCTTCTTCCTCTTCCTCGGTAGTTTGATTTTCCTTGACCTCTACCTTGGCCAAAAGACATCTGTGTCTTGAATGCATTCTCCAATGAGGAGTTCACCATTCTGTTCAGGCTATGTTCATGAGACATCAAGGATGCACAAATCTCATCCACTGAAAATATTGAGAGATCCTTTGTCTCTTCTATTGCCACTACTATGGCATTAAATCTTGAGGGTAGACTTCTCAAGCTTTTCTCCACTATTTTTCTTTCCTCAAGTGTCTCTCCATGAGACCTTATCTAGGTAACCAACCCAATCACATTTTTGAATAATGAGTCTATGTTATCAGACCCTTCGATACAGAGAGTTTCAAAGTCTCTCCTCATCATTTGTAGCTTTGATGTCTTCATATTCTCCATGCCTTGATAGGTTGTCTTGAGAATATCCCACACCTCCTTAGACCTTGGTGCTGCCGCAATCCTTGGGAATATACTCTCATGCATTGCTTGAAAAATGTAGAAGAGGGATTTGTTGTCCTTCTTCTTGTTATCTCTCAACACATCTCTTTTTCTTGCTGTCAAAGTAGCCAATGTTGCTGCATCTGCTAGTTCTTGGAAATCTTGTTCCACCAACTCCCATATATCTTGTGAAGCAAACATGGCTCTCATTGTAATGGCCTAATAATCATAATTTTTGCCATTAAGATGTGGTATTTGTGGATTAGTTAAGCTTGTGCTTGTTGCTGCCATTTTCACTGTGTAAAAAACTTTCTTAATGTGTAAAACTTTTCTTACGACATGAAAACATTCTCACTGTTGGAGAATACATTCCACAAAATATTTCAAATCTCCTTTTAACTCCTCAGTAAAACACTAGCTTTTACTGATATTTTAAACCCGCTTCGATACCATGTTAGAAATATCAAAAGATACAGGGGAATAATGTTTTTCCCTCAACACACGAAGTTCACATAGAGTTGCGGAAATGTAATGTTCCCAATTTGGGACAGCTAGCATGGCATGACTGGAAAACTCATTTTCCAGTAATGGCTACTACAGGATTTGAAACCAGGACCTGGATCCCTTAGAACAATGTGTCTAAGTACTGAGTCAAAGAGGAGGCTCCAAAGAAATCCTTCTAGAGTGGTTAAACAGATCTCCCACTACTAGATGTCCTCAGAAAGTGCTCGATGAGGGACTGCAAAAATTCTTGAGCAAGAAATGGAAAGACAACGTTATTTTACAACCATGAGCATGTGAAGATCTGAATAGCAAAAAAATGTTGTTATAGCAGCAGAAAGAGTACAATTTCTTCAGGAAACAACCTCTCAAGAAAGGCAATGCAAGCCTCAACAATACATGTACATGAAATGACAAAACACTGCTACATATATGAAACCCTTGGCTATGACAACGCTGTCTATTATGGAGTACTAATACAATACAATGTCAATACATGGATATGGCAATGATATAGCTCAAATACAATAGAAGAGAAAATCTATAACCCTTAGAAGAAATAATACATCAATCCTCCAAGGGATTGGCTGAAATACACAAAATGGAAAAAATGTCGGAGTTGCTAGGCAGCAGCTGCAACTCAAATCTGGAACTCAATAGAGAAAGCTGAAGATGATAAGAAATATGAAGTAGACCTCCTCGAATGGATCTCCAAAGTGGAAGGCTGATCCTTACACTTGAGATCTCACCCTCCAATCCACAATGCAAGCCCTCACTTCAAGTGCTCCATGAAAATAACACAGTCTAAGAGGATAACTGCACTGTAGGTGGAATAGACTGATTTGGCCAAGTGCCAAGATCTGAAAATAAGCTCCAAAGCTTCCAAAATAATCCTCCAAAGGAAAGAAAGGCTATCCCTCTAAAAATGAAGCAATGGAAGAGGTGTTGTAACTTCTCACTGCAACACCCTGCAACACAAAATTATGCTGCTGTAGCAATAATGTTGTCCTGGAGGAGGATGCTTGGCCTCAAGCCTAGATGTGAGACAAATCAGTACAACTCCTTCCAGAGGCTTCTCAAGAAAGGAGAAGGATTCCTAAGTAGGAGATCCTTGTGCTAAGCAGCACAAAAACTCAGCTAAATAGCCATAATTGCAGAAATGTCTAAGTAGACATGAAATCAATAATCGTATACATGTTGAACAATGGCTGTCTTGCCCTCCTTTTAAACACATGAGAGCTCCCTCTCCATGGGTCCCACTCTATTAGGGTTTCCTCCTTCAATGAATATTCCCTCCTCTATCTCTGCGTTGTCCCATGTAGTGCTTTCCACCTCATACCCTACGCTGTTTGACTTGGTCAAACTTAACCAAGCCTCTTTGCAAATGTCTCCTTTCACACATGAGGGTGTGAAATATAGTTCCAAGGTTGATCCCCTTTCATACTAGAGAGATTTTATCCATGTTTTTATTGTCATTGGGCCTCCTTACCCAATTATTCAACTTATAAGTGAAATTATCAAAATCTCATGTTCCAATTTATTAAAGGAAAAATTTGGAACATTACAGGAAATTACTTTAACCAAGACAACACATTTACTAAAGCTTACACAAAGTTGCGGAATTCACTTAATCCATACCATACAGTTACGTAAATCAAATCATATGAATTCTCTTTTCAATACAGAGTGGTGAAGATTAAAATCAAAACTATAGAGAGGAGCTAATATAATCAACTAATTTTACTCACGTTGAAATAGAGTAAAATAGAGTGTTGCGGTAAAACACATACGTGAAAATTCTAGAACTATATCGCAACTAACCAAAATTTATATGAAACTTCAACACATGAAATACATCAACATATGGAGGTTGCGACTCCTTCACAAGTAAAACAAGACTTCTTACTTGGATTTAAATTCACCATGGTTGCGGAGTAACACATAGTAAAAATTGTTTTCACGCACCCACCAAAATTCACTCCACGATTTTCTCCACTTGTCTTTCAAGACTTACATCCACCACATTACACAACCCTATCTATATTTCTCACCCTATGCTCTCTCTCTCTAATTTCATGTAAAATCTAAACAACATATATATATAAGACAGTTAATTCATGACAGACACAATTTAATACATAGTATGGGCGGACATCATTTTCTGAACATTATAGAACTTGTGTGAACTAAACATAACTTGCATATTAAGTATTTTCCCATGCTCATTTAATAACCATGTATTAACTTCTATTTGAATTTGATTTAATTAATCTGTTGCAGAATGGGTAATTTGTCTTTACTCAGAACTTGTCCTTTTTTGCACACGCAATCCGCAACCTGCAAAACATTACTGAGGTATGGCTTTTTCCAGTTCATTTACTACTGCGGTTGAGATTAATTTCCAAGAAGTAATACGATAGAGATGATAAGGCTAGACAACCAAGAATGAACACAGTAAAAGAGCATAGAAAACAATCACGTTAAAGTAATTCATGAGAAACCAAGCAATCCACGTCAATAAATCAAGAATAAAATGATTCACACGAGTTGGAAATGAATAGCTAACAAAACAAAGATTGTGTGTTCATAGCAATTCTACCACTAACAATATTGTTGCATAACTATATTCCACCCACCATCTAGGAGATAAGGAGCAATCAGAGCCACGGGACGAAATAGTAACCTTACCATCGTACCTACTACACCACCACCAACAAGCATTCCTAGTTTTAAAGTGATATTTAATACACTTAATAATACACATTTTAACTGCAACCACATTAACTATCTTTAGCCACTACTTCATAGTTATAAACCAGGTGTTATTCTAGTGCCAATGTGTAAAATACTAGGATGCCTACTTATACACCCCATCATTCCAGTGCCAGTGTGGAAGATACTAGGACGCCCACTTATACACCCCATCATGGGAAAACCTTCACCAATTTTCATAGTTGACTATATAATAAATTCTTTTATTAACCAATTTAGATAAGCAAAGATAAATTGGTCTACCATATTATTACCATTCATAAAATCATTAAAATCAACAAACAAACCAGAAATCAAGTAGTAGATTTGTGGACTGATGTCCTCCAAGGGTCATTCCATTGATTCTCTGGTGTCCTTTTTCGTATCTTATGTAGACCTATCAGGTTGTAGGACGTTATCCAGTATGATGGGTTAGCTTCTAAGTGGTTATATTCTATCCTCCATCTATGTCGGGTTAGCTTGTGTCTTCCTTTTGACTTGCCGAAGCTCTTTTTGCTAGTGTGACATTTTTTTAACATAAAAAATTCCAATGTCAAATACAGATTTACACAGTTTTTAATTTTTAAAATCTCGTTGCTATGAAGAATATCATGTTTCTATAGTTATTTGCGAAGGAAATGCCATCAAATATTTAACCATCCAATGGATCTCTTTAAATTAAAATTTTAACCATTCGATGTGTTTCTTTTATTCAAAAAAATTGATCGATCCAGGAAAAACCAGATCTTTCACCAATCCCTCAACATCATTATCTGTCATAGTGTATCTCCAGATCTTTCATCGATCCCTCAACCTCATTATTTTTTCAATCTCCTTTTTCTTATTATCCCTACCGCGCAGGGTATAACACATTCGAAAATGCGTTGACGGTCGATTAAAATTGAGTTGACTAAAAGTCAAATTACAAATTATAATGTTAACTTTATAAAAACAAATTAATTTATTTTTTAGTTCTATTTTTTTTTTTTAACTGTGATTGGTTGAGCAAACCAGAGTCTTATTAGTCCCTGCCTATGGTAGCGTAGGAACTATATCATTTGCTCCACTGTTTACTAACTATTAAATCATCCGTTGACCATAAATTTCTACAACAAAGTTTACTCCTGTCAATTTCAGTACAAGAAACTTTTAATCAAACTTTTAAATTCACTCTCTTATTGCAACCATCAAGTGCCCATATGTTATTTAAGTGAGGGAAAGTTATTTTATGGTAAGTTTTTCAAAACAAATGCATCAACAAGTTATTTTATCCAAAGTAAGAAGATTAGGGCAAGTAATTTATTTTATAAAAATTCTTTAAAACAAACAATTCACTGTCCATTACATTACATATGGAAGCCAAAGCCTCACTTCAACAGCACACACAACACACCACCACTTAGAACAGCAAGCCACCTGCAGCTCTTCTCACTACTTGTCATCTCCTCTATCTCATGTCCCCTCTTCATTCCATGGAATATCCTCCTGGATCCTCTTCATTCCTCTTGCCCCTGCCTCTTCGGTACATTGAAAACACATTGAATTGTTCTTCAAATTAATATGTTGAAGTTGGTTCTTCAATTTGGTATGGGGTTGGTTTTTCAACCAGATCTAAACAATAATCATAGTAGGTTCATATTAGCCCACTGTTCTCTGCAAGGAACCTATTTTTCTTTGCAATTGATGAGCTTGTCCTCTGCAATTGATGAGCTTACAATGCGACGAATCAACTAGCTTGAATCAACTAGATTATCTCAACCTGCAACTCCATAACATAGAAAATTTGCATGCCCTCACTTGAAAAGTGATTTTTTAGAGGAAGAAGATTTGAAGATGCAAGTGTGGGCAAGAAACACTGGCTTATCCAAAAACCCCTGCCTGCTCGACTCTGGACAATAAACCGGTTGCGAACATGGATGAACGCTGGGAGAAGAAAACTGGGTTAGGAGAACAAATGAATGGACTGGCCCAAGAAAGAATGAGACGGCAGGCAAGATATGTAATATTCATTTTCTTGATCCGGTCAAAGTGGACGGAATCGGTCCATGGTATTACCGTGGTATTTTCCCATGGTATCGGGCCATGGTATTTGTTGTTGGTTTTCGAGGAAAATAATAAAATAAGGTCCATCAATCCTATAAAATGGGATAGAAGCTAAGCATTTATAATCATTCTGGTATTATCTATCTTATTGTGTTTGGGTTGAGAACTTGGCTTGGCCAGTTCTAGCATTGATCCGGAGATGAAAACCCCGTGGTGAATTTTTCTGGTGGATCCACTGATGGTCCACGATTGCGCTTCAGTATTGATTTTCTATTTTAATGAGCAGCCGAGCATGCCACTACAAAGGTTCAGATATTTTTGGTGTGTGCATGTATCTTTGTTTTCAGTTAATAATATAAATAAAAGGCCGCATTTCCAGATCTCATCTATGTTCATGGTTTTTACTGAATGAATTTTTTATCAAGAACACTAGAATGTGGTAGATTTGAATAAATTATTAAGGTATGTGATCTTACATTGTTATCAGAGCTGGTTTTCCTTGCCAGCGTCTGGGTTTATTGCATAAATTTTGAAACTGATTAAGGATTTGAGGAGAAGCTAGTTTTCGGTGATCTTCCATAATCACCCTAGCTAGAAGTTGATAAATTTTGGTGGCTTATTCACATACACCGTAGTTGGTATTTGTAGAAAGATCAATCAGTTTATTGTTATCTTAACATTTAAAATTTTGCAGATCCATTCCTTTCTGATCTAGTTTATCTTTATTATAGAATCTGTTAGATCTGTCAAGCAAAGAGCTATTGCTTAAGTACAAAATTAAAAGAGCATTGGATCTGGGGTTGAAACTTAACACTCCAGCATATATCATTGAAACCTAGAAGGCCGATCCATTACTATCATAATTGTTAACGGGCCACAGGTGGAAGTATTGGAGAGATGTGAGAAAAATTCCAGGATTTGACGTGCTTTCTGTTGCTGCAAAGGAAACGTTTGTGCAACAGTAGATTATTAAGTTGACCAATTACATGGTGGTATCATTATCCACCTTAGTGATATCCAATTAAAATTATGTATTACCCAGGATATTGGTCATCATATGGCTCATATGGTATTCATTGCCCCTTTGGTTGGACCGACATATGGTGCATCATATGGTCTTCATACAACTTCACAAAGAGCCGCATAATCACCTGCGTGGAGATCAAGTTATCTACATGATTTCATAAAATTCATTGGACAGAAGTCCAGGCAAATGATCTCCAGGGCTATCCCCAGGGCCAACAATTATAACCTACTGCGAGCTATCTATGGGTGCATCTGTAAATCGTAGTAGACCATTGGGCATAGGTGAGTTTCTTCCTCGAGGGTTTCAGGTGACTTTCTAGTTCATCTTAAGTGCCAAAGGAAAATATAACTACCGGAGTTATATTTTCTACAGGTGATTCAATGTTGTTTATCCAGGCGCTAAAGATTATTATTTCTATTGTGGTTTGAATTGTTATTTGTGGAGATCAATTTATTTAACAAGAAGATGAGTTGTTGATTACTCTAGTGCCGAAATTATTTAGATAAGAGGCCAAATAATTATTGCTGAGGGTCGAATTGCCTCTCTGTCTAGAGGTCAATTTACCCCATCTAAGATCATTCTTGTGCTCAGAAATTAACACAGACCGAGAGCATAAATTGGGGATTTATCTCTCATCGTATTGAAGCCAATCAGCATTCAGCGTTCACAAGGTTAGATATATCCTTTACGAGTATTGGTTGGAATTTAGGAGATATAAGGATTTAAAAGGGGTTTGATTTATATCCTTTACAGCATATGAGTTTCCATTGGTCAATAAGGCATACGTCAAGTATCCATATGGTGCATAGTATTAACACTTCTATTCAAAATAGAAAGGTCATCGATTTCCATATGGAGGCTGAAGATTCAAGCCTAATTCTCAAAAGGGTGTAAATTAGTTTTATTGAAGAAAGCCGAAGAGAGAAGAAAAAGTATCGGGATCCATTGATGCCAAACCACAATGTCATCATTTTACTTTTGGAAACACCACAAGAATCAACATAATGATACATCACTCGATTCTATGGGCTACAATACTTCTGTGGATCACATATGGCAACAATATACAGATCAAAAGCTAAATCAGAAGAACAGGCCTTTCTCTCGAAAGGTCCATGTTATCCTTCAGCAGTCAAACAATATCCAGAAGGCAGATGTAGAAAGCAAGTGCCTCTTTCAAATTGGATCCAAATTGCACGGTACAAAGTTAGAAAATGTCCTCCTACAACTAGACACATTAAATGTGGCTTTGAGCTTGATAGAGAAATCAGAATGGGAAGGGTCAAGTTGGGCCTTAAAGCCATCCATGCTTGCTTTGATACAACCTAGGTTCTTGGAGCATTCTTGTGAAAAGGTTAGACTCATAGTCACCTCTCCTCAACAACACCACTACTTCCCTATAATGATGACATCATGAGGAGGACTTTTTGGGTAATGGTAGAAGCACTCCAAGGGTTGGACAACACCACCCTTCTTACTTTTTTCAAAAGCGCACAATTTTGGAACGCATGGTGAAATTCATATTTGGTATACTTATGCTGGATCTAGGGTGTGATGACTTAATCCTTCAGATGCTCCAATACTTCTGCACTGGAATTATAACGTCTCATCCAAACTTCATTAAACTATACATGCAAAAGATCATGTTTCCGATCTTAAGAGAAGATAGGGCCATCTGCAAACAATTGAGATCCAAATTCTTGGCCATTTGGAGGAAGGAGCTAATTGTATCACTTGCTGCTTATGAACTAGCTGAGGGGTTGATCAAACAGAGCATCAAACTACTTAGAAAGAAGTTAACCAAGGAGGAACTAACAAGGATTTGTGGAGACAACAAGAATGAACTAAGGAGGAAAGGCTTATGCTTTGTATGCAAGGGAGTTTGGGCACTTGACCATTCATGTCCAGATGATAAGAAGGCGACAAGGATAGAAAAATTAGAGACTTCTTCAGATCATGGCGATTCATCCATAGATGGGTTCACCGATTTTTAGGAGAGGGCCTATGAAGGATCTGAGTATTCAAGTACAAATGGTGAGCATCAACACCATGCTCTTCAAAGAAACTTGTAGGACAAGTTGATTAGTCAGCTTGACAAAGTACATGACAAAAGGAAGAATGCAATTCCTCCCGATGATGTGGTAGTTGAATCTATAAATACACCAGAGGACATCCATAAAGAGTATGGGAAATCAAGTATAGACAAAAATCCACTAGTATTTCCATGTTTGACAACCAGAGAAGATGGACAACTTATCCTCATATGTAAAGAGGTCCAGGATGAATACACCCAAGGAGAATCAAATGGGGAGAAAGTAGTAATAAACCGATATGATGAGCATGATCATGAGGAGAAACATGAAAAACATAATGTGCAAAATGAACCATTCCTAGAGAGTTGGGCAAAGGCTCAAGTTGAAGTTGTGGTCGTTGGGCATCTGATGCAAACAGATACAAAGACAGTCAGCACAACACTACAATTTCCAGTAGAAGACTTTCAGGAAAGGAGCATGCATTTCAAGATAGATCTTATGTTGTTGAAGCAGAAAGTCTGGACAACCCAAGACATTGTCTTACAGGAGAACAAAAAATTTGAGGAACTCATAGGAGTATGTGCCAAATCAACGATCAAGTTGTCTAGTGTTGAGGAACGACTCAAGTCCCTCACAAGGCAACAAGAGGAGTACAATTGGGAGTTCCGGAGCAGCCCTCTACAGGAATATATAGATAAGGCTTGCAACACCAACAACCCACCATTATATTTTGGGAAGAGCAAGGAAAAGTTCTCCAAATGCATCATGTTGGGTAACCAAGTAGGGAAGAATGAATTGAGCATCGAACAACATCAACATAGTAGATGTTGAGATATCCATCCTTCCCCAAGTATGGATTGGCGAGAGATTATGAGTTGCTATTCTATTGGTGGGTTTATTCTTGAGAGGATAATCATAGCCAAGGGCATATTACAGCTTGGGCCCTTTGGCACAGTCAACGATGGAGGGCTGAAATGGTACCATAACCCATAGGTCCCAGGATTTAGGTGGCATTGGGATCTGGGAGAATCCATTTGGGGCAAGATTGGCCAAAGGATTGTTTGGGATTCAGGTAAATCTATTGAGGGAAGGATTGGTCAGAGAATTGTTTGGGATCTAGGCATCGAAGGATCCATTCACAACCATTCAACATGAAGGGATGGAAGAATACATCAGGTTGTATGGGATCCTGGTATGAATGTACAAATGCTTCTGTTGTGGATAGAAGTGGATCGCTTTAGGACAAGAAATCTTTGGGCGAGAGGATTTGTAATATTCCTTTTCTTGATCCGGTCAAAGTGGATAGAATCGATCCATGGTATTACCGTGGTATTTTCCCATGGTATCGGCCCATGGTATTTGTTGTTGGTTTTCGAGGAAAATACTAAAATAAGGTCCATCAAGCCTATAAAAGGGGATAGAAGCTAGGGATTTATAATCATTCTGGTATTATCTATCTTATTGTGTATGGGTTGAGAACTTGGCCTGGCCAGTTCTAGCATTGATCCTAGGACGAAAACCCCGTGGTGAATTTTTTTGGTGGATCCATCCAAGGTCCATGATTGCACTTCAGTATTGGCTTTCTGTTTTAATGAGCAGCCAAGCATGCCACTGCAAAGGCTCAGATATTTTTGGTGTGGGCATGTATCTTTGTTTTCAGTTAATAATATAAATAAAAGGTTGCAGTTCCAGATCCCGTCTATGTTCATGGTTTTTACTGAATGAATTTTTTATTTAGAACACTAGAATGTGCTAGATCTGACTAGATTATTAAGGTTTGGGATCTTACAGGATATTACTTACGTGCTTCCTCGATAGGTTGATGGTAGGCTTCTTGAGCTTGCTGGCTACATTTGTATGTGGTAGAAAAATAAACTACCCTGGAAATATCCAGTATCCTGTCACTGCAGCTTAGCTGAGCTTAAGCTTTAACTGTGATTTTCGCCTTTTTTACTCAATCATGAACTCTTAATCATAATAATGCTTTGTCCTCTTAATCATAGTAATTTTTCATATTTAAAATTCGTTGCTAGACAAGAGATGAAATTTCAAAGCTTGTTTAAACTAGATATCCGAATACTTAATGGTGTTTGTGATATTATGAATGACTATATTGCCTAATTTTTCATATTTAAAATTAGTTGCTGGACAAGAGATGAAATTTCAAAGTTTGTTTAAACTACATATCCCAATACTTCATGGTGTTTGTGATATTATGAATGATTGTATTTCCGAGAACAATATTGTAGTACACTCAATTTAAGAGGGAAAAAAATGTCGAAAATATTTGGGCACTATTTCTGTATTTATTTAATGCTGTGAAAATATTTCATATTTAAAATTTGTTGTTGTACAAGAGATGAAAATTCAAAGTTTGTCTAAACTAGATATCTGAATACTTAATGGTGTTTGCGATATTATGAATGACTATTGCCCAGAACAATACTACAGTACACTCAATAAAAATGAAAAATGTCGAAAGGATTTATGTATGACTATTGCCAAGAACAATACTGCGGTACACTCAATTTAAGAGGGAAAAAAAATCAAAAATGTCGAAAGGATTTGGGCACTATTTTTGTATTTGTTTAACCATGACACATAATCGACGAGGAGGAGAAAAAGTAGCTTGATTGTATTTGAGCCAGATTATTAACAATATAACAATACAACAATATCATATATGTTTTTAATTAGTTCAGTTTTTTATACTTGACATTTAGTTAATTGTCCCAAAGTAACAAAAATAAGATTGTGTTTTGCAACACATTTAGGCCATATCAAAAAAAAATTGGGACAAACAATTTCTGAAAATCAATTGTTGAAAAGATGATAGAGAATGGAGGTCAAATCTATAGTTGTAAACTATTTTTTTATTTCATAATTCTAAAATATGTATATGAATATTTTACTTAATTGACTTTGTAAACTACTTTTTTATTTCATAATTTTAAAATATTTATATGAATATTTTACTTAATTGACTGCGTTTTTTACTTTTTTCCTCAGATCTATAATTTATGTATATGGCTATTTTACTCAATTGACTGTGTTTTTTACCGTTCTATAGTTGTAAACTATATTGTTATTTCATAATTTTAAAATATGGATTATTTCATAATTTTAAAATATAGATATGGATATTTTATTTAATTGACTGCGTTTTTACCTTTTTCTCAGGGTGCAGAGTATACTTCTTTATTCTCACCCACACAGTCTAAGATAGAACTCGCAACAATGTATTTTTTACGCTTTTCTCAGGGTGAAGAGTATGCTTCTTTCTTCTCACCCATACAGTCGAAGGTAAAACTCGCAACAACCTGCATAGTCAAAGGCAGAGCTCGCAAGATTGTTGCTAATGAACTTTCTAGACATCAAAGTACCAGTATATTATATCTCTAAGTTCTTTATTAGGGTATAGCTATAAAGAGGAATGAGTGCAATACATATGTTATAGTTACATATTAGAGTTATGTATGTGTTATCTTAAGCTTTAAATCATTGTTAACAGGTGAACTTTTATAACCATAAGGAGTGATTACTAGTTAGCAAGCATATTCATATTATAGCGTTGTTTATCACCATGGCTAGCGTTCTTCTTCTGCGCCTTCTTTAGCCTCTACAGGCCTCTACTGCCATCACCAAATTTTCTTGCAATCTACGACTACCACCTCCACCTAGAGGAGGACTACCTTTAAAGGTTTTAGTGTTCTATAACAGAACTAAAGGATTTGGGATTTGGATGATTGAACTAAAGGATTTGGCATGGATGAAAACCCTCTACGAACGGACATAGATATCAACTTTTCCATCATGGCGGTGGTGAATGATGGTCTTTCTTTGCATTCTTTTTTTCTTGTCTTGTTATTGCCTACATAATATTATTCCGATTCACTAAATAATATTCACTTAATAATACTTAATTCCAGTCTTGTTATTGCCTACATCAATATTATTCCTATTCACTTAATAATACTTAGTTCCAATAGCTAACCATATCCAGAGCCCAAGCGCAAGCCCACAGACTTTAAAGTTTATTTAAAACGTTGTTTGGAAATGTTTGTGTAGTTCTCTCACCCGACCTGTTGAACAAAACTCAAAAAAAAAAAACAGCAAAATTGAACAAACCAGGTGGCAACCTGCCTGAAAATATAAAATTTGAAGTAAGTGGTACTCACAAATATGCATGTCAGAAAAATAGAAAATTTGGAACAAGTGGTACTTACAAATATGCATGTCGAGTAAATGTATCAATTTCAATTACAGTTAATATCGAAGTAATTAGAAGATTCTTTAACATTTAATTTAAGAAATTATAAATTAAAATTAAAATTATGAATTTCAATTATAATTAAAAAATGTTTATCAATCACAATTAAAAAAATAATTAGAAGATTGTTTGACATTTGATTTAAGAAATATAAATTATAATTACAAATTACAAATTCTATGTTTGTTTATGGCAATTTAGTTTATTCAATTCACAGTCAGCATTTTTGATAGTTATATTGATGCTACAATGATGAGAAATGAGAAATTTGTCATGGATAAAGATGAGATAATAATGAGAAATGAGAAATTTATCCACTTAATGATGAGAAATGAGAAATTTATCATGGATAAAGATGAGAGAAATGCTTGATTATGAGAAGTGATGCTAAATAAGAAGATTGTTTAACATTTAATTTAAGAAATTATAAATTATAATTAAAAGTATTAATTTCAATTACAATTAAAACGTGTATCAATTACAATTAAAAAAGTAATTAGAAGATTGTTTAACATTTAATTTAAAAAATTATAAATTATAATTAAAAATCTTTTTAGCCACTTGTCATTTTTACAAACTCTGTGTTTGTTTATGGCAATTTCAAGTAATCACAAGATTATTTAATATTTAATTTAAGAAATTATAAATTATAATTAAAAATGTTTGTCATTTTTGATAGCTATATTGATGCTACAATGATGAAAAATGAGAAATTTATCATGGATAAAGATGAGACAAATGATTGACTATGAGAAGTGATGCTAAAAAAATGAATTTGATTTCATAATAAAATGAAGCATGATTTCTTAAAGTGTTCAATGAACAATCAGTAACTCTCCTCTGAAACAAGGATGAATCTCTTCTTCGCTGCTATCTCGATGAGCCTGAAACAAGTAATAAGGCAATTCTGGGTTTAAAAGTTATAGTATTGGCATGAAGTGCTCGAGATTTTCCCACAAGATGCGAGATGTTCCTAGAATAAGTCTGAAACAAGGATGAATCTCTTCTTCGCTGCTAACTCGGTGAGTCTGAAACAAGTAATATGGTGATTCTGGGTTTAGAAGTTTTAGTTATTGGCATGAAGTGAGTTTGTGTTTGTTCTTTGGGCTGGGTTGGCTTTCTTATCATTCATATAGGAGTATACACGAGTTTTTCTACATGATCTACATGTTTTGGGAATAGGAGAGCCATTTGTGAATTATTATTATGGGGAGGATAAATGAAACAAATATTTTGTGGATGGTTGATATGGAGTCATAAGGATGAGTAGGGATATGTCTAAAGATACCTTGATGATTTTCCAAATTATTATGCTTGGGGTCATATCATTTGTTATTTTCTGGGCGATGGTATCATGTCACCTGTAATCTGTTGAGAAAAAGGAAAATGCAAATCACAAGGGATAGCCCTCTCTTAGAAGTGACTTCTAGCTCAGCTAAGAACCTTCAATCTCCCTCATAGTCTTGCTGGGAACTCTATTGGCGTTTTGTGTTGGATTTTTTGAATATATCACATCCATGTCAAGACTTTGGTTTTCATCTCTGTCATTGATGGTGGCATTGTAATGGATGTATATGTTGTTGTTGCTATTTGTGAATATCTCTAGTTTTTATGTCATCTTTCTCGATGATATTTGGAATCCAACACTGGTATTTTCATTTGAAAATTTTCGGAGGGGTTGTTTTGGAAATTGGCCCAAGGACATTGAATTTGGATTGGTGGTTGATCTTGGTTTAAGATTTAATAAGGACCTGTATTTAATATAAGTAATGGTTTTTGGTCCTAGGTTGATGTATCGGTACCTTGTGTGGAGTATTTCCATACTGGGTTGGTGGACTTTCTTTATGAAAGAAATATCTCAAGTGGACGTTGTTTTTCTTTCTCCTTATATGGATGATGCGATGGTACGATCCACATCTTTTATCACCATGGGAAGAATCACTTTGGGCTAATATTTTATTGGAATGAGATATCTACTTTATGACATTTATGTCTCACTCTGACATTCCTTTTGTATCATCTTTCCCAGTACTTCAATAGCTTCTTCTGTTGATTATTCTAGTCGAGGGTTTGGTATTCTGGGTTTCTTTCTCACGGATAGTATTCTCCTGGAGGTTTGTGACTGTCTGTTTCTGAATTTTCCTTAACAGGTGGGTGGAAAACCCTTTTGAGACTGTGTTTCTCTCTGTCTCACGTACTGAGATCCTACATTTTTAGGTGACACTGCTCTGATGGAGGGGTAGGTGGAAATTTTCTTTTCAGACACGTCGGCGTATGAAGCTCTAATTGTCGCCATGGTGATGGCTGAGAGAAGTAGCGCACAGAAGCATAATAATGAACTGAGTAGGAAGGTGGATCAATACTTAGCTTCTGTGAATTTGTCAGGTGCAGGAAAGGAAAACTATACATTTAATCATCATTCGACTTGTGGGGGCATAAGATTAGATGACAAAGCTGGTATACAAGAACACACAAGGTGGGGTGGTCATTGTAAATAAAAATGCTTCAAACCTGTTGTAGTCGTAAAGGAAGTCAGCCTTGAGCATGATGATCTTTGGGGTCGAGTAACAAGTTTACAAAAACGGGCTCTTATCGGGCGTCGGATTTTTTTGGAGATGGGGGAGGTGGATATGGCCAAATGGGTAAACACATACTAGTCTCCAATTCTTGGTTACACAGCGAAGGTTAGTTGTTTTATGGGATGTTGGTTTAGTATCCATTTCCTTCATGAAAAATATTGCTTGAAATTTATGGAGCATACTTGGGTTCGGGGCAGGAGCTTTATGCAACTCCTGCCATGGTATTTTGGATTCAATCCTGTCATGGAGGCCCCCAGGAGTAAGCTTATTTGGGTGAAGCTCCCTGGTCTTCCATTTGAGTTCTGGACCATTAAGGCCCTAAGGGCAATTGGTAATTCTATTGCCATTACCAGATTTATTAACCCTCGTTGTATTGGCACCGTTGATAAGCATATAGCATGGATCCTAGTTGAAGTTTAATTTCAAGGTGGGTTGGATGGGGATGTTGATTTGATTTGGGGACAACATAGACACTGACAGCGATTTGAATACTCGGGGGTGTCGTTCAGGTGCCTCGTATGTCACCATACCGGTCATATATAGCGAAATTCTCCGAGAAGACACAGAAGAACAGGTCGACAGGGGAATCATTCTGTCGGGTGTAGGCGTACAAATTGATGCAGGAGCATCAAAGCTAAATTTTCATTATTCAATTATGTAATTAGGGGGGTGATGATTTTTAATTATTTTATTAATTAATTTTCTCATTTTTAATAAATGAGGAGAGAAAATATAAATGTGAGGATTATTGTAAATATTCCTTAAATAATTAAGGATATGAGTGGGTTTGAATTAGGTAGATAATATAGGGATTATGAATTCCATAAACAAGACTTAGTTGAGTCCAAAAAAAGATAAATCTAATATAGATTTTAAGTTGAGATTTGTGTGGAGGAAATTATGAAATGGAATAAATTATATTTTATGTATAAATATGTAGCTTGTGAGGGTGAGAGAGGAGAAGCAAGGAAGTGAGGAAGTGAGGAATACAGAGAGAATAAGAGAATTGGTTTGAAGGGCCGAGAGCTACGAGGTCTCCCATTGTAATATTTTGCCGAAGAGCTTTTTATGTTTTTATATTAGTATTTTATTTATATGGCTCTCTTTCCTTCATCTGTGTTTTGTTGAGATGAACATATTTGTGGTTTTAATGAAGAATTTTAAGTTTGAAGGTAGCACATGAGTTTTTATATGCTAGGATCTGTTAACCCAGTATCCTGGCATCAATTTTGGTATCAGAGCTGGTGTGGCCCTGAATCCTGCAAAGAATAAAAGTATTTTTTGGATTGCTGGTGGATGAGTTTGTCTTAATAGTTAAGCGATTATTTTTATCAAAAGAGAATTCGGCATTTGGTGTTGCACCTGTGCTCTTGCACTTTGTCTATATGAGATATTTGTATATGTGAGAGATTAGAGTCTCATACATGACGAGTGAGAAGGAGGATTCAGTTGTTGGGAGATGCACAGCAGAATTGTGGATGTCCCAGAGGTTTGAAAGCGTAGAGAGGAAGCGTGGATGTGACATATGAAGCATGTATCTACACACTTAAGCATGGATCCGACAATGGAAGGTAATTTCATCAAGGAGGATATAATGTTCGTCAACTGGATCAAAATTGGATTTTACAGAACTTTGAAATCAGGAAAATCAAGGCGTCCCATCAGTTGGAGATTAACGGACATCGCATGAAATTATGCTCATGGTCAAAGGCATTGTGGAACCACCATGAGAGCTATCATAATATACTAGTTTAGGATAGTAGATTTTTTTTTTTTAAATTACAGATGAAGAAAGATTAAAGGCGCAACACGTCCATAATGAAGCTATATAGAAAGCTTTAACGCATTGTTAACACCTGCAGAGACATGTTAGTCATATGTGTTGGTATCTATGGAGAGATTGCCAGTGTCCAGTCAGTCATATGCGTTGGTACCTACGGAGAGATTACCAGTATCCAGTGGCTTGAACATTATGCAGATAAGCCTTGCGAAGAACCTATTCCAGATCTGCAATGACACAGTTTGATTATGGTGAATTTAATCCATATGAAGTCACTTCATTTTGGTTAGCAAGGACTATCTGTTGAACTGTGTAAACATTCATGAAGGGTTGATTGATTCATGTGATAACTGTATTGATTTGTATGAGTCATGGTTCAATGTATAAGTCAGCCTTGTGGAATTGCACAGAGATTGGTGTCGACTCCAATCCAAATACCGACTTATAAAATTAAACGTTTCTTTTTTTGCGTAATTGCCATGGAGGGTGTGATGCTGTGGATTTGACCAACAAGTGGTATGTTATAATTAAACCCATCTTTGTTTAATTTCCATGGAGATGTGACGTCGCAGATTCAACCAATCTAATGGTGGAGCAATTCAGAGTGGGAGAGACAGGTTTTAGAGAGGTAGATGCTTACCTGCTCGATCATGACACTTTGCGCGGGTATCCCAACAGAACTTGTGAAAGCTACTCATTCAATTTTCAATGTGAACAGAAATGTGCTGCCCTATAAGTAAGAGCCTTTCCAAAGGTTGGATCTCTTCAAATATTTGAGCCCATGAGTACGATGCAAGTGAACATGGTACTTCTCGCTTTCCTGTAGGAGTTGTGCATAGAATTGGTATTCTCGATATACGAATTTTGAATGCTGACAGGAATGGAGGTAATATTCTTGTCAGAAAGCTTAAGAAGGATAATCATACTAGTAGTAGGGCACAATTTGATATACTGGATATAAATATGGAATTTTGATTCATGCTGCTAACTATTGTGTGGTATAAATTTCCTTTTATGGGGCTCGTCTCGGAGGAATTTGTTGATTGGCAAGAGAATGCATGCAACTGATGCTTTACAAGAAATTGAAACGATGCCTTCAGATTGATTTTTTCACTACCACTATGATTGTGTGATTTGGCTTCCATAAGCTTCTTCTTACTTGAAAACACACAATGCGCAGAGATGGTTATCTAATATTGCTATCGACATTTGTGATCAACTAAATGATGATAAAATTAAAGGACATGTACAAGTATTTGTAAATTTTGCAGGGACAAGTGCTGTTTTTCTAGAGTGAATTCAGGTTCTATGTCAAGTTATGGATGAGAAAATTTCATCTGGGAACTCTTTCTAGTAAGAGGGGCAGTGCTACTGCAAGAGTTAGGAATATGATATAGAGATTGGATCAACCACAAGAATATTCAAGGTATGTGCTCATTGAATGAATCAATATTCCTTGAGTAAAGGTATTTTAAAATTTAGACGATTAAATTTCCTTGCCATACTCGAGAAGATGATCTTTTGTAAATGTTATGAAAGAGTGAAAATGTTGCAAATGCAGAGGTATAAATGAATGTAAAATGAATGAATAAATTTGTTAATCCAAAGTGATATAAAGAGAAACATGAATTTTTATGTGAGAGGGTTTATTATGCATAATGTGGATTCTTCATAATTTTGGCCAAGTCATTTTGAACCAAAGTTTGTAGTTGGAATTGGAGAATTCCTTTGATCTGTGTTTAAGGTTGAAAATTAAATTGCTTGATGTTGTAGAATCTTTATTTTACCATGATGTGGCGGCATAGGAGGTGTTATTCGGGATGGGTACAATGAATGAATTGTACATTATTCATTCAAAGAGGTTGAAAACATGTTCTTTGTACACAGGTGAAGAGATGTGAATTGATGTTGTATGATGCATGAAAGTATAGGGAAACTGGTTGCATTAAGATGATGAGCAAGTGAATGAGGGCATGTGAATGTTTACAGTGACAAAGACAACACAGAAGAATGGAAACTAGAGAATTGAAATTGCAAAGAGAAGGTTTATTAATAACCTTAACGAGAACAGAAGGTATGATAGTTCAGAAGGGTATTTTTTGAATGTTGAAAATGGAATGATTTATTTATTTCCCCATAAAATAAATCTTGAAAACATGGAGTGCATTTTTATTAAATACTTTAGCATCATGGGAAACTGATGATCTCTCATAACAGTGGAGTATGAGAGAGAGTGAAGATTTTACATCATAAAATGTATTAAGGGTGTATGTTCATTGGAAGATTGTATAAATTGAATTAAGTCAAATTATCCACTATTATGATTATTGGGTCAAGCCTTGAAGTCAAAACAAATGTTAGAGTTTAATGAAATTTTGGATAGTTTGAGTTAAGATTGAGTGTTTTCATCCAAGATGAAGAATTGGTGTAAGTCTGAAGTCAAAGAGTCGTAAGCTAAGTCAAGGGTCTGAATGTAATTGGGTGCATGATCGGCAGAGCCAGACACCCAAAGAATTGGTCATTGTAACACATAAGTTACTAAAGTGTTGTTTGCAGCAAAGTGAAGGAAGAGAATTGCCATAGACTGATTCGAAGACAGAGAATTGGAAGTGACCAAGCGCCAGAAGAAATCTTGCATTGTTGAATGGCAAGTGGGAAGACATGCTGAAAAGTGGATTAAATGAAATCCACACGTGAATAGTGAAGTTCACCAAGGAGGAGAAGATGACTAGTGATAATCATTCCAGAAGATCCGATGAAGACCACAACAAAAGAAAGAAGAAGGAAAATGCCAAGGTAAGTGGCATATGTGATCACTTGACGGATGAAGAGTATGAGTGGGAGAAGGCTAAGATAACAGTTCACCTTGAATTATTAATGGAGTTGTGAAAGAAATGTGTGAAAGACCGGACACATGGTTGGACCATGAGAAAGAAAGTGAAGTGGCAGAGACTACACGCAAAGAGGGAAAATCAGGTAAACATACAGTTGGAAGAATATCTGAGGAAGCTCAAGCAGATGTTGAGGCATGAAGAACTCAGAGAGGCTGAGTTAAAAATGGATGTTTCCATTTTTTGCCCAGAACAGGGTGAAATTCTCGGTGAAGAGATCAATGAGGGAGATCTCATGAACTATTGGGATAGTTCGGAAGAGTTAGAAGATGTGTTGGAAAGAGAAGCAGATGAGGCTATGAAGCCTTGCATTTTTAAATCTCATAGTTTATGTATGTTTGCAGGATATGTGAAAGATGGTGGACAATCTGGTGAAACTATCACAGAGATGAAGGAAACTCTTGAGGTGAAGTGTGATGGAGATTTCCTTTTAGAGGAGGAAGGTACATATTTGTTGCAGCAAGAATAAATCATAAATGAATTCTTTTTTGGGGTAAGACAAAAATTTGAATCTGTTATAGAACGGGAGCATAATTAAAATGTCGAAGAAATATTCCAAGGAGGTAAACAAATGTATTTGTTTAATGAATTTGCTGACAGAATTTTACAATGTGATGGAACAAAAACCAAGACAACTCAGGAATATTTCTAGAAGAAGAATGAAGCTAGGAAGGAAAGTCGTGATGAAGTGTTGGAAAGGTTTCATATGGAAATCGAGTTCTTGGAGCGATGGTTTAAGGAACCTGATGGAGAAGTAAAACATGCAGAACCTGATCCAGAAAAGATTACAGTTACTATACATGATAGAGATGAAATGTTTTTAACATTTATAGAGTTGAATGAATGTTGTAACTTTTCAAATAATAATGTAACTATAAGTACAAAAACCGACATTAACAGATATGAGGTCGAAGTCATAGAAATTGAGCAGAAGTTATTTGGGGTTGAGATGGAAGATTAGAAGCAGCAAGGAAGTTGTGTTCGTAGAGACATAAAGGAGACAAAAATATTAAATTAGCAGGATGAAGATGAAAGCAGCGAGCAATTCAAACCAATATCTACTAAAGTCCAGAAATTCGATGATGGGAGATTGGTGCTTGAAGCATCAAAAGAGACCGAAAGGTATTATATTTTTAAAACTAAAAATTTATGGGTGAATGCAGGTACAGCACTGGACGAGAAAGTTGTTGCTATAAAAGTAATCAGAGACTATAGTTGTAATCAAGAAGGAGTTCTTGATTAGTCTGCATGGTAGAAAGTTGAGTGTTCAGAATAGTTGGAGATGAAAGAATTCAACAAAGAGGTATTACTCTGAGGAATTGGCGAAAGAAAGTGTTGGAGAAGCTGATGGAATCCGATCGACAGAGTGCGTGATGAGTTACCAAATCGAGTTGATACTTCAAAGGACCAAAGGAAAAACATGGTTTGGAATCCTGGAGGGAGCGAGTCATTAGGACTTCTGGCTGTCGCATTGTTACAGAAAAGTAACAGACCTCATAGACAAGAGTCTATGGAAACTTCTCTACATGGGGAGTCTGATGCAGGAGCATCAATGCTAAATTTTCATTATTCAATTATGTAATTAGGGGGGTGATGATTTTTAATTATTTTATTAATTAATTTGCTCATTTTTAGTAAATTAGGAGAGAAAATATAAATGTGAGGATTATTGTAAATATTCCTTAAATAATTAAGGATATGAGTGGTTTTGAATTAGGTAGATAATCTAGGGATTAGGAATTCCATAAACAGGACTTAGTTGAGTCCAAAAAAAGATAAATCTAATTTAGATTTTAAGTTGAGATTTGTGTGGAGGAAATTATGGAATGGAATAAATTATATTTATGTTTAAATATTTATCTTGCAAGGGTGAGAGAGGACAAGCGAGGAAGTGAGGAAGTGAGGAATACAAAGAGAATAAGAGAAATGGTTTGAAGGGCCGAGAGCCAAGAGGCCGCCCATTGTAATATTTGGCCAAAGAGTTTTTTATGTTTTTATATCATTATTTTATTTATATGGCTCTCTTTCCTTCATATGTATTTTGTTGAGCTGAAAATATTTGTGGTTTTAACGAAGAATTTTAAGTTTGAAGGTAGCACGTGAGTTTGTATATGCTAGGATCTGTTAACCCAGTATCGTGGTATCACAAATGCTCCTGTCTTCTCATCAGGCACGGATAAGCTAGATAAGATTGTTTTCTCTTCTTTTGATAGTGACAAGAACATCTCTTCTAATAAGGACGATGCATATCCTGCCACGCCTTTATCCCGTATAAATATTGTATTTGCGGGTACATGATGCCTGAGCAAAGTTTTGACGCCTCCACCATATAAATAAATACCTTCTCTTCTGGTTGGAACCATTGATGACCCACAGGGTCGTTGTGTCTCCATGAAATCTTCCCCTTTACCATATTTTCCACTTTCGATTGAGCCATTAGTAATTTCTCCCTCCATGCCTCCTCTCGAATGAGCTTCTCCCCATTCTTCACATGATCCTTTCCTGGAGCCCCCTCCTGACTCACCGAAAAATACTGTCAGAAGCAACTTGGAATCTATCTTAAAGAACCCTTTACTTGATATGGTCGCCCTCACTGTATTTGACAAGATTCCTATGGAAACACAACCCTCTGTTTCCTCGTCTTTGGCTTCCAGTATCACTGTTAGGAAAACTTCAAAATCTAGTTCCAGACATTTTAGGGATCGCCATAAATCAAAGTCTCTATTCCAATGGAATGGTCTGACCTACGGTGGCTATTTCACTATGGACGTACGTGGGCCCATAGAGAAAGAAAGGGGGGGGGGGGGGGTAATAATGATAGTACCACGCACGGGGGGGGGGATTGTTGAATATCATCCAACTGTGATCTTTCTTCAAGAAAATTTATGTTCTAGAACCACTGCTATTAGATCTATATCGCCTATTTGTCCTAGATGGAAGGACATAGGTATTGATGCCATTATTCGGGCGAGTGGCATGCTTGTATTGTGGAATTATTTGCTAGTTAATCTCAAAGCTTACAAATTTTCCATGGGACATTTTCTTATATGGTTCTTTTCGAGGGATTACTGAACAGATCTCCCTTATCAATCTATATGCTCCCTGTCAGAATCGTATTGCTTTCTGGGATAGAATGGAAAACTGTGGAATCATATCTATAAATAATATTATGATGATGGGTGATTATAATGTGACCATGGCCGCAACTAATCATGGGGTATGAAGGCGCAAAATGATCCTCTTGCAGATAAGATTGGGAAGTTGCTCGGTGATTTTGGGTTGGTGGACATAAAGCATGTGCCCATTGTACCCACCTGGACTAATAGACGTCGGGGTCCAGAGTATATTGTAAAAATATTAGACCGCTCGATGATTAAACCTTCAATTTTCCAGCTTATGGGGAATCTGCAATCGAGGGTGATTTCTTCCACTCTATCTGATCACATGGTGATCCATATGTCTTGCATCATGAACCAAAGCCAAATATTTTTCCCTTTAAGTTCAATCAGTTTTGGTTATCGGGCCCGAATTTCATCAATTTAGTGATAGTTTTCTAGAAGAAGGACGTGTCGTGTGTGGGTTTAAGAGGATGGGAAAGGCTCGCAGATAAACTTATAATGTTGAGATTTATTGTTAAGAAGTGGGAGTGAAGGAAAAAAATAGATGCATTAAATGGAGTATCATAATATCGAAGTCTGCATTGCGCAAATATACAAGGGAATGCTACTAGATCCCCCAGATGTGGATGTGTATACATTCCTAGCTGAACTCAAAGCACGCAAATTGGATATCCTAAAAATCCAAGAAACAACCTGGAAGCTTAAGGGAAAGAATCAGTGGCTAATAGAGGGTGATTTGAACACAAGATATTTTCATAAATGTGCAAACGGGAGACGTAATAAAAATGAAATATGGGAGATACAAGCACAAGATGGGACTAGGAAGTTCTTAAACATTGAGATCCAGAGGGAGGCATAGAGGCACTTTAATGACTTCTATAGAGCAAAAATGGGTATATATGCACACTGTCAGAGATGGGTTATTGAATACATGCCATGAATGTTTGATCAATCTGTAAATGAATCATTAGAGCTGCCTATCACAAAACAAGAATTAGAAGTAGTCCTCAAATCATTTACCCATGATAAAATCCCTGGTCCAGATGGTTGGTTGGCTGAATCATTTCTTCACTTCTTTGATTTACTTGAGGATGAACTGCTCTCTGTGATTGAATAGGTTCACTTATTGGCTATGTACCTGGGGATATGAAGTATACATTCATTGCATTGATTCCAAAAGCATATAATCCCATAACATTTTCATATTTTAGACCTATTGCATTATGCAATGTGCTATACAAGATAACTTCAAAAATTATTGCCAACCATATTAGAGGTGTTCTATCTAAATATATTTCGGAGGAACAATATGGGTTCTTGCAAGGAAGACCGATTCATGATGTTTTTGCTATTACTTAGGAAGCAATGCACACTATACATAGTCAAAAGAAGGAGGCTCTAATCATGAAGATTGACTTATATAAGGCTTAGAACACTATGGATTGGTACTTCATCAGACTTGCTCTTCTCAAAGTTGGTCTCTCTATGTCTTCTATCCGATGGATCATGGCATGTATTAGCACTGTTAGATATGTTGTCCTCATCAATGGATTGCCAACAGATGTCTTTACGACTGGGAGGGGACTTAGGCAAGAATGTGCCTTGTCTCCTCTTATCTTTATTCTCGTTATGGATGGCTTTAGTAATCTCTTGAAGATGGCAACAAACGTGGGTTACTATGCAGGTTTATCCTTTTCACCTTTGGTATGCATTACTCACTCTCTCTTTATGAATGATGTTGGGGCAAAATAATTGCATGTCATTTAATTTGTCAACCCGGGGGTTTCGTAAGCTTGTGAAGCATGCGTGCACTATATGTGCAATAAATTGTCTTTCAGTTTAGATCAATCTAACTACAAAATAACGAAAACCAATTCATCTAATCTATGAAATCAAATAATGAAAATGAAATTCAAATAACCTATGAAATCAAGTAATGAAAAGAAATAAAGGAATTTTAAAAGAAAATATAGCACGCGCAATCACACTTGCAGGAATTGAAATTTTAATCTAAGAAAGCATTTCAAAGCATGTAAAGAAAAACAACTAAGGTACGTTCAATCAGTCCAGCATCCAATATGGAGGTATGATAGAATCACCCTCTTGAGATGATGTATGAGCAATCAATTATACTTTAGTCTTTAAATCTAGGAAAGAAATTAAAGCATGAAAAGGGAAAAAATCAATAATTGCATAGGTTGAACATTCAATCACCCAATTTGGAAGTATGATAAGTCACCTTCTTGGCTTGATCTTTAAGAACACCCAATTATACAATTGAATGAGGATCTAGATCTAGAAAACAATGTAAAAGAATATAAAAGCAAAGCTCAATGATTGCATAGGTTGAACATTCAATCACCCAATTTGGAAGTATGACAAGTCACCTTCTTGGCCTGATCTTTTAGGAACATTCAATTATATAATGAATTGATAGCTCTAATCTATGAAAGTAAATGACAGAACAGTAAAGAAAGCTAGATAACTATGAATTCTTATTTCTTGAAAGAAATCCAATTTTGGAAAATAGATATAGATAACTATGAATTCTTATTTCTTGAAAGAAATCCAATTTTGGAAAATAGATAAGGCACTACTTTCTTGAGATGCTATTAGGAAACATAAGATTACACAATCATTCTAAAACTAATACTAAGAAAGCAAATAAGCTTTAATCTAGAAAAGCAAGTAAATCTCACACATTTTAAGTAGTTGATCTAAAAGTATGAGAGGTGGTAAATCAAGATGCTCCTTATTTAACTAAAACCAAGTCAAAATGAAGGAACATTCATGAGTAAGGAGCCACAATCTAATTCTGTATTCAAAGCTTGAGCATAGCTCTAATTTTACACATGATTTGATAGGAGAAAGCTTCCCCTATTTATACAAAAAATCAGAAGCTATCTAATTAATGAGAGTCCATGAATCTCTCTCTATATCTCTAGAGTTACAATCCAAATATGAAGTGATAAGGCACATGTCTTCTTAGAGTTATAATAGAAATAGAAAATAAGACACATATCCTTATGATCCCATGATCTTCTCCATAGATATTCGAATTTGGCCTTAGGAGGCCACATAAGAGCCTTTTGGAAGCTTCATTTTGACCTACACATGGAAACAAACTCATTCCACTTGTTAGGTATAAGTATGTGAATATTATTTTCTAATTTTTAACCACAAATTCACTTAAAAATACTAAGAATTAATAAAGTTTGGAAAAACATAAATGTAACCCAATATTGGTAATGGTAAGGTAAATGTAATGAAATGGAGGTGGAGTGAAGGTGATAATATGGAAATGTGAGTGAACATGTAATGGAAGTGAATGATAGTTTCAAGGCCCAATGGATGATTTGTTGTTTTCAGGGAATATTATTAGAAATCATTGGTTCTATCGATACTATATTTTGACTCATTTTGGTGCTACTACTGGACTGTGTATCAATAAAGGGAAATCAATCTTAATTTATGATAGTGGGGATATGGAAGAAATTAACTTTATTGTTGGATTCCTAGGGGTCCATACGAGCCAACTTGTGTTGGGTATTACCTACCTAGGTTTTAGACTAAAACATTGTGCATATTATAATCGGGATTGGGTATGGATGCTTGACAAATATAGGAATAAAATCATGAAATGGACTAGTAAGTGGCTTACACTTGGTGGACATTTCATTCTGGTCCAAGCTATTTTATCTCAACTTCTGGTATACTCGTCTCATTTGTTTTACCTCCCGACTTTCATTATTGGGAAATTAAATGCAATGATATCACACTTTATATGGGTTGGCACTTCCACTCACAAGAAATTTCATCTTTGCAAACTATCTCTTCTTACTAAACCCAAAATACATGGAGGTTGGGGTTTACTTGATTTTCGGGCTTTCTCAAATTCCTTGCTTACTAAATCACTGTGTCGAATTTTAAATTGCAAGGGGATCTAGTCCAAAATCATTGACCATAAATATATTCAAGGTAATCCCTTTCTACAGCTTTTCCGTGGAACTTTCAGGTTGGCTTTCAAGTCTTCTCAGATATGACGCAGCTTCATAAAGATAAAATATATCCTGGGCAGAAGATTGATTTGGTGCTTTGGCAATGGCCAAAAAATTCTTATAGGAGGTGAAAAAATCAGGGGCGAGAATGGATCTAATGGTTTTGATGCGATATTATTTCATAGGCTCAATCAAAGGGGCCTTTTCTTTGTTTCTGACCTCATTTCACATTGGGTGCTCCGAGCCCCGATTTGGAAATCTACACAATCTATTGGCCTACAGATCCCAGAAATTGAAAAATGGGATCGATTTGTTGGTTCCCTTCAATCTGCGGGATTATCATACAAAAGATAAGGTGATAGGATCATATGGGATGGTTCTATGCAAGAAAATGGTATACAGTTTCATGAATTATACCTTCATCTCATAAATGAGAAGATTGATGATCGCTCTCTGTCTTGTCTTTATCCGACCTAGTGTTGGAAGATCCCGCATAAGATTATGCTCTTTGGTTGGCTTCTTTGGCGGGGAAAAATTCTCACATGGGATAGCCTCATTAAACATGGCTTCCAGGGCCCTGGGCGATGCCCATTTTGCCATTTAAATGATGAATCAATGTTTCACCTTTTTTTTAATTGCATAATGTCTCTTAATTTTTGGAGGTTATTTACCCCACTAATGGATGTACCAAATTAGAGACTAATCGACTGCGAACAGACTTTTGAGATTTGGGCGGCTACTAAAGGTATTTTGAAATCCTTGCCAGACTATGTTGTTTGGGAATTATGGGGTGCCTAAAACGTTTTGATATTTCAATAAATTCCTTTCGACATCACAAGGATTCATATAAACATTATGCAATGTATGGGGGATATCACTAAGTTTACTTCTGATTTATTTGACCTCTCTATTAGTGGTCACCCTCACAATATCGCTCTCCTAGTGATTTATTTTAATGGGGCACAGAAAGACAATGAATGTGGGTGTGGAGCCTAGATTAAACCATCTGCTACGGAATGTTATCATATTTATTGGAACGGTGGTCATGGGACCAACAACAAGGCTGAGCTCATGGAATTATGGAGCGGGATTATGGTGGCTTTCCATCTTGAACTTGCTAGTATTCATGTATATGGTGATTCCAAGCTCATTATCGATGGGATTTCTGGTAAGTGCAAGATGCAGGGTCAACAATTAAATGGATGGATTGATCATATCCTATACATCCTATCCAAATTTAAGTATTTTTTGATGAATCATATTCTTAGGGAGCATAATACGAGGGCTGATCATCTGTCCAAAAAAGGTTTGGAGGTTCCTTTAGGGTCTATCACGATCCTACATTTCAGAGACTCTAAACAGGTGGCTTCTTTTATCTTTCTGCTTCCATAACTCACATCGATCACTGCAAGCGACCATGGTGGCATTTATCAAGCGAGCTGGTTCTTTTATGTATCCTACAAGCGAGCCTATTTATTTTGATCAAGCATATGGATCCATTATTGTGCACAACAACGAGCTTTCTTATACATTTTATGTCACTGGAACCATATTTTTGTATTTGTTTCTTTTTACTTCTGTTTTTTTCACTGGGACAGGTTACTCTACTTCTACTCGTGAGCTTGTATACTTATTTATGTTTGATGCATCATGCCTCCTCCAAATTCTGTATTGTCATGTATTTGGACTGCTCTATTTTTTTTTGTCAGACTATCCTCTCTACTTCTGTGGATAGAGGATCATGTTAATTGTTGGTGCCATCATGGTCTCTTTACTGGTGCATCATGGTCTCTTATAGACCTATGATTTTCCTATTTACAAGATTTTCTATCGATCGATATCTTTCATTATGACTATGATCATATGATATGTTTGTTCACTGATTTTGGTCGAAACTAAACTATCATTCGGTCTTGAACTTTCTATTTAGAATGTGCCAAGACGTTTCATGTAATCATGTTTATGTATTGTTTTAATACAACAGTGTTTTTTCTTTCCTTGAAAAAAAAAACATATACTAGCATATTAGGGTTATTGATTTTATTATATTTTACGGAGTTTATGTTAGCCACCTATAAAAATTTGTCATATGAAATGGTGGCTAAATTATTTTTTAGCCTTTAAGAAACAATTCATGTTCAAATTGTTAGTTCTTAAAGTCTTATGAAGATATTTACCCTTTGAGTTAATCTTCACTGCTGTCTCCCTCATAATCCTAAAGTACATGTTGTTTTATCAAGAGGAAGACTGCTTAAAACCCCTTTTCCCATCACTTTCACTCCTCCTTCACTCATAAACAAATCCACATTCACCCATTTTCTTCCCCTCACAACATCCCTCCATTAACCTTCATTTAACCTCTAAACCATTCCAAAATCCTTTTTAAACCTTATGTCCTCCTCTCATTTCATCTAACAGTCCATCCTTTCATTTACCGAAACCCTCAAATTGGCTTAAAAATCACTATTTCGGGCCTAAAAACAGTCTTTTTGCATTATAAAGGCATTAAGCCCTTGAGGGCTTATTAACTTAAGCCCTGACCTTCATATGACCTTAAACACCGCAACTGGGCGCTAAAAGGCCTAAAATCCTCTTCCCAACCCTTTTTTCCTTTTTTTTCATAAACCTGATGTTATGATTTGAAATAAATCTGGGCCATCGATCTCTACAGATCAACGGCCATCAGCTCATAGCATCACAAGTCTGCATGGGTCCTTCATTTTCTATGTCTTTCAAATTTCCGATGCGATCCCTCAGAGCAAACCTCAGGCACTGATCCACCTTCATCCGACGTTCTAGATCTCATCGCATCGCGCCCATCCATCATGTTGCCCTCCGCTGATGCGATCCCTGATTTAATATAGACTGTCGATCATTCCTCTGATCCGACGGTCAATACACCATCACATATCAACTTTTCACTTTCCTTTCCCTCCTCCGATGCCGATCCTCCGATTTAATCTTAGCCATCAAATCCACAAGAACTGATGGCTAAATTTCAATCGCGCTCCACCCAATCGCCTTCTCTTCTTTTCCCTTTTAACATAAACCGCTTCTGTGGTCAATCTTGACCATCCGTACTATAGATCCAACGGACAGGATCTACCCCGGCCTTACCATTTCTCTAGCTCAAAATATCCGCCTGCTTAATCAATTCTTGATCGTCCATCTATCAGATCGGACGATCGGGATAAAACCCGATAAACCAACAGACCCTCCCGCTACATGAAAAAATAAACATGGGCCCCTCTTACCTCTTTAACCACGCAACTCCCCCGACGTGTGTGATCTGCACCATCGGATCTATACCCGATCATCCAACAGCGGATGTCGCATTTCGCAAATTTTTTCCGCCTAGAGTTTAATGCCCAAAAAAAGTGTGAAACCGGCGGTTTTTAAAAGGACATGTGTCAAGCAATGTATCGTATCACATTTTTTTTTGGCAAACCGCTCACCACCCAAACTTTTTGCGAAAACTGCTGCCAGTTTTCCACCAAACCACCTACCCTCCGCAGTGTTATTTCACTTTTAATCTTGGCCGTTGATTGTTAAGATCGAATGACTTATATTATAATGCAACCCCAAGCCATTTCCCCTCACCTCTGCTTCCAAAACATCTCACTAAGCAATCTTGAACGTTCATTATTTTAATCGAATGGCTCTCTTTTAATTTCACCCCTATTTGTCCGCCAGCCATTCTATTCTCCCAAATGACTTGATCGACAGATCTTGACCGTTGGATATTCTAATCCAATGGCTCCGACTTAACCTCACTCCCAAATCGCCCAAAGCAGCCTTAACCTATTTTTCATGGGATTTTCTTAACTTTTGTGTCTTTTTTGCAGGTTATAAAGTTTTTTTCCACAGTTTTAAAAAGAAACGAAAGGCCAGGGATGACATTCCACAGGCAATTATTCAAGAAGAATGGGAATCTACAGGGTTCAAAATTGTAGGTTTTAACCCCAAACAGAAATTATCTACACACGAATCTTATAACAGAAAATAAACAATAGCGAGAGCATAAAACACAAAACAGATAAACACAGAGATTTTCCCCTCGATCCCAAATCAGACGACCAGCTTGATTTTTCATTATGTTCCTTTTAGTGTTACAACACATATATATACATGTCGAAGCATACATAAACCCCAATCCATTAACCCTGGATTAGAACATAACCATAGTTCCCTTGACCAGATCTACAAAATACCAGGGGCCGAAAACCATCGTACCCCAAAACCATGTGCAAACTCATGCACAAAACATGGTTGGGTCTGCCTATGAGTGGGACCACACACCCAAAAAAAAATTTCCGGGGCGCTACCTCAAACCCCGACAGGGGGGGTTGCTGCCCCCTTGTGACCCCCCTGTTGCGCCTGACGCAACGTACAGCGCATGGGGCTAGTCGTGGAAAGAATATAACACATACCCAACATTCTCCCACTTGTTGTTTTCTTTCCACAGGGGGCCACAGGAGAGCTTAGCCATTGTGCCAATTTTTCAACACCCATTGTTTCTCTACACCAATTGAACTTCTGAGTGCTCACAGACTTCATCAATGCATCTGCAGCATTCTTCAAAGTGTCCACCTTTACTAGCAACACCCTTTTAGCTTCAACCATATCTCTAACAAAGTGATATTGAAAATCACTGTGCTTTGTCTTTGAATGATAAGCAAGGTTCTTAGCCAAGAAAATTGCACTTTTGCTATCACAGTATATCCTTATAGCCTGCTGTACCAACCCCATACTTGAACACAAATCTCTGCAACCAAACTGCTTCCTTGCTTGCATGAGTGGCTGCTATGTATTCTGCCTCTGTAGTTGAAAGCACCACTACAGACTGTCTTTTACTCATCCAACTGACTGCACCTCCAAATAGGCTAAACACGTAACCACTTTTAGATCTTCTTTGGTCCATATCTCTACCCCAGTCTGCATCAACAAAACCATGAATGTCCAACATTCTTTCCAATCCTAGTCTTCCCAGGTAGCATAGACCATAATCACTAGTGCCACGTAAATATCTGAAAACTCGCTTCACTATTGTCCAATGCTCCTTCCGGGGGTTTGACATAAACCTGCTTAATACTCCCACTGCATATGCAATGTCTGGTCTAGTACAAACCATTGCATACATCAAGCTACCCACTGCACTTGCATATGGAACACGGGACATATCCTCCTCTTCTTCTTGTGTCTTGGGACACTGTTCAGCAGACAGCTTTACACCTACGGGAATAGGAACATTCATCGGTTTACTATCCTGCATATTGAACCTATGCAATATAGTCTCGACATACTTCCTCTGGTTTAACTAGAGCTTCCTCTTTGCCCGATCTCTCTTAATTTCCATGCCCAAAATATAGTTTGCAACACCAAGATCCTTCATGTCGAATTTGGAGAATAGTTGGGTCTTCAAATCTTGGATAATTGCTTTGTCATTTCCAATCAACAACATATCATCCACATAGAATACAAAATAAATAACACGGCCACCAATTAATTTAAAATAAACATAGTGATCCTCCTTGCTTCTGGTGAAGCCAAGTCCCCGTATATAGGTATCAAATTTCTGATACCACATCCTTGGTGACTGTTTTAACCCATACAGAGACTTCTTCAACCTGCATACCAGTTCTTTCTTACCCTTCACCATAAAGCCTTCAGGTTTCTTCATGTAGATCTCCTCTTCTAGATCCTCGTGAAGAAATGTTGTCTTCACATCCATCTGTTCTATCTCAAAATCAAATGCAGCAGCAGCAGATAAAAGTAATCTAATAGAAGTAACCTTGGCAACAGGAGAAAAAATATCACCAAAATCAATTCCCGGCACCTGGGAATAACCTTTTGCTACCAACCGAGCTTTGTATTTCTCCACCTTGCCTTCTACATTCATCTTCTTCTTAAACAACCATTTTCTCCCGATGGGCTTCCTTCCAGCCGGCAACTCCACCAGATCCCATGCCTCATTTTTGTGCAAGGATGCCATTTCATCAACCATGGCCTCCTTCCAGAGTTTTCCATCCTCTGAATCTACTGCCTCCCTGACAGTTCTGGGATCATCATCAGTTATAGTTAAGGCAAAACCTGAACAGAAAGTAGATGGACTATACCTTTCTGGTTGCCTTCTTTCCCGAACTGATCTTCTCAAAGCTGGGGTTTGTGGCTCTTCCTCTTCTAAATCTTCTTCTGTTGTAGAGTCTGATTCATCCTCCTTTAGCTCAAACTCTATCTTCTCAGGTTCCTTTGGTAGGACTTCATGTGTAACAACATCTTTCACCTCTCTAAACACCATCTCATTTGTACACAGTACCTTCTGTTTCGGGTTCCAATCTTACAGCCTTTTAAACCATCCTTATACCTAATAAAGATGCACCTTGCAGATTTATTATCCAACTTGGTCATTTTTTTCTTTGGAAAATGTACATACGCATCACATCCAAATACCCCTAGATGTGAAAGAGAGGGTTTCTTACCAGTCCATACCTCATGTGGAGTCCTATCTTCCAACACTGATGAAGGTGATCTGTTAACCAAATAGCATACAGTCTCCACTGCCTCTGCCCAGAATTCTTGTCCTAACCCAGTACCACTGAGCATGCTTCTTGCCTTTCCCATCAGTGTTCTATTCATTCTTTCTGCAACTCCATTTTGTTGAGGTGTGTATGGAGTAGTCTTCTGACATGGTATAGCACACTTCTTACAGAACTCTTCAAATTCCTTCTTAGGCTTTCCCCACCATTATACGTCCTCTTAAACGCCTTTATCTTCTTCTACGTAAGTTTTCCTGAAGCCTTAAATTCTTTAAATTTGTCAAAGCTTCAGACTATTACGAGAAACCTATCATGTATTCCTTGAGAAGTCATCTATAAATGAAACATAGTACATAGAATTTCCCGTGTGGGCCGACACGGGTCCAAACACATCAACGTGCACAAGTTTTAATATCTTGTTTCCCCTCTTAGCACCAGAAGGAAAACTCACCCGATTCTGCTTCCCATATACACAATGTTCACAGAAATCAAAATCCAGAGAAAAATTAGACATACCTTCTACCATACCATTTCTATGCAATATCCGAAGGCCCTTCTCTCTAATATGTCCAAGCCTTTGATGCCATAGCATGGTATTTTCTCCAGAGACAGCTAGGATTTCCGTCCCACTTTCAGGAACCACAAAATTGTTACACCCATCAATAACGGTGCTACCTTGTAGCTTGTACAGAGTTCCAGTCTGAACTCCCCGCATTAATACCAGTGCTCCCCGAACCATCTTGCAGGCATCTTTCTCGAACACTGTTTTTACACTTGCATCATCCATCTTGCCTACAGAAATCAGATTTCTGGACAATGTAGGAATATGCAGAACACCAGGAAGTGTTCTAATCCTCCCACCTTGCAGCTTCAGCTTGACCTTTCCACGTCCGACGATTCTGGCCTTCCTATCATCCCCTAGGAAGACATCACCACTATCATATTTCTCATACTCGCAGAACCACTCCCTATGGGGAGTGAAGTGAAAGGATGCACCTGAGTCAATCAACCATGACTCATGATCTACATGTGTATTTGAAGAAGAAGCCAAATACACATCCCCACCTTCATCCGAGGTAGTTTTTTCCTCTGCAGAAGGAGCATCATCAGATCCCTTTCCTTTCTCAGGAGCTTTAGATTCGCAGTCCTTTTTGTAGTGCCCTTCCTTTCCGCATTTCCAGCACACTTTTACAAACTTTCTAGGAGATTTAGATCTCCCACTCGAAACCTTATTCTTGTTTCTGTTTTGGGACCTTCCTTGTACAGATAAGGCATCTCCATTCTGGCCCTCCATATTTCTCCGTCTCATTTCCTCAGACAAAAAGGCTGAGACAATGTCATCAAAATTCAAGGTAGTTGTATTGGTACCTATTGCAATAACCAGACTATCCCACGAGTTTGGTAGTGAACACAACAAATTGGTGCACTTATCTTCATCTGAGATTTTAATATCAATAGATGACAGCTGACTTACCACAGTATTGAAGGCGTTCAGATGCTCTGTCACCGAGTCTCCATCCTTCATCCTCATGTTATACATTTTTTTCTACAGGAACAACTTATTCACCAGAGACTTAGACTGGTACAAAGTCCCAAGTTTTTCCCACAAATTCTTCACCGTAGCTTCCCCAGATACATTCAACAATATTGAATCTGAGACACACAATCGTATTTTTCTCTTAGCCTTCCGATCCAGTTTCTTCTAGACTTCATCTGACATTGCCGTTGGTTTAGTACCTGGATCTACCGCAATCCACCGATCTTTATCCACCAGCAGATCCTCCATCTTGAGCTTCCACAACTCAAAACTATGACCATTGAATTTCTCGATTTGTATCTTTCCGCCACTTGCCATCTTCTGTCACTGCAAGAATCTATCATCCAGATCTCCCACTGAACAGGGTCTACCTGAGGGCCAATCAAAAAACCCTCAGCAGCAAAGGCATCCCCTTGAAGCCGAAACAACTCTGATATCAAATGTAGGTTTTAACCCTGAACAGAAATTATCTACACACGAATCTTATAACAGAAAATAAACAATAGCGAGAGCATAAAACATAAAACAGATAAACACAGAGATTTCCCCCTGGATCCCAAATCAGGACGACCACCTTGATTTTTCATTATGTTCCTTTTATTGTTACAACACATATATATACATGCCGAAGCATACATAAACCCCAATCCATTAACCCTGGATTAGAACATAACCATAGTTCCCTTGACCAGATCTACAAAATACCAGGGACCGAAAACCATCATACCCAAAAACCATGTGCAAACTCATGCAAAAAACATGGGTGGGTCCGCCTATGAGTGGGACCGCACACCAAAAAAAAATTTGCCGAGGCGCTGCCCCGGACCCCGACAGGGGGGGCTGCCGCCCCCCCTGTGACCCCCCTACTGCACCCGGTGCAACGTACATTGCGTGGGGCTAGTCGTGGAAAGAATATAACACATACCCAACAAAACTATGATTCTACCCATGCCTCATGAGCATCGGTGATATCATGTAACCCTTCTGCACACCTGCAAAACAATAAAAACATAGTGAACATCAAAAAGACAAAGTGTATCAGTGAAGAAATCAACAGTAAAGGAATTAATGCCTAAGCCTGGAAATCAAGGTTTTTAATCCCCAGGTTTAAAGAAATAAAGCCAATATCAGAGAATGAAGACCGAAGACAAAGATCAAGGCTTAAACAAGCCTAAACATAGAGTAAAGACAAATTAAAAGTGTTTTAAGATTAAACAGAAGAGTTATATCAGTAAAGAGGCCTCCACTGCCCTATCAGAGGCCGAAATATCCTTTCAACTACCAAAGCGCCACCTATAACTTCAAATTAATCAAAAAGAAGGCATAGTTATTGCCTTAGTCAGTGATATTTTGTTTAAAATAACCAGAGTTATTGCTAGCCTACCTAAAGAGTTTTAAAGTCAAAAAAATCTGCTAAGCGGCTAAATACTTAATGAAAATCAATTAATACAAAGAAAAGATCAGAAAACTTCTCTGTTGAGCCCTTCAAAGGCCGAGAAACATAAAATCTGCATTAATTAAACAGTTAGACCATTCTTGCACTCCACCTCCTCATTCTTCTATAAATACCGTTGTAGAAGATTGTACAGAGGTTGGTCTCTGGATATCTATTACATGTAAATAGTTTCCTGAAGCTACTGTAGCCCTGTTTGTAATTGAAGATACATAAGTTGATATGAGAAGCTTGAAGCTGTAGAGATCCACTAGACTTGATGATTGTAATTGGTTTGAACATCAAATACAAGCTGATTTATGGGATCTTGGTCTATGTCAATGGTGATGTGTTTCTCACTGTAATTGTTATTTTTCTTTATGTTTCCATTCTGTCCACTTTTCTCTGATAAATAACAACAAATATAGAGCTAGGATTTACTATTAAAAGTACCCTTCTCTCACTGATAAGCTTTATCTTTATGTTTTCCTCCAATTTTGTATTTAAGAATGATTTAATATAGTCCAAGCAGTTAAGGAATGTTGGTGAGCCCATGTCTTACTGTCTAAACTTTAAACATTGTTCTTGAATGATATTTTCATTACATGCTAGGTAGAGTTGGACTAGGAAAGTTTATGGTTTGCCTTGTCTTCTAGTTCTTTCTCCAAAGGTTGTTTGAAAGTTTCCCTTAAGAGTATGTTGAAAGCAGGATAGGTTCAAAGTCCTTACGTGATCTTAGGCTAATTTTTATGTTTATCATGAATGTTTTCCTTTTTTATATGCTGAAAGCAGGCTAAGCTAAAATTCTTTATTTGATATTAAGCTATTCTAAGTGTTTTAAATATTTTCTATCGAAAGAGCATCAAAATGAGGATAGTTTCAAAGTACTTACCTGATCTCAGATTACTTTTGTGTCTTTCTTAAGTGCATGCCAAAATTAGGATAGTTTCAAAGTACTTACTTGATCTTAGGCTGCTCTTTGTTCTTCATCTGTTTGATTTCCCTCACTCCATTACTTATTGTTCCATTCCATAAAATCAACTTAAAAAGATCCTTTGATATAGATGACTTGCCCCATGGACCACTCTTGAACCTTGTTGTTTCAATTAAACCCTCTTATGACTCCATAGCCCAATGGATTGAAGCTGCTCCTTGCCTATCTTATTAGCTGAACCATTCTCCCACTTATTCACACCTTCACCCTTCATATAGACTTCCTTCACCTTCATCATATCCTTGCCCAACCAAAACCAAACAAAACCCTTATTCTTCATAACTAGCCTAATATCACACTAAAAGCCTTTAAAGATAAATAAATCCTTGCACTTATAGAGAGATCCCTCTCTGGATTCAAGAGAGCTAGATCCTAGAATCCCAAAGTGGTTCATATGTAGGCTTTGCAGTTTGTATTTGCCAATCTTGCAAATTACAGATACCTAACATTCTGGCAACCATACTAGGGAATTCCAAGTGAATTACATTTTATACATCTCTAAGACCTCGGAAGACCCAGACATTTTTTGATTGGCTTCATAATAAACATGGTGGTGGAACCATAAAACATTTTATCTCCATAAAAGCTAAAAAATTTCCACCTGGCGACTCCACACTCTACAACTCCCAAAAGACCAAATGTCTCTACTGGTAGAAGACTCTGAACTGGTTGACAATACACAGTGACCTCTTTCCTGATTTACAAACATGGATTCAGAAATAGACCCAGAAGCCAAACAAATGGTCATGATGAAAAAAATGATGTACATGCTTGGAAAGAGAATAGAAAGGTATGAGGCTAATTTAAATATTGATTATATAGAGCAGGCCATGCTTGTTTCAGATCAAGAACAAACTCAACAACTACAAGACATGTATGATGAGCAAGATTATAGAGAAAACAATGAAGAAAAATTACTAATCATGATGGAAAGGATGATGTACATGCTTGGAAAGAGAATAGAAAGGTATGAGGCTAGTTTAAATATTGGTGATCTAGAGCAACCTATGCCTTTCCCTAATCAAACACAAGCTCAATCACCTCAAGACCTAGACAATGAGCAAGATATGTATGATGATTAAGACTTTATAGAAGACGATGAGAAAGGTTACAAAGAAAGCAATGAAGAAAGTTGTCACGGAATTCCTGATTGCCTACCTATATCTTGTATGATGTTGTTAAGAGAACTTCATGACCAAATTGCAAAAAATAATAGTGAGAAGTACTTTGAGAAAACAAGTAGCCACTTAGAAAACACAGAACCTGAAATAGAAGCCGAATCAACACATATAGGGACTCTCCCTCTATGCTATAACTCATTTCAGATTTTAAGAGAAGAGTAGCATCCTGATAATGTAAAAGAAACAACTCATGAACCTTATATGCAAACTGAGTGTCATAAAAATCATGAGGAATTGTTTGAAACAAAAGAAGATCAGGAAACAATAGAAAATCCTCAAATTTTCCCTGCAAACTCAATTGAAGATTCACTAAAAGAGGCTCAAAAAGACATCCAGCCTCAAAACCAGTTAACACAAGAGAAAGAGGATTGTTGTTCTTCTATCCACGCTAAAAAATAAATCCCTCTTTTGATAGAGGAAGAGATTGATCTAATATTGAACAGACAGCCAGCCCTCAAATATTCATTAGAACAAAATACCTCTGCTCATCTTCTAATGAACCTTGTTGTCTTTAAGTAGAAAACAAACTTGTAGATCAGCTCAAAGAAAAGCCAACTGATAACCCAATATGCTTGATTGGTGAAATGGTTTTTTCTAATGATATTCCAAATTTTGATCAGTCTGATGATGATGATGATGAGCTTCAAGAAGAAACTAATCATGTAGGGCAACCATCAGTTGATTAGTGTTATGAGTTTCACTATCATCAACTTGAAAGTAGCAATCAACCAATCCAATCCATCAATAATAATTTCCATGTGATTAGAAATCAACAGCCTTTCAGCTCAAAGTTTGTGGAGGAAAGCATTGAATAAATTGTTGAGCAGGTTGAAACCAAGGAGCCTCCCCTTGAAAAAGAGGAAGCAAGTGAACATACCCCTACTCAAGAATATAATAACCTCTTCACAGAGTACAGTCCACCAAATCAGAATATCTCAGAGCTACAAGAGGACAACATAGCAAAATATGATGAGTCCTCCAGTTCAGATGTCAATGAAGATGAGGAAGACTGTCTTCCTCAAAATAATTTTTGCCTTGATCCAGTGGAGAAAGAAGAGGTAATCCTGGTTTAAACCTATCTTCCAAAAATTCTCAACCAAGTTAAAGATGATGGTGCTTCCAAGGAATATACTGAAGATACAGTCCTCAAAGCTGATGTCTTGGAAGAAGAAGATATACCAACCCTGGAGGGCCAAAAAGAAGATAATCTTCATCTTTTCTTTGTTGATCCTTTGGAAGAGTGTGTGGAAGCCCCAATTGGCTCAAGTTATCAAGCATGGATCCTGTGCAAGAGCCAAATGCATGAAAAGTTGTCACCCTCTGTGATAGCCTTGGTTTTGGAGATTAATCTTCGATATGTACTATGGATACCTCTGACTAGTAGCCAGTTTCTCTATTCCTTTTTTTCACTACTCAACTGGCTACATTGGCACTTTTGTATCATATGAAGAATGTAAATATTTCAAGAGTTAGATTAGGTTAGATAGGAATGTCAATAAATCTCAGCCTTTGAGCATTTAGTTAGTTGTTGATTTTTGCTTTGAAGAAAAAGAAGAAAAATACAAAAAAAAATAGTAAAGAGAAAAGAGGGTAGAGTGAAAACAAGAAAGGTATAGCCCCATACCAAAAAAGAGAAACAAAGTCTGAAAGTGTGCAAGCTCAAATGCCACTCCTAAAAACACACTCCTAGTTGGTCATACAGCCTAATCATGACTAATTAGTTTTCAATTTACTGCTGATAGGTTAGTGAATTAGATCAGCCAAACACCATAATCTTGGCTTCTCAGTAAGGTAGATTAGGATAGAAAAAAAAAGGTTCAAACAAGCTCAAATATGAACCTATGAATCTCAAAATAAGAATGGCTCTAATTAGATTAAATCTTGAGCCAAATATAGGAAACAAACTAGTTCCAATGTGCTAAAAACTTGAACCAGGAAAAAAGAGAAGACAGAACATACAAGCCTAAAAACAGAGCTGAAGAAATAATGAAGGATGCTTTAGTTTTCAGATCTTAAGCCTTCACCATTTTGCTTTAATTTTCTGCAAATAACAGTCTATGTGTAGCTTGTTTTTATGCCATAGACCAACAGCAAGTTAGACTGCTTAATCCTGGCTTGGCTGTTTTTAAATTTCTATTTTAGAATTTAGAGAATAAAATTCTGTCAGATAGTCTAATCCTGACAGATTGTAGTTAGGTAGAGAAACTTATGAACTCAACTGCTTAATCTGAGTTCATGGAGAAATAAGGCTAGACTGAGATAGTTTTATGTTCTCAATAAAAGAATAAAATGTGGATGAAAAGGTTCGCAAGTCCAAATGCACCTTCTGAAGAAAAAATGTTAGGAAGTAGGTTGTGTAGGTAGCTGTTTGGGAAGAACTTTTCTACTGATATCAAATGTTCTAATCATCTTTCAAGCAGCTGATCAAAAAAAAAATGGAAAAGGTTGTCAAGGTGCAAAGCCACTGATCTACATCCAGAGAATATTGTTCTGAGGTTCTTGACAGCTCCAAGGAGCTGCCATCCCAAGTTGGAGCTGCTGTTAGCCACCTATAAAAATTTGTCATATCAAATGGTGGCTAAATTCTTTTTTAGCCTTTAACAAACAATTCATGTTCAAATTGTTATTTCTTAAAGTCTTGTGAAGATCTTTACCCTTTGAGTTAATCTTCACTGCTGTCTCCTTCATAATCGTAAAGTACCTACTGTTTTATCAAGAGGAAGACTGCTTAAAACCCCTTTTTCCCATCATTTTCACTCCTCCTTCACTCATAAACAAATCCACATTCACCCATTTTTTTCCCCTCACAACATCCCTCCATTAACCTCCATTTAACCTCTAAACCATTCCAAAATCCTTTTTAAACCTTATGTCCTCTTCTCATTTGGTCTAAAAGTCCCTTCTTTCATTTATCAAAACCCTCAAATTGGCTTAAAAATCACTATTTTGGGCCTAAAAACTGTCTTTTTGCATTATAAAGGCATTAAGCCCCTCAGGGCTTATTACCTTAAGCCCTGACCTTCATACGACCTTAAGCCCCGCAACCGGGTGCTAAAAGGCCTAAAATCCTCTTCCTGACCCTTTTTTCCTTTGTTTTTCATAAACCCGACATTACGATTTGAAATAAATCTGGGTCGTCGATCTCTATAGATCAATGGCCATCGGCTCATCGCATCACAAGTCCACATGGGTCCTTCCTTTTTCGTGACTTTCAAAGTTCCGATGCAATCCCTCAGAGCAAACCTCAGCCGTTGATCCACCTTCATCCGACGTTCCGGATCTCATCGCATCGCGCCCATCCATCATGTTTCCCTCCACCGATGCGATCCCCAATTTAATCTAGACCGTCGATCATTCCTCTGATCCGACGGTCAGTACACCATCGCATCTCAACTTTTCACTTTCCTTTCCCTCCTCCAATGCCGATCCTTCGATTTAATCTCAGCCTTCGAATCTAGAAGAACGAACGACTAAGATTCAATCACGCTCCGCCCAGTCACCTTCCCTTCATTTCCCTTTTAACATAACCCGCCCCTGCGTTCAATCCTGACCATTCGTTCTATAGATCTAACGGCCAGGATCTACCCCGGCCTTACCATTTCTCCCATTCAAAATATCTGCCTCCTTGATCAAATCTTGATCGTCCATCTATCAGATCGAATCATCGAGATAAAACCCGATAAACCAACAGACCCTCCTGCTACACGACAAAATAAACGTGAGCCCCACTTACCTCTTTAACCGCGCAAATCCCCCGATGCGTGCAATCCGCACCGTCGGATCTGCAACCGATCATCCAACGGCAGACGTCGCGTTTCAAAAAAAATTTCTGCCCAGAGTTTAATGCCCAAAAAAAGTGCGAAACCGGCGGTTTTTAAAAGGACGCGTGTTAAGCAATGTATCATATCGCATTTTTTTTGGGCAAACCGCTTACCACCCAAACTTTTTGCAAAAACCGTTGCTGGTTTTCCGCCAAACCACCTACCCTCTGCAGTGTTATTTCACTTTTAATCTTGGTTGTTGATTGTTAAGATCGAACTTCTTATATTATAATGTGACCCCAAGCCATTGCCCCTCACCTCTGCTTCCAAAACATCTCACTGAGCAATCTTGAGCGTTCATTATTTTAATCAAACGGCTCTCTTTTAATTTTTCCCCTATTCGTCCGCCAGCCACTCTATTCTCCCAAATGACTTGATCGAAATATCTCAACCGTTGGATATTCTAATCCAACGGCTCCAACTTAACCTCACTCCCAAACCGCCCAAAGCAGCCATAACCTATTTTTCACAAGATTTTCTTAACTTTTGTGTGTTTTTTGTAGGTTATAAAGGTTTTTCCCACAGTTTTAAAAAGAAACGAAAGGCCAGGGATGACGATCCAAAGGAAATTATTCAAGAAGAATGGGAATCTACAGGGTTCAAATTATGATTCTACCCATGCCTCATGAGCATCGGTGATATCATGTAAACCTTTTGCGCACCTGCAAACAATAAAAACACAGTGAACATCAAAAATACAAAGTGTATCAGTGAAGAAATCAACAGTAAAGGGATTAATGCCTAAGCCTGGAAATCAAGGTTTTTAATCCCCAGGTTTAAAGAAATAAAGACAATATCAAAGAATGAAGACCGAAGACAAATATCAAGGCTTAAACAAGCCTAAACACATTGTAAAGACAAATTAAAAGTGTTTTAAGATTAAACAGAAGAGTTATATTAGTAAAGAGGCCTCCACTGCCCTATCAGAGGCTGAAATATCCTTTCAACTACCAAAGTGCCACCTATAACTTCAAATTAATAAAAAAAAGGCATAGTTATTGCCTTAGTTAGCGATATTTTGTTTAAAGTAGCCAGAGTTATTGCTAGCCTACCTAAAAAGTTTTAAAGTCAACAAAATCTGCTAAGCGGCTAAATACTTAATGAAAATCATTAATACAGAGAAAATATCAGAAAAATTCTCTGTTGAGCCCCTCAAAGGCTAAGAAACATAAACTCTGCATTAATTGAACAGTTAGACCCTTCTTGCACTCCACCTCCTCATTCTTCTATAAATAATGCTGCAGAAGATTGTATAGAGGTTTGTCTCTGGATATCTATTGCATGTAAATAGTTTCCTGAAACTGTTGTAGCCCTGTTTGTAATTGAAGATACATAAGTTGAGATGAGAAGCTTGAAGCTATAGAGATCCACTAGACTTGATGATTGTAACTGGTTTGAACATCAAATACAAGCTGATTTATGGGATCCTGGTCTATGTCAATGGTGATGTGTTTCTCACTGTAATTGTTATTTTTCTGTATGTTTCCATTCTGTCCACTTTTCTCTGATAAAGAACAGAAAATATAGAGCTAGGATTTATTGTTAAAAGTACCCTACTCTCAATGATAAGCTTTATCTTTATGTGTTCCTCAAATTGTGTATTCAAGAATGATTTAATACAGTCCAAGCAGTTAAGGAATGTTGGTGAGCCCATGTCTTACTATCTAAACTATAAACATTGTTCTTGAATGATATTTTCATTACATTCTAAGTAGAGTTGGACTAGGAAAGTTTATGGTTTGCCCTGTCTTCTAGTTCTTTCTCCAAAGGTTGTTTGAAAGTTTCCCTTAAGAGTATGTTGAAAGCAGGATAGGTTCAAAGTCTTTATTTTTATCATGAATGTTTTCCTTTTGAATATGCTGAAAACAGGCTAAGTTAAAATTCTTTACTTGATCTTAAGCTATTCTAAGTGTTTTAAATATTTTCTATCGAAAGAGCATCAAAAGCAGGATAGTTTCAAAGTACTTACCTGATCTTAGATTACTTTTGTGTCTTTCTTAAGTGCATGCCAAAATCAGGATAGTTTCAAAGTACTTACTTGATCTTAGGCTGCTCTTTGTTCTTCATCTGTTTGATTTCCCTCACTCCATTACTTATTCTTCCATTCCATAAAATCAACTTAAAGAGATCCTTTGACATAGATGACTTTCCCCATGGACCACTCTTGAACCTTGCTGTTTCAATTAAACCCTCTTATTACTCCATAGCCCAATGGATTGAAGCTGCTCCTTGCCTATCTTATTAGATGAACCATTCTCCCACTTATTCACACCTTCACCCTTCATATAGACTTCATTTACCTTCATCATATCCTTGCCTAACCAAAACCAAACAAAACCTTTGTTCTTCATAACTAGCCTAATATCACACTAAAAACCTTTAAAGATAAATCAATTTTTGCACTTATAGAGAGATCACTCTATGGATTCAGGAGGGCTAGATCCTAGAATCCCAAAGTGGTTGATATGTAGGCTTTGTAGTTTGTATTTGCAAATATTGCAAATTACAGAGACCTAACAATTTATACATCACTAATACTAAATATGCAATGGAAAAAAAAAAATTATTCACTCAACCTTTGCTAAAGAACTCAAAACAACATCGGTGTGGATTGTAATATCAAAATATTTATAATAAGAATCTCCAAAGATTGGAGATTGGTGTGGACTGTACTACAAAACTCTTTATAATAACAATCTCCATAGACTAGGAATTCAAAATTTAAGCAGCTAGGTCTATGCAAGAGTAAGACAACATTACCATAGTCAGTTCCTTTGGGATCATAGTCCCATTTAATAATGCAGTCAATGGTCTACATGTCCAGGTTGCTAGAAGGAAATCAGTGTAGCAAACGTTTAGAGGACATATGTGGCAGGGACTATCGACTACATGCAACACTTTTTATATCATGATGAGTCTGTTGTCAGTTCCTGCGTACATGGACTTTACAACCACATTTGTTGTTTCTATTTCTTGACAAAAACTGATGTCAGTTATAGAATAATAAGACAATCATTATTTTTCAAGCAATAAGTTATTTAATGATGTTGGACAATATATGTTTATCGATAAATTTAAACAAATTTAAAACTAATAATGGATATAAACTGCCCAACTACATTAGACTAAAAAATATGTGTTGCAGAATAATAAAAGAAATGTCAGGCTTAAATGACTGCCATGTAGAAGTTAGGAAGATGATAAATGTTGTGCAACATAATTGGTGCTTCATGGCTAGATGAGGAGATAGTGATGGGTAAAACAATAAAAACATATGGTAGACAGTAGAAATTGACATTATAATAAGTGTTTAATATATGAGAATATATAAAACTATAAATTTTATTTTCCTAAAATTTTATTTAATAGATTTAGTAGTTATTTAATAGATTTAGTGGTGGAGGAAAAAAATTTAACCATATATTTTTCCATTAAAAATGAGATTTAGGCGTTGGTGTTTAGCAAAATAATAATTTTACTAAACTAATTTTTTAAATAATATTTTTATTAAACTAACTGTCTATATTTTATAATTATAACTTTTACATAACAACAAATCTAATACAAAAATAATATTTGAATAACTCCAATACAAAAACAATATTTAAATAAAATTTTATAACTTTTACATAACAATAACTCTAATACAAAAACAATAGTTAAACAAGGCTACAAGGTAGCGACTACCGTTTAGTTTAAATATAGTAATGTTGCAATGTGATGTTGGAAATGTCTATGGGTAGCTATTACGGCTATTACATGCCTCTTAATGTAATTATAGTAATGTTGCAATTTGAGTTTGAGCATGTTTATGAAGATTTGCTTTGTAATAAAGTATAGTTAAATTAAATTAGAAGTAATTATTGCAATTTGAATTTGAGCATGTCTATGAAGATTTGCTTTGTAATAAAGTTAATTTAGTTTAAATATAATTAAATTAAAGTAAAAATTAAAAATTTATGCACTACATAGTAGTAGTTTAAATCTATCTAAATTATAGTAAAATAACTTTTGTGTTGATGATGGTAACCAATTGATAATTACTAGTGTAAATGTAGCAATGTTGCAATTTGACATTGAGGAATTTTATGAGGATTTGCTTTGTAATAAAGGTGCAATTTAGTTTAAATATAACTAGTTTAAGTAATAATCATCAAGACATTAATGTTTATCATGTAAATGGTGAAAATTTGAATCTGAATTAGAAAAATAATAATTATTCACTATAACTATTTAACATACTCCCAATTACTAAAATTATTAAAAAAAATTCACAATTTTAAATATTATTATTTGTATTGGATTTATTTAGCATTTCAACAAATTTTAATCCTAATAATTTTTTACAATTAATTTTTTTAAATAATTTTTTAAAATTTTTATAATTAAAATAAATAATAATACAAAAATGATAAAGTTTATTTAAAAGATAATTTAATTTTAATTTTAAATTTTTATAATTAAAATAATTAATAAATACAAATATGAATTATATCATCTTACTTAATTTTATCATGCAATATGCCAATTGTATTTTTCTTTAATTCTTTTACATTATGAAAAATGAAAATTTATTATATTTGATATTAAAAATTAAAATTAATGTTAAATTTAACACAAATATTTTATAAAAAAAAATGTCATTTTAATCCACTATGAAAAATATAAAAATAAATTAATTTTGACACTTCTTGTCCTTAACATCCTACTTTCAAGTAGATGAAGAAAGATCTATGTATAGAAAATACAAATAGTTAGAAGGTTTTGTTGTTAGATTATCTGAAATTAACTATTTATACCTCAACAGTTTTGTTGTTTGTTCATAAATATATTCCAGGAATTTGTTATTCCTATATTAAAGTAGTTTCCGTAAATATACATATAACTATGCATATGCCTCTATCACTAAGCAACATGATAAATTATTAACTTGCTATCATTGTTATTGTAAGTCATTCATGTCTTTCTTTTTTCTTTTTTTAGTAACTCTCGAATTATGCTAGTCATTTTTGTTTGTGTAACAGCAGATAACATAGTCATTCTTGCTTGGTATTCAGATATATTGTTTTTATACTCGTCTTTTCATGAAGAATCACAGGTATTATACTATTTCAGATATGCAATACAACTGTGCGTAGCTTTAAAACCTCAAATACATATAATTCATATAATTAACACGTTGCATTCAAATTTTCAATATTAAATTGAGCATTTTTTAAACAAAATGTAAAAGTTTAATATAAATTATTTGCATGATGCAGGTTCCTCACCCTTTACGTTCGCCCTTTCAACAGAGCTAAAACAGTGTTGCAGCCTCTTCACATAACCCCATATAAAGAAAACTGGAAATGGCTCTTAAAGGCGTGCAGATATATAAGTCATAACCGGAAATGGATTTTAAAGGCACACAACTATATAAGTCAAAATGAGGCGCTTTTGGATATAGTAGAAAACCGCTTACAACATCCTCTGTAAATTTGCTATCCTGTGCCAAAATCTCGATGAAAATTTGTGTGGAATTTGGAATGGAGGAGTATTATCTTTCAATTTAGTGCGATAATATAGAAAGTTGGCACCCGAACGTATATTTTTAGAAAAAGATATAAATTCAAGTTTCGTAACTGTATGCAGATCATAGATGGTTTAATTTTTATTTTTTTAATAATATGAAAAAAATTATAAAATATAATATTAAGAGAGTTTCAAATTTATTAATATTTGGAATATCAGAATGTTTTGGGAAGATGTAAAAATTATCCCTCAACTTTTAACAATGAATATTATCTATTTTTCAATATTAAAAATGTCCATTGCAACATTTTTCATGCTGTATTTACTCGACTCACTGGGCTTGCATCAATCCACACAGGTTTGTATGTTATCTTCTACTTGGTGCGTGGAAATGCAAACGCACAATGATAGTTCGAATAATATCTGCAGTCCCTGTATTCACTATTTGCCTTCTGATCCTTCACGTGGGTCACATTTAGGCCTCTTCATCTTGATCCCTTTTGCTTTATTTCAGAGTTAGTATTTCGAGCTTTATTTGGGATATACGTAAGCTTACATACATATGTTTTTAATAGGTTTTTTTGTGGAAAAACCTTTGGAAATGGCTTATTCAGGCAGGGCTCAACGTCCCATTTCCTCCCTTCTGAAGTAGTTGAAGACATCCCACTCATATTCTTCGTGGACTCGCTGTAATGGATTTAATGGAGAGTCTATGTTTTAGTCAAATGCAATGGTATTAAGTTGAATGCAAGGTCAAAGGCGGAGTGTAATGAAAGAAAGAAGCGGAATGGTGAGTGACAGTGAGGAACGGAACCGTGAGGACAAACAGTTAAGGCGGTTTCTGGGGAGAAAACAAACGGGGTCGCGTTAGTTAAAAGGTGGTAAGCTATATTTGAAATTCGAACGCGATATATGTAGTCGGCTGACACGTGCAAGAGAGTGGTTTTGTAATACCATTTCCATCGTGAAATTTTTGTGAATTATTGCTCGTGCATTTAAGTCACGCAATATGCGTTCGGGTGCGTTGGATTAGCAGAACTAATGCGACAAGACAACAACCGTTGGATGCGAAGGGTGCATTAACGCTAGGCCATGTTGAGATTTTCTGTTTTCAATAAAATAGGCAAAATCTCAGTAGATGACAACAATAGGAATTAGTTCCTAGATTAGCTCCAGTTTGTTGGGAGGGAGTTAATGTATCCTAAATTTGATGTGAGAGGATTTATGAGGCAGTTAGATTCTCTTTGCTATATAACAGGTATCCATACAGATTGTTTGGTGTGTGTGAGAGTTTGTAATCTCCTGTTTGATAATAAAGATTGCCGATGCCTATGTTTGGTGGACGTAGCCCAGAATGGTTGGGTGAACCACGTTAAACCTCTGTGTCTTATGTGCTTGATTTATTTGCTGAGTATTTAGTCGAATCTGATGTGCTTCTGATCTTCAACAAGTGGTATCAGAGGGAGTTGGAAGAGTGGTGCAGCGGAGGAGTAGCGGGCCCAAGTCTGGCGTAGACCGTTTGACTGTCAAAACCGTGTGGTCACGTATTGTATGGCGCACTTTATATCTGCATAGAGGACGATATAAGCCGTGAGGCCAGTTTTTTAATGAGCACAGCGACGCCGTGGGCCTGCTGAGAGGGCGTGAGGTCAGCGTAGGGCCGCTGCCTGCTTCCGTTTGAAATATTTCCGCGTGAAATTGCTTGAACGCTGAGAGATATGAGCTCCAGGCTGCTCCGTTGACTGTGGACTGAGCCTGTTTCAATTGGCAAGGACGTTGTGATAAGTCCGTTGACAGTGATTGCTGAGCACAGTTTGAAACAAACAAAATGTGAGTCGTTGCTTTTCTTAAAAATCGTTTTTGATATTGGAGTATCAATGCTATGCAAGTGCCTTTTGTTTTTTAAATCGATTTATTGGAATGCTCACAACTGAAGTTCGGGTTCGTTAAATCGATTTGTATGTTTTGGTTATGATTTAAGTCGATTAAATTTCCAGTTTTCACATGGTCGGTTTGAAGTAGAGCCTAAGATGGATTGAGTGGTGATTCCAAAAACAATGAAATCAATTTTATTAAAGGTGGCATTTAAAAATTGATTTGAATATGCCATTTGCATATGGTATTTAAGGAAAGGCCCTTTTTTATAAGGTGGAGTTTATTTGAAAGTTTTTATATGAAATCGATTTGGAGTTTTGTATAAAGGTCACATATATAAATCGCTTTTATTAAACGCCTTTTTATAATGTTTAATAATGTAAATGCCATTTACATTTGGTTTTAAGAGAAAGGCCTTTTTTTTTATAAGGTGAAGGGTAGCATTTTTTTTTTTTTAAGGCAAATTAAAAAGGGCATTCTTTATTTGAAAGTTGGATTTGGATATTGTTTGTTTTAAACAAGATGGCGAAAACACAAAGTGCCCGTTTTGAAATCGAGAAGTTCAATGGCAAAAACAACTTCGAGATCTGGAAGGTTAAGATGCACAATCTACTGATTCAACAAGGCGTGGCGAAAGAACTGTTGGGGAAAAGCAAAAGGCCTTCTTCCTTGACGGATGATGAATGGGATGAGTTGGATGACAGAGCTCTGAGCGCAATTCGGTTATGTCTGGCGGATGACGTTCTATTCAACATTGTGTCAGAGAAGACCGCCGCAGGCTTGTGGATGAAGCTTGAAAAGCTCTACATGACGAAATCTTTGACAAATCAGATTCTCCTGAAGCGACAGCTTTATGGTTTGCGGATGAAGGAAGGTACCTCGATTACTGACCATCTGAATGTTTTCAATACTCTATTGGTACAATTACAAAGTCTAGATGTAAAATTTGATTCAGAGGATAAGGAAATAACTCTATTGTGTTCATTGCCTGAATCGTGGGATCACTTTGTTACTTCCATAAGCTTTAGTACTGCAGACATCCTTGAGTTTGACGATGTGGTTGGAGCCTTGTTGTCTGAGGAGACGAGGAAGAGGTCGAATGCAGACACCTCTACATCAGAGGCAATGATGGCTAGAAGTCGTTCTAGAGAAAGACGCTCTGGTAAGCACAGCGATTCGCGTTCAAAGTCGAAAGGGAAGAAGAGCAAAGTAAAGTGCTGGTTTTGTGGAAAATCAGGGCATTTGAAGAAGGATTGCTGGAAGCGACAACAATCTTCTAAAGAAGCTTCATCGACAGAGAAGAAGGAAGCAAACACGACAGATACAGGTTCGGCATCTGGTTTAGGTATGAGCGACGAAGTGTTATCAGTTAATTTGTCAAATCAAGATCAACATTGGTTGTTAGATTCCGGTGCATCAAACCACATGTGTATTCATAGAGAATGGTTCAAGACGTATAGATCTATTGATGATGGTGTCGTGTACATGGGAAATGATGTTACTTGCAATATTGTTGGGATAGGAAGTATACAACTGCAAATGTTTGATGGCACAACTAAATTGTTAACAGATGTGAGACATGTTCTAGACTTAAGAAAAAATCTAATTTCTTTAGGAGCATTGGATACGAATGGATATAAAACTGTAATTCAAGGTGGAGTTATGAAAATCTATAAAGGTATCTTACTAGTAATGAGGGCTAAGAAAGTAGGAAATCTGTTTCAATTAGAAGGAAGAACAGGGTCAGATCATGTGTCTACGGTGTCTGAACATGACAGTAGTTCCATTCGCCTATGGCATCAAAGGTTGGGCCATATGAGCGAAAGAGGGTTAAAGATTTTGGCTGATCGCAAATTACTTCCTAATCTAAAGTCTGAAAAGTTAGATTTATGTAAACATTGTCTGTTTGGCAAACAAAGTAAACAAAAATTTAAAACAGGCAAACATACTAGTAAAGGCATACTTGATTATATCCATTCAGATGTTTGGGGACTAGCACCTACAACTTCATATGGTGGTTCGTCGTATTTTGTATCATTTATTGATGACTTTTCTAGGAAAGTGTGGGTCTACATGTTGAAAAGGAAGTCTGATGTTTTTACAGTTTTCAAGCAGTTTAGAGCATTGGTAGAAAACATCACTGGTAGAACTATAAAATGTTTAAGAACTGACAATGGTGGTGAGTTTACTTCCAAGGAGTTTGAAAACTATTGCAAGGATGCAGGGATAGAGAGACATAAGACCACTGTTTATACTCCTCAGCAAAATGGAGTTGTTGAACGCATGAACAGGACTCTTTTAGAGAGAGCAAGGAGTATGCTGAGTAACGCTGGTTTGCAGAAGGAGTTGTGGACAGAAGCGGTGGCTACACCTTGTTATGTGATAAATCGGTCGCCATCGACAGCGATAGGTTGCAAGATTCCTCAATAGGTATGGAAAGGTCACCCTTGTGATTATTCTAAACTCAGAGTGTTTGGTTGTGATGCATATGCTCTAGTGCCTAAACATCAGCGAACTAAATTAGATCCAAAGTCTAAAAGGTATATCCTTGTTGGGTATGGTGTTGGAACAAAGGGATATAGATTGTGGGATCCTACTACCCGCAAAATCATCATCAACAGAGATGTAAAGTTTAATGAATCCTCTCTTGTACAGTTAGATGTAGATAGTAGATTGAAACAAGATGATGTATCTGATTTACAACACATTCAGTTTGAAAGCTCTTCTAATGATAGTCATGATGACCATAGTTCAGATACTATTCATGAACAGGTTTCAGAATCAGATTATGAACAGGGTTCAGATATAGGTCATGAACAGGTCTCAGATGGTGGTCATGAAGAAGTTCCTACAGATGGTAGTCAGCCAATTGTGGAAGCACCAGAAACATCTTTAAGGAGGTCGACAAGAATCAAACAACCACCGAGAAGATATGATGATTATGTTACTTCAGTTTCATTTACTGCTAATGACGATGAACCTCTGTGCTATCAGAAAGCAATAGAAGGTTCGAAAAGTGACAAGTGGAAAGCAGCCATGAAAGACGAAATGATGGCCTTAAGTAAGAACGGCACATGGGATCTGGTTGAGCTTCCGAAAGACAGGAAAACTGTGGGCTGTAAATGGGTTTTCAAGGTGAAACGGGGAGTGAATGATACGGAGGACAGGTACAAAGCGAGACTGGTCGCAAAAGGGTTTTCTCATAAAGCAGGCATAGACTTTCATGAGATTTTTTCACCAGTTGTTAAAATAGTTTCAATTCGAATTGTGTTAGCTTTAGTTGCTTTGCTTGATTTAGAATTACAGCAACTAGATGTTAAGACTGCATTTTTACATGGAGATTTAGATGAGGAAATTTATATGGAACAACCGGAAGGGTTTGTTCAGCATCGCAATAAGAAATTTGTCTGCAGGCTCAAGAAGTCATTGTATGGTCTGAAGCAGTCGCCTCGACAGTGGTACAAGAAATTTGATTCTTTCATGTTGAGTCAGAAATATTTAAGAAGTGAATATGATCATTGTGTCTATTTTAAGCAGTTAAGTAATGGCATGTTCATTATCTTAGTGTTGTATGTTGACGATATGCTTTTAACAAGCAAAAGCATTGATGAAATCAACAGGTTGAAGACTCAGATGGCAAGGACATTCGATATGAAAGATCTAGGAGCAGCAAGACAGATTTTGGGCATGGAGATTTTCAGAGACAAGAGCAATGGTAAGCTGTGGCTATCACAACATAAGTATGTTGAGAAAATACTTTTGAGGTTTGGTATGAATAATGTGAAGCCTGTGTCAGTCCCTTTCGCTTCCCATTTTAAGCTTTCTTCCAGTTTATGTCCTAATACAGATGAAGAAAAGGATTATATGTCTCGAATTCCATATGCCAATGTAGTAGGATGTTTGATGTATGCGATGGTTTGTACTTGACCAGATATTTCACATGCATTTGGGGTTGTCAGCAGGTATATGGCAAATCCGGGTAAAGAACACTGGTCAGCAGTGAAATGGGTGCTTCGGTATTTGAGAGGCACAAGTAGTTATTGTATCACTTACAATAAGAGTAGTGAATTTGTTTGCGGGTATGTTGATTCTGATTTTGCAGGTGATTTGGATAAGAGAAGGTCAACTTAAGGGTATGTCTTTACTCTTGCAGGTGGAGCTATTAGCTGGATGTCAAAGCTACAAAACATTGTTGCTTTATCCACTACTGAAGCAGAATACATTACTGCTTCGCATGCTTGCAAAGAGGCGGTTTGGTTGAAAGGCTTGCTTGGTGAGTTTGGTAGGTTACAGGACAACATCAGGTTACTTTGTGATAGTCAAAGTGCAATACATTTGGCTAAGAATCCGGCCTATCATAGTAAATCAAAGCATATACCGATCAAGTACCATTTTGTAAGACAAGTTATCACTGAAAGGGGAGTCTCTCTTGAAAAGGTGCATACAAAGGAAAACTGTGCAGACATGTTCACGAAACCAGTTTTGTTAGAGAAGCTGCGTTGGTGTTTGGCTTCTCTTGGCTTGCAGAAAAGATAAAATAATAATAACAGGGCATCAGGCTAATTGTTGTCAAGGTGGAGATTGTTGAGATTTTCTGTTTTAAATAAAATAGGAAAAAATCTCAGTGTGTGACAACAATAGGAATTTGTTGCTAGATTAGCTCCAGGTTGTTGGGAGAGAGTTAATGCATCCTAAATTTGATGTGAGAGGATTTATGAGGCAGTTAGATTCTCTTTTCTATATAACGGGTATCCATACGGATTGTTTGGTGTGTGTGAGAGTTTCTAATCTCCTGTTTGATAATAAAGATTTCCGATGCCTATGTTTGGTGGACGTAGCCCAGAATGGTTGGGTGAACCACGTTAAACCTCTATGTCTTATGTGCTTGATTTATTTGCTGAGTATTTAGTCGAATCTGCTGTGCTTCTGATCTTCAACAGGCCAGTTTATAAACATAAAAGCGGGTTGCAATTATCGTCTTTGTTCTAAAGTATTTAATATTAATACCCATAGAGTTGAGTAACATTAAAGGCGATGTAGAAGTGAAAATATTGCTGAGCATACATACTTAGGTACATCAAGTAACATTTCAAAATAAGCATTAGTAAAAAAGTGTGTACAAATTTATACAGATAAGTAAACAGCTTTTAAACATCTAAAGCAATAAAAAAAGTCAGTCCTTTCCAGCAAAATGATTGATATGTTTGGTACGTAGGATATTCATGTATTGGAATTTCAAAAGGTTGTTTTGATAATTTGCTAACAATATCCTATTACTTATTTTTCGATATGACATTGTAGTATTTCACTCAATGTTATTTGCACTAAGATTTTGGGATAAAAACTAAAATAAGAGATTTAGAGCATTCAAAATTGAATCACCTTCCAGACCACTGCACGACGGATATAGATAAACTGTGCATGCCAATCGTGAAGGAAAAAAATAGTTCGACTGTGATGGATGTTAAATAAAAGTTGAAAGGTTTTATTTTAATAATCAAGAAAATTTTGTAGTTTGAAACACAGAAATATTGATTAAACATTTCTATGATGTAACTTCATTCAGTTCGATTTGAAAATAAGGTTTACTAATATTAATATATGCAGTTAGATTGTAGTCGTAGCGGCGAAGTGGAGAAGACGGGCCTTAAAAAGAGCGATTTAAACCTGCATTGCAGTGGAATTCCACATTAACGCATTTGAGCGGTTTCGTGTGGAATACTGCTCGTCTCACGTGCAATTTTGGCTGAGGAGCAGTTTTGGAAATTGGAACGTGATCCAATGAGACTCTAACACATCACTACTTGAATACTGCTTATATCACATGAAATCTGAAGATTATCGCCCTCGCTACTTAGTTACGCGATGATCATTGGATGTGGGTAAGTTTGAGGTTCGGCGCGCGAGCAAATGTGGACCATTCGATCCGTTCAACACTTAATGCCAATTAATACGCTGTGGGTCAATCACTGTTTTATGTTGGCGTTGGCACCTTGCGTGGGATTGCATATAATGTTGGTTTACATCGAATTCCATTGGTATTAATCAACCACAATCGACCCTTGAACGAGAGTTCACATAGTTCCAAACACCAAGATAGGCCTTGGAGTTCAATCATAAAGTCTGAGTAATAAAAAAAAAATAGAACCGAAGGTTTGTACTATGGGGTGCCATATCCATCTCATATGGTAGGCCATTAGGGGTCCAAGTATGAAGTTCGATTAGCAAGTCTAGCCATGAAGTAAGAGTCGGTAGTTGTCAAGGTTTGTGAGGAGGAAACCCTCGGAGCAAATTGGCCGTAATTTGACTTTGTGGTTTGATTGTGTTCTACGGGTTATTAGAGGAATAGATATTCATGCTGATTATGTGGAATCGAATTATTAATTTGTGCGTAGAGCTGTGCGAATCGACCATAGAATGGTCGATTTCACAAACTGATTCTTGTGGTGAGGTTTTAAGTCAGTTGAATTGTTTGATCCTGTTCATTTAAAACTTTTGGAAGCTCTTTCTAAAAGGCTTGCCCAAATCGAGCCCTATTCTGTGATTGAGATCGATCAATCCGAGTTATAATTTCTTGGGTTATAGTAGAGAGAAGGTTGTTATTACTTGGACCTGTATTGAGTGCGATTAAATCTCCATAAAAGGGTTCGACAAGACTTGATGGGGTTTCTGGAGAATGCAGCTTGTTAACCAACTCTCTCATTGACAAGATTACATAGTGTAGAGCATAATGTTGTTCCCATATGCAACATTCAAATGTGGAGTTAACATTGATTCTATTGTATATACACCGTGCGGAAGGTCAATAGTCGAGTAGTGTTGCACAGGAAAAGACGGAACCGTGAACGATGAGGCAGATGGAACCGTGATAGCGAAACAGTGAAGGCAGTTCTCGTGGAGAAAACCGGCTGTATCGCACTGTGCAAAGGTGGTATTTACAATTGTCCAAAAAAATGCGATGACACTCATCGTTGGACATGCGTCCGAGAGCGGTATTCAGAAAACGGTTTCATCGAGCAATTTCTGAGCATTAAAGCTCGGAGTTTAAAAAAACGCGATAAGCGTTCTCGTCTTCCGATCTAGAGTCTTGGTTGATCAACGGCTGACGCATCGTGCGATGCATGAAAGTTAACGAGGTAAGTCTTGTGGGTCCGAACGACTATCGAGCTTTGGTTTAATTCAAATCAGTGTATTATGTTGGAAGGATCCTTGGTATGTGTTGGGATTTGATATAATTGGTAATGATACTGTTTAATAGTATGTTGTAGGCCGAGGTTTTATTATAATGTTCCAGTTAATCGAACAGACATCACAATATAGGTTGAGGCATATATATATATATATAACGTTTATGACACATCCGACCTTACATATGTTCGCGTGGGGTTAATTCTAAGTTAGAAGATTATTGTAATGACTCATCGCAATTGAGACTAACGCTATGGAGGACGCAAGGTACTTTAAAACATTATGTTAATGTGCGATGGTTAGCCACAAGGCTATGTTGAAATCGGCTCTCGAACAAGTTATATAACGTGCGTCTAGATAGCATAAGGGGGTTAATTGCCAAATCGAATGATACCATGAGCAGGTTGTAATATGGTTTAGTCAAGGGGTGTGAAGAGAGCCTCCGCATTGAATAACACTTGTTGGTTTTCTTTGTATGGTTTCAAATTAGTGATTTGGGGAAACGCGGCTCCAAATATAGATTATAAATTGGGTCGAGAGGTATAGTTACCACCATAAGAGAATTACCTTTTAAAATATTTCAATCTGAGATTGAAATATAAAAGCTCCACACAATGTTAAAAGTTGCCCAGATTTAGAATTAGTTTATGCACATAGAGAGTGAAATATGTAGCTGAGCAGTTAGCCCGGGCATCAAAAAACTTCAAAAACGCTCAGATTATAACATGACGAAAGGACATGTATTAATCATTCTGGAGGATTATATATTAAAAGGTAGAAACCAGCTAATAATAAAATATATGTGAAAGAGACCTTTGCAATACACCGCAATGTAATCTAATAAAATGTAATGGATGCAATGATGTTAACATCGCGATGAGAGTTACATGTCAAACATTGGCCACATTACCAAATGAAACAAGGATTATATACTAAGACTATATAGATTGAATGTTGGAAAGTTCCATATATTAATCATATGTAGGATTCTATCATAACATACGAAATATTATATGGATGTTTTGATGCAAAGGTATATCAAAATACTCCATAAGAGGTGATATATTAGCACTATTAAATTTTGTATTTTAAATTGGTAATCTAAAATGTTTTTAATAATATTTAAACAATAGGAAATTTAATTTTGTGTATTTATTTTTTTTCGAAAAAGTAACATCCAATCATTAACTTTAGAGATTAATTTGCATTAAAACTCAATGATTTTTTATTTTTTTTAATGAAACACTAGCCATAGCCGAGGAAAATTTCTTAAAATATTTATATATTTAATTCTCTTTATACCTGACTGTATCTTCTCTCATTAGTTTAATCATCGAGTATTTAGGCATCAAAAGTTGTGACTTATGGCACGTTCAAATTGTTACGCGCTTCAAAACAAGGCTCTAAAATTAATAGTTAGAACCAATAGGCTTATTATATTAACTTATATATGAGATTGGATCAATTCAATTAATATTGAATTAAAATAAGTATCGGTGGGAAATCCTTTCAATTGCGAGCGTAGACATCTTGCTCTTTTCTTGATTATATTAATTTCATAATGCCTGCCACGTTTCTTTGTGCATGTCCTACACCGGTGTTGTTCTATTTGGACGTCGGCCCACTGCATCTCATTAAATATGTTGCTTCCCCCCTTCATCCCCTTGCATTGCGACTCTGGAGATATTCATTTTTTCTTTACAATCTGCGAACAACAGGTTAAACTGTATGACAGAGGCCACCTATGTATGTATTTACTTCATTGACAGTGAGTTATGCCTATTTTTTTCTTATGTTCCAGGGACTTAGAGTGCTAAATTTTGGTAATTCATTTTTTGAGTTTCTGGTCTTATTCTTGCCAGGTTTCCAAGATAGGACCAGCGGGATTCATAAATTAGATTTTGCTCACTGTTCTTACCTATTTCAACTATCTACCTAAATTTAAGATGCTTTAGAGACTGCTTATTGTATATACTGTTAACAGGTGTGTCGGCACATGTGCTTCCAGTGGACAGATGGGCAATTTAGCTATGGACAATATTTAACACACCGGTTGTTTTGCTAGAACTGCCATATTCTGTGCACCACTGCTCAATTTTTGGGGGGCTAAGATGTACTGTATGGAGGAGCATAGTTGTTGTCTTACTCCATTTCATTTAGGTGTTAGAAGGCTCTAATACATTTTATGCATTAAAAACCAGAAATCAATGATGGGATGCTTCTCTTCTCATTTATATCTTGTGGCTATGATTTTAGTTTCTATGTTAATGCCTATTACTACTGTTTACTGTAGGGTTGGGTGTTTTTGTTCAGCCTGTTAGGCATAACTCCTTTGGCCGAATGACTTGGTTTTCTAACAGAGTAAGAGCTGGTGACCATATCGTTTTAGTATGAGCATTATATTATATTAATTGAGGTTCTGAATTATTTATGATTTTTACAACATGCCAAGATTGGTCATGGCACCACCTTATATACTTTCTAATGTTTGTGTCATACACGCAGCTTCAATTCGTATAATTCGATGTTAAAAAGAGTGTTTTTTCACACATGAACTCTGGAATCCATTAGATAGCCTAAACTGGTGTCGGAAATTCAAAGAAATAGGTGTTTTAAGGATCAAAATCGGATTAGAAAAAGTTTTTATCGATTTTATTATCGACATTGCACGCAGAAAACATTTCTTTGTTTAAAGACAGAAGACAATTGCTCATCCGGCCTTAATTTCAGCGTCAATTTCAAGTTTTAGCGTTAAATTTGGCCTGGCACAGCTGTTAATTGCACTTGTTCTTAAGATTTAATTTCCGTAAAATGAAGCTGTTTGTAGTTGGTAGGACACGTCTTTAAGAGAATTTGCGGTGAAATACCACATCTTTACCTTGCCAGAGCTTTGTATGTTGGAAAGGACACAGTAATATTATTTAGTGAGCATCGAGCGAGAATCTAGGCGTTCGTTGATGCATTGTTAGGTGCGTATCCGTTGTGGGTCCGATGCATAGCGTGACCCTTGAACTTCGCGAAGTATAATATTGAAACAAATATATTACAATTTCAATATTTACTTAATACATTATACTGTACTAACTTAATATTAATCTTCTCAGCGATTATTCTCTATTTAAGGATAGAGTAAATCAACAATAAAGAAGCACAAAAGTATATGTATGACGGTGTACTTGAAGTAATCACAGTGACAGATTACCTTCAAAAATGCGTGTTGTCATATAGATTAGGTAAACGAATGGTTGGATCCACTGTTCTCCCGTACAATTTCCTGCACAAACATCTATGAAATTTGTAATAACATGTTCAACTTTTCAACCAATAGAATGCCAGAAAAACGAATTAAAATAATTAAAATAAATAAACAATAATAAATCTTATAGTTGAACCATGACCAAAATAAAAAAAAATTGAAAACATATGTCTAATCAAGGTGAATTAATATCACAATCAGGAAAAATCTAATGCGTAGTATCCTGCTAGCGGCAAGTACAATAACTCTAATACAACAACAATATCTAAATGAAATTTTGAAAGAAAAATTTGTTTTTTTAAGTACATATTATCATATTTTAAAATACGACTTCAATTTTCTTTTAATACAACTTATCTCAAGTTAAAACCATTACTCAAATAATTGAAACATTGCAATTGTGTTTCTTTTTAACTTGAGTTTGACACTTTACTATCCACATCGCAAACAACATATGAATATCACTGTAAAATGGTAAATATAATTACATATTGGTAATACGGGGAATAGACATGCAGGGCTCTTAAATTGGTAACATGGAAAGACATAAAAAGCTCATAACATGTCTAGTACCAAACGGTCCGCCTGTACCAATGACTGTGTATCGTATAAATTTTATTATACTCGGACAACTGAAATGGTCACTTCGTTTACTATGCGACAGAAGACACACATATTTCAACTAACCATTATGTTTTACATGTTTACTTGGTTTGGTTTGATTAGCATTTTATTTAAATCTATATCATTATCTTAAATTAAATTCTATATCTTAAAAATTCTATATCATTATTTTAAGTTAGGGATATTTATTTAATTATTTAAATGATAATGATTAAATTGATTTATGAAATTTATGTAAGAAGTAATTATTTGAAATAAAAGGAATTTTACATAATCACTATAATTTTGATAAGTTAAAAGGTAAAATGATTGATTTGTGACAAAAAAAAAAAAAATTAAATTGAGATGTAATTTAAGTATATATAACATAATATAATATAAATGATTTTTATCTTTAATCTTTTTAGTCTCATAAAGGTATCAAACTCTTTTATTCTAAAAAGTTTTAAAAATTGACTGACTAAATTTTACTACTATGGAGCTAGTGAGAACTAATTATTATTTTAATAATGTTTATTTTATTCTTTACAAGTGTTTTAATAATACATAAATATTTTTAATCTTCAAGAGTAGAACTGATCACCACTTATAATATATTAATTTTTCTTTTTCACTTCAAGTTTTCATGCCATTATATTTTCTCCTTAAATTTCAATTTAATCATATTTTTTATATTATCTTTATTTTGTAAAAAGTCTTTTTCCATTATTCCTACTTAAGTCTTGTCTTGTACAAAGTTGAACTTATTTTTCAGTCATACTTATGTTTTCAATGGGAAAACACTTAATTTCCATGAGATAATAATATAAAATTTGTTTTTTTAGTTTTGAGATTATATATTATACTAATTTTTCTTATTTGCTCTCTTATTTGCTCTATCGTTCTCAACAAATCTCTAGATAAATTGCATCCCATATATATATATATATATATATATATATATATATATATATATATATTCCCAAATTCAAAAATCTATTATTTACAATTTTTTTCTAGCTACATAATAATTTCTGCAGATTCCATTTAATCAATTCTAAATGAGATAATTTCAATTAAACTTGTAATAAACATTTATCCCAAAATATATATATGAAGAGACTTTTGCAAATTATTGTTGTATAATAATTATTGTTAATAATATTATTAAATTTAATTGTAATAACTTTAAATTAAGTTCAAGATTATTCTAAATTTAATGTTGACCATGATCTATTTTTTGTCTTATATATATTAAAAATCATTATCTTTGTTTAGATATAGATAATCCAATCATGAATTTTTTTGTTATTTTTAATTGTAATTTTTATTAATATCAAGCTATATATTTTTATTGTTTTTCAGTCTAATTTAACTATAGTTAAACTAATTAAGAGTAAATAATATATAGCTCTTATTCAAATGTGAGAATTAGTTATTGAACAAAGAAGCAAGAGAACCCAAATATAAAGCTATAAGGCCTTGTTCAATTACTAAATTAAGTTATTTTTCTTATTCAATTATTGAATTACAAGATTAATATTTTACCTTAATGAAATCAAATACGATAATGATGAGTGCCATACTAGTAAAACACAAAACTTAACCAGCTAAATTGTATTCCATGACAGATAAAATCTCAGATACACACTATGTTGCATTAATCAAATAAATTTACATATATACATCAGGTATAGTCTCAAGATAGGGAAGCTATCTTGAACGCACAATAAGTTGGTTGAGAGAATATCTCAACCTCACACCAAACTAGGAACTTAGGTTTTAGCTAACTCCTATTGAATAGGAACAGACTCTATACATAGACAGTCACAACTGAAAACAAGTAGGAATTACATATTCCAACACACCCCCTTAATGACTACTTGTCTCCATATCACTCTGCAAAATCTAGTTATGGTCAAACCTAACAAAAAAGGATATGTCGACATCCATATAAAGGAGCAACCATCCACCAGAATGCATAGGTACTGTTGTGGATGATTTTTTCACCCTCCTAGGGACAGCCTAGAGTTGCCATAGACCAGTGCCTAGGACATCTTAATATAGCAAGGAGTCCTTTATAGTTTGGGTTGTCAGTCCAAGGGACTCACCTACTATCTCTTGTTCTAAACAAGGAAATTAGATTGAATTGGTCCAATTTCTCTCTTAGAGGCTGATACAAGGATAGGAGTAATGTAAAGACATCATGTAAAACTTCACCATGAAAGTATCAGACAGTTAAGAGACCGCTTACTGTAAAGAGGGCCGATTCAAATAATATATCACAGAAATCAAATATAAGGATGTGCAGGCAGTGAGGAAACATAAGAAGATATTACTGGCAGAAGGGCGCACCAATTTACGAATCCTTAAGCCACTAATATAGCAGAAATTATGAAAAGAGTGAACATGGAACAGCATATCACTTCTAGGCCTATTTAAAGCGCTTGACTAATTCCAGAAAGGGCACCACTTAAGATGAATCCTTACTGCAAACTAGTGAGCCACTCGCATTCTAGAACATGATACAAGAAGAAAGTTTGCATGAAAAAGGATGATATATTAACACATAAGAAAAGTTACATATTGTGATATACCAAAGACCAGAATCCTCAATACAGTCATAACTCCTCCTCACTGAGACCCTACGGGCTCTGAAACTTCATACATAAATGTTACAAGATGAATACAGTAGTCTTCTCGCTGCACAGCTTGCTCACAGAAATCTGGAACCTCTTCAATGTCTTATTTTTGAGTATTTATAGAGAAGACAGAAACTTCCCGAGGAGGAGCAAAACGAGGCACAATTAATGACTCAGTTTGAAACCCAATGGCGGAAAACATTCGCGCCTTCTCTTATGAATGACTGGCTATAAATGATGGTACTGAACAGCCTGTTCAAGAAATAAATGCTGGGAGATAAAATCTCCTTATATACAAGATGTGAGTAATAAAATATATACAATTTTTTGCCCGCGGCTGAAAGAAAATCTGCTGCCATATGAGATTTGGAACAATATGGATCTAAGTACTGTACTCTCGGCTTTCGGCTATCGATTTGAATCCTGGATCTTTAATGCGGGGCGGACGCATCTGGAGAGTTCTGAGAGTTCATATCCCTGTCTTCTTTAATGGTTGTCATCTCTCCCACCTACCCTCGGCTCCTTCCTTTAATTGTTGCCAGTATGATCTGTCCTTTGTTATGCTGTAGATTTTTCAATGGAGGCGGAAAATTAAAGCGCCAACAAAGCCAAATGAAAACCTGTAAAACCCACAAATCATTAGAGAAAAACGACTCGACGATATGGAGTGTGGTTACAACAGCGGCCATGAAGTCGGTAATACATTTTAGACGAGACATTTGAGAGGATGCAGGGTGACAGGAAACACATGAACACAATGAAGAAACGGAGAGTGACGAGGCAGAAAACAATGGGGCGGCAATGAATGAACGGGCTAAGGGTTCATAAACCATGACACGTTAGCAGGATACACGAATGGTGGAGGAAGAACGCAGCGTACACTTGTGAAACATGATGACACGGCCACAGGAGGTGGGACCCGAATCGACAATCGGAATCGGAGAGCAGAGTGGGTAGAGCGGGAGTGGCACATCTTTTATGTTCCGATTGCGATTGAAAACAGGGCTGCGATCAACCGAGGACCGTTCGATCTTGAAACAAGATCGATGGCTGTGCTTGCATCGGAGGGAAATAAAGTGGTGAAGCCATGAAAACCGCCGATCGACTGCGCGCGGACCCACCGTAGAGGTTGATTACCGCACCGTCGATTTGAGCTAGATCGGATGGCCAATATTGCGTCCGATTGTTAAAACAGTAGGCCCCTTCTTGCTTTGAATTGTGGTTCTCTGACCTGGTTCATATGGAGGCCGAAGCGGGAGGGAGCCAAAATCTTAAAGGATCGGCCCGATTGTTTAAATTTGAATTTTGAACTACTGCGATGCAGGTTTTCGGGCGGAGATAGTAACGTCAAGCAGGGTCATGGGGTTTTAGGCTACGACAGGGATGAATATGTACAACATCGGCTCCATCTGGGGACGACATGTTCATCCTCGAACATGTCGAGAACATGCAGACCATCAATTATTTCATCTTATTTTGAATTCTCCTGCACTTTTACTTCAAGTAATTATCAGCGTTCTTTTCCTTTATAAAAAGAAGAAATAAAAACTAAAGCAAGTTATATACAGTATATACAACCAGGCATTCCTAGCCTAGATCAGAATTGAAAATAAGGCTTGAGGAACTGGCCATTCACGGGCGCATCCAACAAATCACCCTGTAGATTTTCTAAAGTAAAGGTGTTGTTTCTCCCCAGCTCCACTATTTTGAATGGCCCAAACCATAATGGATCAAATTTAGCATGTTTGCCCTTTTCTGCTCTGCGAACATCCCATCTAAGAACCAGGTCGCCAACTTGAAAATTTATATCCTTCGCATGCTGATCGAAGACATTCTTCATTTTTTCTTGATATTCTATTAGTCTCTGATCTACCTGGTTCCTCGTCTCCTCCAATTCTACCAGCTGATTAATTCTTCGGATCATGTTATCTGGTTCTTCTTGGTTCTCTTGCATGAAACGTGCTACTGGCAATGCTAATTGCAAAGGAAACACTGCAGCCCGCCCATACACCAGCTCATAAGGTGACTTTCCAGTGGCTCTTTTGCTGGTTACCCTATTTGCCCATAGGGAAAACTTTAATTTGGAATCCCAGTTCTTCTGATTTTCAGCTATTGTCTTCTTTAGGGCTCTCACCAGGGTTTTATTGGACGACTCTGCCAGACCGTTTCCCTGCGAATAATATGATGTAGAATGAGTAAGGATGATGTTGTATCTTTGGCAGAACTTTACGAACCTGGCAGACTTGAAAGCCTGTGCATTGTCAGTTACAATTCTTGCAGGGCAGCCAAACCTGGATATGATATTATCTTCTATAAAATTCATTATTACAGCATCTGTCGCATTTCTAGTAGGTATGGCTTCCACCCATTTCGTAAAATAGTCTGTGGCTGTCAATATCCATTTATGATGGCCACTAGATGGGGGATGTATCTCTCCTATGAAATCTAATCCCCATTTCTGAAATGGTTCATTTACATGAATAGGGATCAAGGGCAATGCTGCTAATCTCTGTCTTTCCGCAAACCTTTGGCATTTGTCACACGATCTGACCCAAGCAAAAGTGTCTGAATACAATTTTGGCCAGTAAAAACCGGCCTTCAAGATTTTATGGGTTGTTGCTCTCCAGCTGTAATGTCCTCCACATATCCCCTCATGAAATTCCATCATTACATTTTGCACTTCATTTTCGGTAAGGCATAAAAGTAATATGCCTAGAGGGTCTCTCCAGTAGAGCTGTCCATTAGCAACTGCGTATTTCTGAGATTTCATCCTTACAGCTCTGTATTTAGCCTTGTCACATCCTGGAGGACAGCTAAGTGTTAACAGATATTCAACTATTTGCTTATACCAAGGACTAGTCAGATACTTCACATGTATCTTTTGTGTAGCTTTCTCTAGTCCATGTTGCTCTTCTTCTTTTGCTAATTCTTCATTTGCTATCACAGACAGGTTAATCCCCAAATCTTGATGATTTGATTCAGATAACATCTTGGCAAGTCCCTGTCCTCTAATCAGTTTGGTAGGCTTTATATCCAGATCATACTCCTGAATTTTTGCAATCCATCTTCCCCTCCTACCTTCACTATCCCCTTGTACTAGAATGTCTTTTACAGCTGCTGTGGGAACATAAGCAGTAACATGAGATTGCAAAATATAAACTCTAAAAGCTTTAAGGGACTTTACCAGGGCGTATGCCTGCTTTTCCAGTATATTATATTTCAATTCAGCATCGTATAGCATCTGACTGAAGAATGCTATTGGCTGTTCATATCCCTCTTCATTTTTCTGCAATAATACTCCAGCAATGGTATGAGGTGAAGCAAATGAGAATACCATAAATGGCTTACTATAATCTGGTCCTGCTAATACAGGAGCTTCGGAAAATGCCTGTTTTATCCTTGTGAAGGCGTCTCTAGACTCCTGAGACCATTTTACTTCATTTTCCTTTTTCAGCATATTAGTAATGTGCCTAACTATCTCTGCATAGTTAGGGATAAATCTTCTCAAAAAATTTATTCGCCCCAAAAAAACCTGTACTTCTTTCTTATTTCTTGGCAAAGGAATGCTGTTTATCACTTCAACTCTCTTAGGATCAATTTTTACACCATCCTTAGTCACAATATGTCCTAAGAGTTTTCCTTCGTCTAATGCAAACAAAGATTTTTGGGGATTAAGCGAAAGGCCATACCTTCTGCATTTTTCGAAAGTTCTTCTCAAATGCACAATATGCTCATCGTCATTCTTTGAGAATACCGTGATATCATCAAGATATACCACCAAGAACTTGTCCTGTTCTCCAATAAAGGCTATGTCCATTGCCCTTTGAAAAGTAGCACCTGCATTAATCAATCCAAATGGCATCCTCGCATACATAAAAGTTCCCCATGGCGTGGTGAACGCAGTCTTCTTCTGGTCTTCTGGGAAAACAGCTACCTGATTGTAGCCTGAAAATCCATCCATCATAGACATTCTGGAGGCTCCCACCACTTTCTGCAGGATATGGTCCATTTTAGGCAGTGGGTAGTTGTCTTTGAGAGATGCTCTATTCAAATTTCTGAAGTCCACACACAGCCTTATTTCTCCATTCTTCTTTCTAACAGGAACAAGGTTCGCTATCCATTCTGAGTACCTTAGTGGCACGATTATCTTGGCTTTCAACAACTTCTTGATTTCTTTTTCGATAGAAGGAATAAGCAAAGGATTTATTTGCCTGAGCTTCTGTTTGTATGGCTTTGCGTCTTCCTTCAACGGAATTTTATGCTGTATAATATTTACATCAAAAGTTTTCAGGTCCTCATAGGACCAAGCAAAAACATCTTTGTAAGATTGAAACAACTTCAAATACTTTTCTTTGTATTCTTCTGGGATCTTTTTGGACAGTTTAACAATCTTGGGATCAGTGGAAGTACCCAGATTCAAATCTTCTACTTGACTATCTTCTACTATTTTATTTGGCTGCATGGGTACGTCATCTTTGTTGAACAACTTCTCTAGTGGTACCAACCCTCTGGGTATGACATTACCCTTCAGCTGCAACACTTTACTACCTGCTATTCTTTCTTCCCATTTATTTTCAGCAATATTTTCAATCTCTTCTTCTCCATTATCATCAATCTCCATATTGGAGAATTCTCCCACAGTCTCTATAAATATTTTCATCTGTTCATCGTCTTCGAATACCTTCCAATGCTTTATATTGTCTGGAATGGATGGTCTGTAACGTACCTCCACCTCATATCTAAGGAGTGGGTTCTGAGGAGGACGGAAAGTACTGGCAGCTACCGCAAGAGAATCTGCTATTCTGTTTTGCTCCCGGGGCATGAACTGTATATTAAATGCTGAAAAGAATTTTTCTATCATGTCCCATACTTCATTTCTGTATGCTCTGAGCTGAGGGTGCTTAGTTTGACATTCATTTTTAATCTGCCTTACGACTAGCTCAGAGTCTCCAAACACTTTTAGACACTGGATGCCCATATTCCTAGCTGTCTGCAGCCCCAGTAATAATGCTTCATACTCAGCCACATTGTTTGTAGCCTCATACTCCAATTTAAAAGACAGTGGCACCCATTTTCCTGCAGGGGAAATCAACAACACTCCTGCTCCATTACCTTCCCTCGAATTAGCTCCATCAAACTGCAAAGTCCATATTCCTGACTCTTGCTCTTCTTTAGGCTGCTCAGCCTGAACCTGACCAAAAAGAGTCTCATGTGCGAGATCCTGATTTTCTTCCATCATAAAACATGAAAAGTCCCCTTCTTTGTTATAGATTGGGGAATTATCTGAGCAGTCAGCCCTGGTTACCGTCTTGACAAATCGGGTCTCCCTGTATAACCTCCTTTCTTGACCTCCGAAGACAGGGACAGTAGCATATGTTAGATCCAATTTGATTGACCCCCCGATCTTGGTACCCCAGGACCTTGACAACAGCATGCCAAAGCGGGCTGGGATATCAGCAACCACGATGTCCATGACCACACTTTTTGATGGGATTTGAGCTAGATTGACCACTAAATCTTTAATCATTCCCAAGCATTTAACCCTTTTAGAATCAAATGAATATAAATCTTTATATGGTCTTGTAATTTGCAGCCCTAGTTGCTCCATGACAGACAAAGGCATAAGATTATGGGAAGCCCCAGAGTCTAACATACAGTTGTGTAGCAGCAGATCATGGATGACTAGGGACACGTAAAAGGGGGGAGTAGAAGGGTCTATCTCCTCGACATGTGGGCCAAAGAATACCATTGGTCTCTCTTCTTGCAGATTTAAACTATCGGGTGCGATGGGTAGTTCAGGAGGAAGAATAAAAGAGGTAACTTGAGACTGATATGCAGGCTGTTTTAATAATTCGGTCAGAGGAACAGGAATCTTAATCTTCTCAAGCTCTTTTTGCAACTTGAAAGCAGACGTGGGCTTTTCTAGCGCTACTTCTTTGGACTCCCTATTTTCAACTGAAGACTTGACTTCTTTTGACACTGGCTCAGCATTAGGGGGGCCAACTGGTATAGAAGAGGAGGGAACTTGATCATTAGACTGCAAGGGGGTATTCAAAAGATTCTTACCTTTTTCTATACACCTCTTTGCTGCTGATTCCTTCTGAGCCGATGTTTCCTCTCGGGGCTGCTCTTCCTCTTGCTCCTGGGTTCGGGTCCTCTTCCTTGAGGATCTAAGATCATATTTGACGTTGAATTGTGCTTCCATGAAATCAGCAAATTGCTTGCAGTAATGGTCAATCTCTGCTTCTTCGTCTTCTTCTTGTAGGGGGCACTCCATATCATCATTATTAGAAAACGCCAGATTTGAATCTTCAAGTCTATAAGCTGCATCTCTAACGGAGTCATCTGCTGGTCCCTCCAGGTACAAGGGATGGGGTACCTGGTCTTGCTGTTCTCTCGGCATTATCTATAACGGGGGTTTTCTGTACTGAGGATTATATCCTCGGTTTGGAGCATTATAATAGTTCCTGGGAGCTGCATTCTTGGCTTCCAACTCTAGCTTGACCATTTTCTTTATCACCTTGCTTATCTCATCCATTTTGTCAGAGTCTTTATCTTGATTGGAGGTAGAAACCTCTTCTTTACCTTTCCTTCTAGTATCTTGCTCAACTTTTCCCTTTGACTTACCAGTGGCGGCAAAATTTGCCTCCAATTCTAGAGCATCTGTTTGAGCATCATCTAAGGTGACATGCATTCTTTCCCGCAGCGAGAAACCAAAATCGGAGTCAAAAGCTGTTATGAAAACAACTTTGGCCGCAGCCTCATGTGGCTTCATTTCGGGAGGTAGGCTCAGGTATAACTTGTTAAATCTCTTGATGAACTCGGATACCCCTTCATTCAGTTTCTTCTTCATGGTATTAAATTCATTAAGGCACATTCCATAATCTTTCTTTTCCCCCCACTTCCTGAGAAAAGCAGTTTCCATTTGGTCCCAGGTAGTCACGGAATTATTCCCCAATGTCTTAAACCATTTTCTGGCTTCGCCTTCTAAAGACTGCACAAACAACCTCAAAACCACATCCAGATGTTCAACATTCAAGTTTTCCGCGAAAGAGCAGAAGGTCTCGAGATGCTTCTGAGCATCAATGTCACTTTCACCATTAAACCTCGGTAGGATCTTCAGGTAATCTTGTGGCATGTCATGCAGTACTGGTGGTAGAGCCAGTGGAGCATATTTATTTAACAGAAAAGCATGAACAGCAGGAACATTGGCCATTGGGGGAGGTGGGGGTTGCACAACAATTTGAGATACAGATGAAGGGAGAGAAGTAGGAGGAAGTGAAGTATGAATAACAATGGGAATATATTGCACAGAAGCGTGAGGTGTAGAAGGGAATAACTCACGGTTAACAGCAGCTACTTCTGTGACCTCTTTAATTTCTTCAGCCTCGAAAGTAGGGTGGGATCCTCCTTCAATCCAGATGTTTCCTCTACGTGGAGTTTCTGAGTGAAACTTGGGTTTTTCTGTTCTAACTTCTTGAGAAGAAGAGGGCGGGTAGTCTTCAACAGAATATTCAGAATTTCCGGAACGAACCGACTTCTTCTCTTTCCAACCCTTTTTACGAATAATCTTCTCCGGGTCAGACACGGGTGTTTTCGGTGGTGAGGTATCCGACCTCAAATGAGGCCTTCGGGAAGCCAGAACTTCCAATAGAATTTATCAAATAAAGACCAGTGGAGTCGCCAAGGTGAGAAATCTACAACTCTTCACCTCTCTGTGCTCACCTGATTAGAGAGTGAATATAGGATGTCGAACCCATGGAAACAGATATTCTTGAATTCGTTCCCCGGCAACGGCGCCAGAAAGATGTTGTGGATGATTTTGTCACCCTCCTAGGGACAGCCTAGAGTTGCCATAGACCAGTGCCTAGGACATCTTAATATAGCAAGGAGTCCTTTATAGTTTGGGTTGTCAGTCCAAGGGACTCACCTACTATCTCTTGTTCTAAACAAGGAAATTAGATTGAATGGGTCCAATTTCTCTCTCAGAGGCTGATACAAGGATAGGAGTAATGTAAAGACATCATGTAAAACTTCAGCATGAAAGTATCAGATAGTTAAGAGACCGCTTACTGTAAAGAGGGCCGATTCAAATAATATATCACAGAAATCAAATATCAAGAAGTGCTGGCAGTGAGGAAACATAAGAAGATATTACTGGCAGAAGGGCGCACCAATTTACGAATCCTTAGGCCACTAATATAGTAGAAATTATGAAAAGAGTGAACATGGAACAGCATATCACTTCTAGGCCTATTTAAAGCGCTTGACTAATTCCAGAAAGGGCACCACTTAAGATGAATCCTTACTGCAAACTAGTGAGCCACTCGCATTCTAGAACATGATACAAGAAGAAAGTTTGCATGAAAAAGGATGATATATTAACACATAAGAAAAGTTACATACTGTGATATACCAAAGACCAGAATCCTCAATACAGTCATAACTCCTCCTCACTGAGACCCTACGGGCTCTGAAACTTCATACATAAATGTTACAAGATGAATACAGTAGTCTTCTCGCTGCACAGCTTGCTCACAGAAATATGGAACCTCTTCAATGTCTTATTTTTGAGTATTTATAGAGAAGACAGAAACTTCTCGAGGAGGAGGAAAACGAGGCACAATTAATGACTCAGTTTGAAACCCAATGGCGGAAAACATTCGCGCCTTCTCTTATGAATGACTGGCTATAAATGATGGTACTGAACAGCCTGTTCAAGAAATAAATGCTGGGAGATAAAATCTCCTTATATACAAGATGGGAGAAATAAAATATATACAATTTGTTGCCCGCGGCTGGAAGAAAATCCGCTGCCGTAAGAGATTTGGAACAATCTGGATTTAAGTACTGTACTCTCGGCTTCCGGCTGTGGATTTGAATCCTGGATCTTTAATGCGGGGCGGACGCATCTGGAGAGTTCTGAGAGTTCACATCCCTGTCTTCTTTAATGGTGGTCATCTCTCCCACCTACCCTCGGCTCCTTCCTTTAATTGCCGCCAGTATGATCTGTCCTTTGTTATGCTTTAGATTTTTTCAATGGAGGCGGAAAGTTAGAGCGCCAACAAGGCCAAATGAAAACCTGCAAAACCCGCAAATCATTAGAGAAAAACGACTCGGCGATATGGAGTGTGGTTACAACAGCGGCCATGAAGTCGGTAATACGTTTTAGACGAGACATTTGAGAGGATGCAGGGTGACAGGAAACACATGAGCACAATGAAGAAACGGAGAGTGACGAGGTAGAAAACAATGGGGCGACAATGAATAAACGGGCCAAAGGTTCATAAACCATGACACGTCATTAGGACACACGAATGGTGGAGGAAAAACGCGACGTACACTTGTGAAACATGATGACACGGCCACAGGAGGTGGGACCCGAATCGACAATCGGAATCGGAAAGTAGAGTAGGTAGAGCGGGAGAGGCACATCTTTTATGTTCCAATTGCGATTGAAGACAGGGCTGCGATCAACCCAGGACCGTTCGATCTTGAAACAAGATCGACGGCTGTGCTTGCATCGGAGGGAAATAAAGTGATGGAGACATGAAAACCGCCGATCGACTGCGTGCGGACCCTACCATAGATGTTAATTGCCGCACCGTCGATCTGAGCTAGATCGGACGGCCAATATTGCATCCGATTGTTAAAACAGTAAGCCCCCCTCTTACTTTGAATTGTGGTTCCTTGACCTGGGTTATATGGAGGCTGAAGTGGGAGGGAGCTAAGATCTTAAAGGATCGGCCCGATTGTTTAAATTTAGATTTTAAACTATTGAGATGCAGGTTTTCGGGCGGAGATAATAGCGTCAAGCAGGGTCAGGGGGTTTTAGGCTACGGCAGGGATGAATATGTACAACAGGTACCAACCATTGAAACTGCTAGTCTCGTAGGATGTCCTTCACATACATGGTTCTGTCAACCATTATCACCGCATACATGTACCTGTATCTACAGATCCCCCTCTAACGTGGGTTTTATCGGATGACCCGTAACCATGCACTTCCTTCATAGGTGAATTCTCATCGGCAGTAGATCTGTCTTTAGACCTTGCACCGGATTTCTTCATCAGTGGGCAGACACTGGCACAGACCTATTTCCAGTCCACTTCACTGTTACATGTGGTTTCTGGCTAACCACAAACCAACACTGGAAAATGGTTTTTGGTTGACCACGAACCTGTAATTACAAAGTGGTTTTGAGATTACCACGAAATTTTATGGGGATACACATGCCTTTACAAGGCTTACATACTCCAACTCTTGGAGTTACCAGGTACATATAATGACCACTACAAAACCATCCTAGACTTGCTTACCATTCAACTGTGTGACTCATAATACAACATGCTATTGATTCTATTCCAAGAAATTCACACAAAACAAACTTTCACTTTCGTTTTCCATCATCCTTTAAATGTTGCCGCTGCTACTTTACATCATATTTTGAAATGTTCACATCTTGGGTATCTTTGTCTTTATCAATTTATAACTTCGAACTCCATCTTAACCTATCATTTGTTAGAGTAGTCAATTCTAACAAAAATAACTTCATATTGAGGTGACTAATCTTAATATGTATATTAATTTTAGGTCCAAAATACTTTCATCACTAAAAAATCCCAATTATCCAAGCATGCACTAAAAAATATCTTCAATCAACAAAGTCACTCTCCATCAATCTACCACCAGCCACCAACAGTCTCATATGGCAGCCTTTCCATTGCAGGTGAGAATATTGGGCAGATCCTTAGCACAACAAACAAAGAACATAGTGCTGGAGTGGGAAGCGTAGAACGCTGGCAGCAGATCTCATCACTCCAGAGATTTCACCAACTCAATGCTTTCACCATTTATCAATTTGCAACATAGCTACCTAATCGATAAATCTGATCTTAATAAATATACAAATCACCTGAAATTATTGTAGCCCTCGGGCCACACATGGTGCAGGGTTTCTTCCATCAAATCTTCATTCCAATCGACCCAGAACGTCTCGTGCACCCATGTCTTTTCCACCACATCGCCGACAATATCTTCAAATCCGATAAGAAGTAATCATTTGAAATAAAAGATATTTTATATAATCACTATAATTTTGATAAGTTAAGAGGTAAAATGATTTATTTGTGACATGTTTTTTTAAATTTGAGATGTAATTTAAGTATATATAAGATAATATAATATAAAGGATTTTTATCTTTAATCTTTTAGTCTCACAAAGGTGTCAAACTCTTTTATTCCAAAAAGTTTTAGGAATTGACTGACTAAATTTTACTGTGGAGCTAGTGAGAATTAATTATTATTTTATTAATGTTTATTTTATTCTTCACAAGGGTCCTCATAATGCATAAATATTTTTGATATTTTAGAGTAGAACTGATCACCACTTATAATATATTAATTTTCCTTTTTCACTTCGAATTTTCATGGCATTACATTTTCTCCTTCAATTTTAATTTAATCATATTGCTTATATTATTTTTATTGTGTAAAAATCATTTTTCCATTATTCCTACTTAAGTCTTGTCTTGTATAAATTTGAACTTATTTTTCAGTCATAATTATGTTTTCAATAGGAAAGTACTTAATTTCCATGAGATAATAAGATAAAAAGTCTTTCTTTTAGTTTTGAGATTATATGTTATAGTAATTTTTCCTATTTTCTCTCTCTTTCTCAACAAATCTTTAGATAAGTTGCATCCCTATATATATATATATATATATATATATATATATATATATATATATAATCCCAAATTCAAAGATCTATTATTTAGAATTTTTTTCTAGCTCTATAATAATTTTTCCAGATTCCATTTAATCATTTCTAAATGAGATAATTTCAATTAAATTTGTAACAAACATTAATTGCAAAATATATATATGAAGAGACTTTTTCAAATTATTATTGTATACTAAATTATTGTTAATAATATTATTAAATTTAGTTGTAATAACTTTAAATTAAGTTCAAGATTATTCTAAAGTTAATGTTGACCATGACCTACTTTATGTCTTATATATATTAAAAATCATTATTTTTGCCTAGATAGAGATAATCCAATTATGAATTTTTTTGTTATTTTTAATTGTAATTTTTATTAATATCAAGTTGTATATTTTTATTTTTTTTCACTCTAATTTAACTATAGTTAAACTAATTAAGTGTAAATAATATATAGCTCTTATTCAAATGTGAGAATTAGTTATTGAACTAAGAGGCAGAGAACCCAACTGATGATGATGATGGTTAACGTCCACTTAGACCAATCTTTGGTCTATCGGACCTAAAGAAAAGAGTTATTTAATTTGATTTACGATTTTATTCCTATGCTCAAAAAGTTTGGAGAGAAGCGTCCTGAACTCACTATAATTTTGACATCTTAAAAGGCTAGGAAGGGAAATATTGCAACAAAGATTATGAAATTGAGCTCTAATGTGGTTTTACATGGGGCACTCTAAGAGGAAGTGATTTTCATCCTCGATGTTCATATTCTCACAGAGATGGCAGATCATTTCCATCAATGGTGTTTTAGGAATTGTCCAAAGACCTGTTTCACTATGGAGTTCATGAGAGTTCGTTCTAATCTTGGCTATATTAATTTTCTTCTTTGAGCTAATTAAAACAGAGAGATACTTTTGATCTTCTAAGGTGGGGTTGATGATGTCCTTATAATACCATAATTTTCTTTTAGCTGCTAGATCTTTCTCACACCATATTTGTTTTTTAAACTTAGAAGTAACAATTTTTTTAGTGTTATTGATGTTTTGCAATGCAACATTCTGGTCGATCTCCCAATGGTTTAACGAGGCCCTGTTGTCTTTATACCAACCTCGTTTAAGCCTTAGGTGGTTTTGGCTTGAATTTGAAGCTATCTTAGGAAGTCTATGGTCTCCGGTCTCCTATGCTATTGAGCTTGTGCTTGTTCAACAGAAGCCTAGTCATAGCTAGGCTCTCGATAGGGGAAAGACCCACTTCTATAAGGAGAATAAAATAGGGTGTATTGCTTTTAATTTTAAGATTATAATTTATAAAACACTTCTGGATTTGCTCAATCTTTCTTCATGATTCCCTAGAGATACTGCAACCAAAACCTATTAAAACTATAAAGCCTTGTTCAATTACTAAATTAATTTCTTTTTATTATTCAATTACTGAATTACAAGAAATACGATAATAATGAGTGTCGTACTAGTAAACACACGGAACTTAACCAGCTAAATCGGATTCCATGACAGGTTTGTGTTTATGGCGATTATCCAAGTATACGTTGTTGTTAGTGGCGTAGATCGGAACTTGGTACAGTGAACCAATAAAATAAAATGAATGGTATTCATTGATTTGCAAGGGGCTATTAAAAGATTCATTTATCAGTTGAGAGATAATAAAGTAAAATGAATCGTATTCATTGATTTCCAAGTGGCTATTAAAAGATTCATGTATAAGTTTAGAGGTCTGTACAAGAAATCTGGACGTACTAAATGTATATACATAACAAATTAAGTACCTAGAACATAATATGCATGCATATTTATTTTTCCAGAAAACTCAAGCTATCGAACCAACTCAAGTATGTTGTCGGATTATGTGTTCCAAACTTTAAATGCCAAACAAATTTCCCTTGCTAATTTGTAACGTGGATTGGATATCCACATGATGACGAGGATGAGGGTGATTTCCATGCTGAAACACACACCAAAGGGGTAGAACCCCATCTCAGAACCAGTCGACGATGCCCCACCATTTCTACTTCATAACATCCACTGCTCCTGCTGCTGTTGCACAGCACGTTACATTTTGCATCAATCATGTTCTTATCGCTTATACTACATTCTTCATAACCACAGTTGAGCGGAAGGTCAACAATGTTGGAATTGGTGGTATCCGCTGGCTTATCATCGCCACGCGCACTACTCATAACTCTCCTGGACATGGCCGGCCCAAAAAATATGTGCTCCACCATCGCTCTTGCAATTCCATGTTCTGCAAGTCCAACTTCAAGCGAGTCAAAAATGGTGCACAACTCCTCCAAACAATGAGCGAAGCTCTCTACAAAATTCGCAGTTCCACTCTCGATGCCATGGGGACCTGTAGCGAGCATAACGACCGCTCGATTTAGGTGGCATGCGCCAATTAAGAATTCCAGTAAGTGTGATTTATTTCTGAGATTGAGCATGTGAGGCAATTGCTACATACAGTTCACTATTACAATCTCCCCCTCCTCGGACGGAAGGATGCAGTCCTTGAGGCCTTTCAAATCCCTTTCTTGGTACGAAAATGGGATCCCCGCAGAGGTTGCACACTCCGACAACCTTCTTCCGATCTGCCCAAAACACAACAACAAATCACACTCTTCGTCCTTGTCTGGCCATTTGATTGCTGTGATTCTCAAGTGACGAACATCATCATTATTCCTCAGAGCCTCCATTAATGGCGGCCATTGCAGGCCCTCCATGATATCAAAGTCAATGATATGTACTCCCACGTTATCAGCACCGCCAGTGGCCACAACAGCTTCCAGAATGCATTCGTTAGCGATGAAGTGAGGCATTCGTATGTAAGGATAAGATACATGCAGCAGCTTCAAGGCTCCCAGAAAATGCACCTTTATGGTCTTTGATGGAATTTCTGATATTCTAGAACAATGCAGAGAGAATAATACTCTCCTCTACTTAACACAGAGAAATTTAAAAAATTCTTGACAGAAGACAGAGTTTCACACTGAAAAAAAAACTTCTATTTCTTTCAAAAAAAAACTGTTATAAAATCTTCCTCTTAACACAGAGGGATAACATAAAGAGTGACTGCTACAGACGCAGTGCATAAAATAACTCTCTGTCTTTCAAAACAATACACTCTGTCTCTTTTAAAAACCAACACTGTTGTGTTTTCTTCTTTTCTCATGCACTGTTGTGCAAAACATAACAAAACAATACAATTTCAAAAATTACCTTAGCTCTCGGGCCTTTTTCCCTTTTTATATAGCGCGGCGTTATAAACCTAAAACTAGGAAATAAAACAAATTACAAAGGAAATGCACTCCCCAACATAAAACTTAATATAAGCGCGACGTACGAGTGGGGACCACATCGCAGTCGGCCATCAGCGATCGGCAGATCGATGGATCAAAACAAAATGCGATGGTGCGATATTGCGATTTGTGATGGCGTGATCGCATCACAACTTTCAACCGGTGGTAACATATGGTGGAACACAATTGTAACATGCGACATGCGATTGTGCGATGGCATGACAATCGCATCGCAAACGGTCAATGGAACTCTGGCTTGGGCGAAGGGCGATTATGTGACATTGCGATGTTGCAATGGTGCGATGGCACGACGATCGCACATCGCAAACATCCACATCAACAAGACACTAATACTTCAAAACTGCGATCTGTGATTTGCGCTTAAGGGGTAGGGACCACTTGTCCTGCCTCTTTTCAAAACTTTAAGTCTTTGGTTGTTTTATTCAATTTTCTTCATACTTGGTTGTTGAGGGCTTAAAAGCCAGAAATGATTGTTTTAATTAAACTCTGTTCCTTCGTAGTTCAGATCTACGGGAAAATCTTCGTTCCACTGTGAAACGGCTCTGCCCATCACCAATTTAATTTCTCCTCTGTCATTTGTGGCTGCGGCCCATAACAATTAAATTCTCCTTACGGATCTTTCATTCTTCTTAAATACAGTGCTGTGCACTCAAAATCTGCTTCTGCTGCTTCTGTACTTGTTTCTTCTGCTCAAAGGCACGCAGGTGACTTTAATATTTTCAACACTCCCCCTTAAATTCAGCTACTGGGTTATCAATAATACCCAAACATTTTCTTAAAAATTCAAAGGTCTTCTGCCCCAATGGCTTTGTTAAAATATCTGCATATTTCTCCTCTGTTTTACAATGCTGTAAAACAATTTCTCCATTGTTCACCAACTCTCTGATATAATGAAACTTTGTATCTATTTGTTTTGTTCTCTTGTGAAACACATAATTATTTGACAATGCAATAGCTGAGCTATTGTCACAATAAATCACTGTCCCTTTTACCTATTCTTGGCATAAACTTCTCAACATTCTTCTCATCCAAATTGCTTGACACGCTCCTGCTGTAGCTACCACATATTCTACCTCTGCTGTAGATAATGCTACAATCGATTGTTTTTTAGAAGCCCATGAAATGGCTCCTGAACCCATATGAAAAAGATAACCGGAAGTGCTCTTCCGATCATCTACACTTCCAGCCCAATCACTGTCAGTGTATCCAAATAATTCTAAATTTTTAGAAGTAGTATATAAAATGCCATACCTTTTAGTTCCTTTCACATACCTCAGAATCCTCTTTGTTGCCTGCCAATGTGCTTCTTTTGGCTTCTCCATAAATCTGGAAATTAAACTAACAGCATGCATAATATCCGGCCTAGTTGCAGTCAAATACATGAGGCTGCCAACTATGCTTTTATACAAACTTGGATCAAAATCCTTGCTGCTGTCATCTTTACTTAACTTCAATCCCATTAATGTGGGAGTAATTGTAGCTTTTCACTCCTGCATATTAAATCTTTCTAAAACTTGATTCACATACTTTTCTTGAGAAATACAAATCCCTTTTTCATTTTGTTCCACTTCTATTCCTAAGAAGTATCTCAATAAACCCATGTCAGTCATTTCAAATTCATCTTTCATGACTGTTTTAAAATTTTCAACAAGGTAATCATCATTACCTGTAAATATTAGATCATCAACATATAAAACAACAATGAGCATTTTACCATCCTTTTCTTTGATGTAGAGGGTGGGTTCTCCCTCACACTTTTCAAATCCATTTTCCAGTAGATAGGAGTCTATCCTACTGTACCATGCTCTTGGTGCTTGCTTCAGCCCATAAAGAGATTTCTTCAATTTGCAGACCTTATGCTCTTGGCCTTTCTTCTCATATCCAAGAGGTTGTTCCACATATACCTCTTCCATTAAAAATCCATTTAAAAATGCGGATTTTACATCCATTTGATATACTTTCCATCTATTTTGTGCTGCTATGGACAACACTGCTCTTACCGTCTCCATTCTTGCAACTGGTGCAAAAGTTTCTTCATAATCAATCCCTTGCTTCTGCTTATATCCTTTGACAACAAGTCTGGCCTTGTGTCTTTCTATTTTTCCTTCAACATTGCTTTTGGTCTTGTATACCCATTTAACTCCAATGACTTCTTTACCTTCTGGGAGATCAACCAACTCCCATGTTTTGTTCTTCTCTATGGCTTTAATTTCATCATCCATAGCTTCTATCCATTTTCTATCTTTAATAGCATCTTCAAAATGAATAGGATCATCAACTTGACAATACAAAGCAAATAAGGAATGCATACCTTCATTTTCTTCTCCTTGCTCATAAATTTCTCTTATACTTCTGAACTTTGTTCCTCTTTCACTTGGTGTAGTCGTGCTTGATGAAGCACTCAATTCTGCTCCATGTGGTGTGCTTGGAGATGCACTCCCACTTCTTCTCAAGGGTGTTCTTGCTGTTGCTTTAGGTGTCCCTTGCTGTCCTTGTGTTGGTGGAGGTTGTGCTACGGATGGGTTGTTAATTTCAACCACATCTTCCTCATCTTCATCATGAGATAAACAGCTTTTGACATTGACTATTTTCTCAATGCTTCCATCCCATGCTTCCTCTTCAATAAATTGCACATCTCTGCTTATTATAAACTTCTTTGTGGATGGGTTATACAATCTGTATCCTTTGGAATCTTCACAATATCCAAGGAAAATGCACTTCTCCCCCTTACTATCCAACTTCTTCCTCAACTTGTCTGGAATGTGTGCATATGCTACACATCCAAAAACTCTCATGTGGGTGACTCCCTGTTTTTTGCCACTCCACGCTTCTTCTGGAACTTTGTTCATCATAGATTTTGTGGGGCATCTATTTAAAATATACACAGCACAGTTTGCTGCTTCTGCCCAATACTCATTTGGCAATTGTTTTGCCTTTAGCATACTTCTCACCATTTCCATTATGGTTCGATTCTTCCTTTCAGCAACTCCATTCTGTTGCGGTGTGTACCTTGTGGTAAACTGCCTGTGTATGCCGTTCTCTCTACAAAAACGCAGAAATTCCTTTGATATATATTCTCCTCCTCTATCAATTCTGAGAACTTTAATATACTGCCCACTCTGTTTCTCTACAAGAGCTTTAAAGTGGCAAAATTTTTGAAAGACTTCACTCTTATATTTTAAGAAATAAACCCACACTTTTCTTGTGAAATCATCTATGAAGGTCAGCATGTAGTTGCTGCCTGAAACTGATGCTGTTTGCATCGGCCCACATAAATCTGAGTGAATGATCTCTAAGGGTGCTTTCGCCCTTATGCTTTTCCCTGATGGAAAATTTTCTCTGTGTTGCTTTCCCGAGATGCAGCCTTCACATAGGCTATCAGGCTTCTCAGTCAATGGTAAGCCTCTTACCATTCCTTTTCTATGCAGAAAATTTAATCCTCCGAAATTGAGATGTCCAAATCTCAGGTGCCATAACCAATTTTCATATTTCTCCTCCTTCTGAAAGGCTTCTTGGGTTACAGCTGCTATGCTCTTTCCTTTTCCCTTCAAGTCAATGTTGAGCTTGAAAGGAAACATTATATTGCTGGTCATTTGTATCTCAGCAATTATTTTCTTGCTTGGAGGATATCTTTTATTGTGCACACATCATCTTTGAATATTACATTATAACCTTTGTTTATGAGTTTCCCAACGCTCAAAAGGTTGCACTTCAAACCTGGAACATAATACACATTCGGAACAAATTTTTGCTCACCATTTCTTGCTCGAATACTAACTCTGCCTTTTCCTTTGACAGAAATCTTAGTATCAATTCCTGTGGTTACTTCTGATTTTACTTCTTCATCTAGATTGGTAAAAATTGCTCTGTTTCCAGTCATATGACTACTACATCCTGAATCTAAGAACCAAACATCATCTTCTCTATCTTGTGCTACATTACAAGCTAACAGCACATTACTTGGGTTCTTTTCTTCTTTTGCTACATTAGCATTCTGCTTATTTTTCATGTCATTTTGCTTCTTTCTACATTCATTGGCATAGTGCCCATATTTTTTGCAATAATGGCATTGGACATTGGATTTGTCATACCTCTGTCCATGAGCATGTTGGTGTTGATGTCCACCTTGCTGGCTGTTTCATTGGTCGTGGCTTTGACTCTGACTGTTGCTCCTTCCATGTGAATGTGAAGGGCTATTCCTTCCACCTTTGTTCTGGCTTCTACCGCTTCCTCTTCCTTTGCCTTGACCTCTTCCTCTTCCTGAAGGCATCTAGGTCTTGAAGGCGTGCTCTAGAGATGAGTTTTCATCTCTGCTCAATCTCTGTTCATGAGTTATCAGTGAGGCATGAATTTCATCTACCGTGAACTGTGAGAGATCTTTGGTCTCTTCTATGGTGGTAACTATAACATCAAACTTTGAGGGTAAGCTCCTCAAAAGTTTCTCCACAATCCTTCTTTCTTCAAGAGTTTCTCCATAGGATCTTATTTGATTTACAATCCCAATCACATGTGTAAAAAATGTGTCTACATTATCTGACTCTTTCATGCAAAGAGTTTCAAAATCTCTCCTCAGCAACTGAATTTTTGTTGTCTTAACTTTCTCCATACCTTGATAGGCTACTTTCAGAGTTTCCCATGCCTCCTTGGATCTCTGGGCTACTACTATCCTTGGAAACACACTCTCATTTACTGCTTGATACAATAAGAATAGAGCTTTAGCATCTTTCTTCCTATTGCTCTTCAATAGGTCCTTCTCTGCCTGAGTTAAGGCATTAAAAGCCTGCTCATCAGCTGGTTCAACAAAACCATCTTCTACAAACTCCCATAGGTCTTGTGAGACAAACAGGGCTCTCATGGTAATGGCCCAATAATCATAGTTCTTTCCATTAAATTGTGGAAGCTGAACATTTCCAATGTTCATACCAGTGCTTGGTCCAGCCATTGCTTTTAAACTGAAATCTGAACTTAAACAAACTGTCTTTCCTTTTCTGAAAGAAAAAACTCTTTTAAAACAGAAAACTACAACTCTGTTATCTTTGAGAAATACTTGAAATTTGACTTTTGTTGAGCTTTCACACTGCTGGAGAAAATACTGCAACAAGTCTTCTTCTTCTTCAGCTTCTTTGAAACCTTCAAAGAGCCTAAACTAGCTCTGATACCATGTTGGAATTTCTGATAATTCCAGAAAAATGCAGAGAGAATAATACTCTCTACTTCGGCTGCAATATGATGCAGAGTGTTGTCCTTGATGGCAACCCATTGAATGAAGATGAAGACATGATAATGTTGCCATGCATTGTCCTTGATGGAAAACCACCTGATGAAGTTATTCTTGACCTGATGGACTTGGTAAATGATGTAAATCTGATATGCAATGATGTTTGTTAGCAATGTGATGCTAAGTGTTGTCCTTGAATGGCAACCCACTTGATGAAGATGGTGGCAACTTACTTGATGAAGTTGCGCTTGATAGAATATGTTCTTGATGAAGTAAATCTGATGTATCTACAGTGTGTACAGAAGGCAATGAAGAAAGGAATTCAATATGTGCTAGATCTATGATGAAAAGAGTATGTCTCTAGGCATACGCGGATTTGCCTAAGGGAAGTCGCGTATGCACGCGGGAAAGAACGTGCCAAGTCGCGTATGGGCAAAAGCGCTCATAAAGTGCAAAACCAGGGGTAACCACCATGGTATTGACCCATTGTATTGGGTAATGATTCATCTAAATGACCCCGTCCAGGAATACCATCAGAAGTAATGTAGTTTTGGCTCATAGTATTGAAAAAGGGGCTCATGGTATTGAAAAAGGGAAAACCTATATAAAGAGAAGAAACTCATTGTGCAAATCATGAGTGTGGGTGCAAGATGTTCGAGCTTGAATGAATACTTCTCTCTGAAGTATATCTGAATGGAAAGGGTTACAGTTGAATGATAGATCTGAATGTATGATGCACCAATGATGAAGAAGGGGATCTAGATCTGAAATGTACTTGTATTTGCTAGATCTGCTTATGGAATGATTAGATCTGTGATGAGGCAAACATCTGTCTGAGGTAAAGGGTAAAATCTGAAGTGATGTATCTATTCTGAAGAATTGCAATGACCTAAATGTTTGAAGAACCATACGCTTGTTTGCCGCAAAGGAAGCGCGTATATACGCGGCTTCGCTGAAGAGAAAGTGCGTATGCGCAATGAAATTGGATCTGTAATATGTACAGAAGTATACGCTGGTTTATGTGAACGGAAGCACATATATACGCGACATTAGAGAAAGGAAAGCGCGTATGCAAACTAGGGTTTGCTGAAATCTGTGGTAAGAAATGTCTGATCTGTTCTGCTGGTTTACTGATATCTGTTAGTAAGTTATATGTATATGTTTCATGGTTATTTGTGCTTAAAAGCATGGAAAGGGTCCGGTCGAAAATATGATGAAAACGTGGCTGCAAGTGGTGTCCTAAAGGGTTGAGTGGATCCAGTGTGAAAATTGATGAAACGTGGTCCAAGGTGGTGCTGAGGGTTGTAGCCTTCAGTTAGGGGGTTGTAGCTCCCTTCCAGGTGAGGCTGGTAAACGAGATCGAGGGGTCGTAGCTCCCTTCCAGGAGAGGCTGGTAAATGAGTCAGGGGGTTGGAGCTCCCTTCCAGGAGAGGCTGGTAAACGAGCGCAGGTGGGTGCCTGCGTGCTGGTAGGAGTCTGCACCAGCACATATGTTGTAAGATGTTTTTCTCTATAATGAATTATTGAAGGCTGAGCAACGACAGCGGTGGTTTTCTCCCGACTTGGGTTTCCACCTAAAAATCCTGGTGTTCATGTGTGATGCTTTGTGTGATGGTTTATTATGTTCTTACTGCACATGTTCTTGTTATTAAACATACGATGAATGAATGATGGAATGATATAAGTGAAGAATTAATGACATAATTAGATCTGTGCTACGCTAGTTAATTAAAGGTATCCACGTATATACGCGAGTACGTATCAGGAAAGTACGCGTATGGGTTTTAAGAAGCAAGAAAAAGTAAAAGTTTTGAATATACGATGGTGCGGTTCACCCCCCTCTCAGTATTTTATCCTTGACTTAACACAGAGAAATTTAAAAAATTCTTGACAGAAGACAGAGTTTCACACTAAAAAAAAACTTCTATTTCTTTAAAAAAAAAAAACTGTTATAAAATCTTCCTCTTAACACAGAGGGATAACATAAAGAGTGACTGCTACAGACGCAGTGCACAAAATAACTCTCTATCTTTCAAAACAATACACTCTGTCTCTTTTAAAAACCAACACTGCGGTTTTTTCTTCTTTTCTCATGCACTGCTATGCAAAACATAACAAAACAATACAATTCCAAAAATTACCTTAGCTCTCGGGCGTTTTTCACTTTTTATATAGTGTGGCGTTATAAACCTAAAACAAGGAAATAAAAAAAATTGCAAAGGAAATGCACTCCCGAACATAAAACTTAATATAAGCGCGACGTGCAATTGGGGACCACATCGTAGTCGACCATCGACGATCGGCGGATCGGCAGATCAAAACAAAATGCGATGGTGCGATATTGCAATTTGCAATGGCGCGATCGCATCGCAACTTTCAACCGACGGTAACATACGGTGGAACACAATTGTAACATGCGACATGCGATTGTGCGATGGTGCGACAATCGCATCGCAAATGGTCAACGGAACTCTGGCTTGGGCAGAGGGCGATTATGTGACATTGTGATGTTGTGATGGTGCGATGGTGCGATGATCACACATCGCAAACATCCACATCAACAAGACACTAATACTTCAAAACTGCGATCTGCAATTTGCGCTTAAGTGGTAGGGACCACTTGTCCTGCCTCTTTTCAAAACTTTAAGTCTTTGGCTGTTTTATTCAATTTTCTTCATACTTGGTTGTTGAGGGCTTAAAAGCCGGAAATGACTGTTTTAATTAAACTCTGTTCCTCCGTAGTTCACATCTACGGGAAAATCTTCGTTCCACTGTGAAACGGCTCTGCCCATCACCAATTTAATTTCTCCTCTGTCATTTGTGGCTGCGGCCCATAAAAATTAAATTCTCCTTACGGATCTTTCATTCTTCTTAAATACAGTGTTGTGCACTCAAAATCTACTTATGTACTTGTTTCTTCTGCTCAAAGGCATGCAGGTGACTTTAATATTTTCAACAGTCTTATCGCTGAGCTCCAAATGGGTGAGGGAATTATTGAGATTAAAGTAGTGAAGTAGAGCATCGAAAAGATAGTAACCCACTCTTTCCATGGTGGAGCCCATGCAAGAAACAAGGTGTCGTAACCTACAAATGATGACCTCCACCAAATCTTGTGCTCCCTCCAACATTGCCTCTGCGCATACTATCAAGAGATGTAGCAGCCTCGATCCTTTGTATTCAACACTGCTATGATCGATATGATCCAGATAGGACGAGCCTTCAATGTTTGCAGTCACGATTGATTTTGACTCGCTGCTGCTGCTGCTGCTTGTCACAGGTGCATAGTCAGAAACCAATTGATCCCAAGGGATTAAAACAGGCTGCTCACTAGTGACTGGGTCTGACGTACTGTCAATTGGGCATCGGCAGAAAATGGCATCTTTCCTCGGACTCGATATGAGGTCTTCCTCTATATTATTATTGTCATATTGGAGCTCTATATCCATTAAGTACTCCTCGATTGCCTGTAACTCTGCTGACAACGACAGATTATCAATGGAGCAGGCATTGTTGTCGTGGATGAGTAAATCATCCCATTCGGCTGCATCCATATCCACGTCCATTAACTGTTCTACTGCTGTGGATAGAGTATTACTAAGCCAATATACATGCGACGGATTCTTGAATATATGATCCAAATTATGTTCAGAAAACCATGATGCTCCCATTCCAGCTTCCATTCTGCCTATATTCCACACTCTCTCAAAATTAAAACTCCAGTTCTCGATCTAGTGCCAGAAGAGAGAGGGAGAGACTCACGCAGCTGCCTCAAACACCCTCACGATGAAGAATGGTGGATAGAGTGATTATAATTGATAGTGTGATTATAATTGGTGGATAAATAACCATCGAAATTTTCGCGCTGCACATGAGTAATATCATGAGGAAATTTCGCGCTGCACATGAGGAATATCATGTCATTCTCATTATTTCATTGTCGATATAGAGACACTGCGACCGCCATCGAATTTAGCGCTGCACATGAGTAATATTATACGTGAGTTAATTATATTTTTTTAATTAATTTATCTCAAATTGATTAATTAAAGAAAATGTCATATTCACCCATATCATATCTGATCTGATAGGTAGTACAATAATTATTAGGTGGATTGTAGATATTTATTTTTTATGGAGTATGGTGTAATATTTACAAATCAAAAGTTAATATTTATATGTGAGTTAATTATATTCCACCCATATCATATGGGACATGTAGTACAATAATTATTAGATGAATTGCAGATATTTAATTTTTATGGAATATGTTGTAATATTCAAAGTGTTCACAAATCAAAGGTTAATATTTATATGCGAGATAATTATATATTTTTAACGAATTTATCTAAATTGATTAATTAAAGAAAATATCATATCCACCCATATCATATGCCACATGTAGTATTGATATTATAAGAAAAACTATTTACAAATAAATAATAACTATGGTAAAGAGAGAATAAAAAGATAATAGTAGGTGAATCTCGAGAGCTAACAATATAATTACACACACACACACATACATATACATATCTATATATATATATATATATATATATATATATATATATATATATATAAACTTTTTGTTTTAATAATTAATAGTAATAATATTAATTTTAAATAAAGTTATAATTTAGTTATTTTTTATCATTTTTTCAATGTGAGACATATAATTGAGTAAGTGTTTTGATCTTTACCACTAATTGATACTTATCCACTTTAACCATTTAATTTATATGACTACAATAACATAATTTTTTTTTTTATATTAAATGATAAATACAAGGTCACAAAAAATAAAGATAAAATATTTTTATATATTTGATGACCAATATAGATCACACAGAATATGGATAATTTTTAAGATACAATAAATGAAACTAATATATTCCTAAATAAACTAATTTGTTCTCAAAACTAAAATTTAGTTTAGTTGTAGTTATGTAATGCATGTAATGGTGCCAATATATATGTATCTATATGCTTGTAAATACCAAGAGAAATTTTAATTTAAACATATTGCAAAAGTCAAAGTACTTAAGAAGTGGGATTGAAAACTAGTGAAATGAATCAAATAGTGTTAATCATCATGACCACAACTAGTAAAATGAATCACATAGTATCAATCATCACTTCCGGAGATTGCACCCGGTAACTAGGACTTCCCGGGAGGACACCCATCCCATAACCCCTCTAGATCAAGCGTGCTTAACTGTGGAGTTTTTCCCCACAATCAAGCCCAGTTAGCTTGCTACCCCATTTGCAAAACCTTAGCAACCATTGTGCCTCATGAACCATTCAAGTAGAGCTCCCTTTACTCTTTGTATTTAAGTTTATCACTTTTATTTTTTTGGGCTTTTTAACTTTGTTAATAACACTATGATAATTTTTTTTTTTTTTTTTTTTTTTTTTAATCTGCATAAGACTAAATCTATTAAGAAAAAACCATATGGTACAATCAGAGCTTTGCCAGAAGGCAAAGTAAAGAAACAAGGGAGCCAGAAATGATAGATATCAACGTCGGCCCCTATAATCAACCTAGTACAAGCAGAAAGTAACAAGGAGAACTAAAATCATAAAGTGAGACAAAGGGGTCTACCCAAAGTGGTTAGGAACCTCCAAACGACATTTTTTTCACTTTCTTTTTGCTGACTTTAACCCAGCCATTGCGATCTGACTGGACAGGAACCAATTGTTGACAATTCTGTTCTGAAGGAGGAGCCTCCTTATCTGAATAAGAGGAAGAGGGTGCATGTGAGCGTTTCTGTGATATCTGCAATGTCGAAGGATTCGTAGGGCTGGCCAAGGGGGGGTCCTTTGCCTGCTCATCATTTTCTTCATTCGCATATTTTTCCTCCTCATCCGAGCTGAAGGAATCAATGTCATCCATGGGAGGTGGATCACATGGCTTCCAGCTCTTCGATTTGGATTTCCCTTTTTTATTCTTCATTTTTTCGAGGAACGTGGCACATGAGTTTTGGAGATGTCCCGTCTGATGGCAATGACGACACCGGAAGGCGATGTTCTCATAGTCCAAGGTTTAGGTCCAATGGAAGTCCCCAATTTTGAGATTTATCTTGTCAGGTAGCCCGTTACTGATATCTATTTCTGCACAAATTCTACCAAATGTGTATATTCCTTTCTCCCCCCTTGAGGTGTCTGTGGCCAGGAAGCAGCCTAGAGTGTTCCCAATTCCTTGGAAGACTGTGAAGTGCCAGAGGTGCGCAAGGAGATTTGGAAGCCTGACCCAAATGGGAAGTCTAGTGATGACAGCAATGGAAGGGTCGAAATCTGGAAACCAAGGAGTAAGGAAGAGCCCTACTGATCCCCAGAACCAGGGGCCTTCTGTTAATTCTTTCTGATAGTCTTCATTGAAAGAAAAGGCCACAATGAAGAAGCCTTTCGAGAAAAAGAATACCTTGCATTTGTTGGTCCAGTTGGAATGGATCCACTGATAGAGATCTGCAATTCGAGGCCATAGGCCATTAAACCTGCAAATGATAGCCTTTTCTGTGAATGTTTGAAATTTGTCCTCCAAAGTTGGATGGGAGATCTCAATGGAAGGGGTTTCCTCCCTTTTGTCCACTAGGAAAGGCTTGGGAGCCTCAGCTGGTTAAGCGGCTCTCTTAGATGGCTGCGAATGAACCGCATCCTTGTAGGAGAAGGAAGGAGCCGAGGAGGATTGCCCAGCAGCTCCTCCTCTCAAACATAGGGAGAGCACAACTGAAGCATCTTTTTTTATATTGTAATGAGACAGGGGCAGAAAATCTTCGAGTTTTTTACCTCCGTAAAGCAGCCTCATGAGATTTGAGGGGATCCCTAATCTGAGTTCGAGATCTTGTAGAATATCCTGCACCCAATTCGTGGCCCGCACCCAGAGAAATTTTGTTCCACCACATAAAAGAGAGATCTGGATCTGGTAAGCGGAGGGTGAATGATCTAAAAGCTTCTGTTCTCTAATTCTAGCCAGCTTCTGAACTGATCAAATTCCTTCATTCCCTAGATCCAGAGGGCTTTTAGCTTTGCGAGCAGCTATATAAGGATTATCGGTGGTTGGACCAAACAGTGCTGAGGGCCCGAAGGCGGCAGTGGCCAGACATGTGCGCAACGCGCCGCATTTCCTTGCCTCTCTTGCTGAAAATGGCAGCACTTCGCTGCAAATCACAGAGGGCAGCATTTGCATTAGCGGCCAAAACAGAGATCTGGTGCTTATGATTCTGGTTGATGACGTCTTGAGGCCAAATCGAGCTCTTCATGTAGCTGTTGACGGCTCCATCCTGCAGATTTGAGGGAGGTGCGGCTGCAACCACAGTTGTATCAGAGGAAATGTATTGGTTTTCATACCCTTGGGAGATTGCATTCTGCAGCAGGAACGGGCTATCCTAACAATGGCAAAGGACATCTTGATACTGAGCGTAGGGAGACGCTGCTACAGCAGCCGCAACTGCGGAGAACACTGTGACGGCTGGGGTTTTGGAGCAGGAAACCCTAAGCTTCTCCATTGCTTTCAAAATCTCTCACACCTTATGGGCTCTAATAACACTATGATAATTATGTGATATATATTTACACTTTTAGCTTAAAGGAAATCACAAATAATATTGAGTGATTGAGGTATAAAGAAATAAACAAGGAGTAAACTACCATAGATATTATACTGGACAATTCATCATAATAGATCTACTAATCATAAATTAAAAAATTGGAAATCTACACTATGAGGGTTTATTTCTCCTTATATATCTCGACCTGTTAATCATTGTTTATTACGTATGCATGTAAATTATAACTATGTAGAAAATAGTGAACACTAAAATAATAACTCACAAACCACAATTGACAAAATATATATCGTGATAAACTCTTCGTGAGAAAACCCAACTATAAGACATGATTTCTTTGTTGGGTGTGGAGCCTGATTATCTTGTTTACTTTGTATCATAGCATTGGACCCCTATACCTTAAAAGGGGTGGCAACGCCGCCCGTAATTAATCGCTGCCGTGGGGGGTCTACAGGGGCGACAGCGACTTTATGGACCCCCCCCCCCCCCCTGGTGCGAGATTTCAAGGGTAGCGCCCCCGAAGCTAAAAACAGATGTAAAATTGCCTTGTAAAAGTATAGTAATTTCTAGTCAATCTGGGCCATTCATTAGGCGGATGATCTGACAGTAGAAGTTATGTTTATTTTAGGGTTTTTTGCCCTAGAAGGCAACCCCTCTCTTTGTATGAGGGTATTGTATTGCGGTTGTGTATTGTATGTGTATTCTCAGAGCGAGAAACAGATAGGGAGACTATGAGAGAGAACAGAGGACATTATAGCAGATCTGCTGTAGGTTGTGTCTCTTCATTTTTCTAGATAATAGAAAGGAAGGATTGGATGTTCGGGGTGGACGTAGCCCAAACTAGGTGAACCACATATATCTGTGTCTCTCTGGTTTTATGTGTTTTTTGCACTTGCATTTTCCGCATATTTTATGTGTTGCATTGCTCCGTAATATATAATTTTCTAACAACTGGTATAAGAGCTGAAGGTATATTTGGCTAATAAACTTGTAGGAAAGAAGGGTTCCCGGTTTGAGTGGGAGAAATGGCGGAAGATAGTAAGTTTAGGGTCGAGAAATTTAACAGCCAAAACTTCCTACTGTGGAAGATGCAGATGGAAGATTATCTGTATCAGAAATATCTATACCTACCATTTAGCAGAAAAAGAAAGAAGTCGGCGGCCATGACAGACGCGGAATGGAACATTCTCGATAGAAAGGAACTCAGAACAGTATGGTTGTGCCTTGCGGCGTCAGTCGCCTTCAATATTTCGAAGGAAACATCAACAGAGGGTTTGATGTAGACGTTGGCGAAACTATATGAAAAACCCTCGACCTCAAACAAGGTATTTCTTATGAAATGACTATTTAATATGAAGATGTCGAAAGGTGGATCTGTTGCAGACCATTTAAATGATTTTAATACAGTTACTAGTCAGTTAAGTTATGTAGGGGTAAACTTTGATGATGAAGTTAGGGCTCTTTTATTTCTGTGCTCATTGCCAGAAAGCTGGAATGGTTTAGTTATGGAAATTAGTAAATCTATCTCTGGATCTAGTACTTTAAAGTTTGATGATGTTGTCGGTGCTATCCTTAGTGAAGAAATGCGACAGAAAATCTCCGGTGAGACATTAGGTAATTCTTTGAGTGCAGAGTCTAGGGGAAGAAGAATGAAAAGATCAAAGAGCTCGGGATATCGTAGTAAATCAAGGAAAGGCAGATCCAAGTCTAGATCGGGGATAGTGTGCTGGAAATGCGAAAAAAAAGGACACCTAAAGAAAGACTGTAGATCTCAGAAGGGAAAAGAAGGAGACGCACATCAAGAAAATAATCATGAAGCAAATGTGACAGGTGATGTGTTACAAGATGCTTTGATTCTTTCTTTTGAAATTATTACTGATTCTCTGGTTGTATATTCAGGGGCTTCATTCCATGCCACACCTGATAATAAATATTTTCATGACTATGTTCAAGGATATTTTGGACAAGTTCGTTTGGGTGATGATAAACTCTATAAAATTGTTGGAATGGGTAAGGTTTTTGTAAAACAGCAAAATGGAAACAAATGGCTATTGAAGGAGGTAAGACATGTTCCAAATCTAAAGAAAAATCTGATTTCAACAGGGCAGTTAGGCGGTGAAGGTTGTGTGACAACTTTCACAGATAAAACTTGGAAGGTCACCAAAGGAGCCCTGGTAATAGAAAAAGGAGAAAATTTTGGTACATTGTATTTATGCAATGGTATTTCTAACTCTGTTAATGCTTTAACTTCCAAAGAAGATGCAACATTATCGCATTATAGGCTCGAACACATGAGTGAGAAGGGGATGAAGATTCTTCACTCAAGAAATTTGTTGCCAGGTTTGAAGAATGTTGATTTGGATTTCTGTGAAAATTGCATTTATGGAAAACAAAAGAGAGTCATATTTCTAAGAGTTGGGAAAGAAAAGAAGAGCGAAAAATTGGAGCTTTTGCATACAGATGTATGGGGACCTACTCAGATATCATCTCTCGGTGGCTCTTGCTATTATTTTACGTTTATTAATGATGCAACTAGAAAAACTTGGATTTATTGTATTCAAAATAAATCTGATGTATTTGATACTTTCAAGAAATGGAAAGCTTTGGTTGTGATTGATACAAGAAAGAAGTTGAAGTGTCTCAGATCAGACAATGGAGATGAATATTTCAGCAAAGAGTTTGATAGGTACTATTCAGAGCATGGAATTCGTAGAGAGAAGACAGTTCCAAGAACACCACAAGAAAATGGTGTGTCAGAAAGGATGAACAGAACAATCATGGAGCGTGCAAGGTGCATGAGATTGCATGCAGGATTGCCTTTACAATTTTGGGCAGATGCTGTAGATACTTTTGTTTATCTAATAAACAGAGGGCCTTCAAGTTCCTTGGATGGTGGTATTCCAGAGGAAGCATGGACAGGTAAAAAGGTAAACTACTCTTTTTTAAAGCCTTTTGGTTGTGAGGCCTTTGTCCATATTAATAAAGAAAACAGAACCAAGCTTGAGGCAAAATCAAAGAAATGTACCTTTATTGGATATGGTGTTAATGATTTTGTTTATCGCTTATATGATTATGAAAATCACAAAATCATTAGGAGCAGAGATGTAATATTCAATGAAAAGGTCTTGTATAAGAATCAGTTGCGGGAAAAGAAACAGGAAAAAGAAAGCAAGGAATACACGGTTCTTGATGAGATAACTGAAAAAGTAAAGGTGCCTGAAAATAATAATAATCAACAACCACGGCAACAACAACTACCACAACAGCAACAGGCACCTCAAACACCTGAAAGTGGTGTTAGAAGATCTACCAGGATAAGTAGACCCCCTGAACGATACTCTCCTTCATTATATTATTTATTATTGACTGATTCTGGTGAACTTGAATGTTATGAAGAAGCAATGCAGGTTGAAAGCAGGAAGAAGTGGGAGCTAGCCATGGAAGAAGAGATGGACTCCTTAATGCATAACCAGACTTGGGACTTAGTCAGGTTTCATGCAGGTAAAAATACATTGCAGAATAAATGGGTTTACAGGCTGAAGGAAGAATATGGAGGAAAACATAGGTACAAAGCTAGACTTGTGGTGAAGGGGTTTTCACAAAAGAAATGTATTTATTTTGCTGAAATATTTTCTCCTGTCGCTAAGATGACTTCAATTAGAACTATTTTAAGTCTTGTAGTAGCGAAATATTTACATCTTGAATAGTTAGATGTAAAAACAACATTTCTCCACGGAGATTTGGAGGAAGAGATCTATATGGAGCAACTAGAAGGATATGAGGTCAAAGGGAAAGAAAAATTAGTGTGTAGGTTAAAGAAGAGCTTGTATGGCTTAAAACTGGATCCAAGGCAGTGGTATCTAAAATTTGACAAGTTTATGTCTAAACAAGGTTATACTAGATGTCACTCTGATCATTGTGTTTATCTGAAAAAGAAAAATGATGGTAGCTATATTATATTGTTATTGTATGTAGATGACATGCTTGTTGCGGGGTCTAACATGCAGGAAATAAATGTGCTCAAAAGAAAATTGGCAAATTCATTTGCAATGAAGGATTTGGGAGCTGCAAAACAAATCCTTGGTATGAGGATAACTAGAGACAGGAAAAATCTCAAATTAACACTATCTCAGAATGAGTACATAGAGAAGGTGTTGAAAAGATTTAATATGCAAAATGAAAAACCACTTGGTACACCTTTTTCTAGCCATTTCAAACTTAGTATGGAGATGTGCCCAAAGACCCAAGAAGACATGGATTATATGTCTAAAGTTCCATATGCATCAGCAGTTGGAAGCTTAATGTATGCAATGGTCTGCACAAGGCCTGATATTGCACATGCAGTGGGAGTTGTAAGCAAGTACATGAATAATCCAGGAAAAGAACATTGGATGGCAGTAAAATGGATTCTCAGATATTTGAGAGGTACCACAAATCAAGCATTATGCTTTGGTGGTTCAAACATTTCTCTACATGGATATGTTGATGCAGATATGGCAGGTGACAGAGATAACAGGAGGAGCACTACAGGATATGTATTTACTGTAGGTGGAACAACTGTCAGTTGGGTTTCAAAAATCCAAAGTGTTGTTGCACTTTCAACAACAGAAGCAGAGTATGTTGCTGCTACAGAGGCTAGTAAAGAAATGATTTGGTTACAAAGGTTTATGGATGAATTGGGTAAGAAGCATAATATGGGCACGTTATACAGTGATAGCCAAAGTGCCATTCATCTTGCAAAGAACTCAACATTTCATTCCAGGACTAAACACATACATCTCAAGTACCATTTCATACGGTCAGTATTGGAAGATGGAGAGTTGAAGCTGGAAAAGATACACACTATCCAGAATCCTGCAGATATGCTAACAAAAGTTGTAACCAGGGAGAAATTGAGAATGTTCTCAGTTTAAATTGGTCTTCAAGGATGACGATGAAGATGAGAAATAGCCAGGTCCAAAGAGGAGTCATTCTCCAGAAAATGAAGCAGCGGTGGAGTTGCTACAATCAGTCTCCAAGTGGGAGATTTTTGGGTGTGGAGCCTAATTATCTTGTTTACTTTGTATCACAACATTGGACCCCTATACCTTAAAAGGGGTGGAAACGCCGCCTGTAATTAATTGCTGCCATGGGGGGTCCAGGGGGGGGCGGCAACGACTTTATGGAGCCCCCCCCTGGTGAGGGGTTTCGGGGGCAGCGCCCCTGAAGCTAAAAAAAAATGTAAAATTGCCTTGTAAAAGTATAGTAATTTCTATTCAATCTAGGTCGTTCATTAGGCGGATGATCTGATGGTAGAAGTTATGTTTAGTTTAGAGTTTTTTTCCCTAGAAGGAAACCCCTCACTTTGTATGAGGCTATTGTATTGCGGCTGTGTATTGTATGTGTATTCTCAGAGCAAGAAACAGATAGGGAGACTGTGAGAGAGAATAGAGGATATCACAACGGATCTGCTGTAGGTTGTGTCTCTTCATTTTGCTGGATAATAGAAAGGAAGGACTGGCTGTTCGGGGTGGACGTAGCCCAAATTGGGTGAACCATGTATATCTGTGTCTCTCTGGTTTTATGTGTTTTGTGTGCTTGTATTTTCCGCATATTTTATGTGTTGCATTGCTCCGTAATATATAATTTTCTAACATTCTTTACTCTCTTTCTCTAAATAGAAAATGGATGCAAGTAAAAAATAAGTAACGACTATGGCCTTTGAGCTACTATAGTGCACATATCCACTTTGTATGCTCTCTCCCTATCCCTCTTGCCTACCTTATTAGTCTGCGGAACAAAATGAACTAAAAAATAATGGAACCCCTTTCCCTCCTAGTGGTCTAGTTATAAAAAAGTCTGATAACCTACTAGTCTTCATCATGATAGCGTGGCTAACCTCTTTTTGTTGAGTAATGAGGCCTAAACTAGAATATTCTTAAATTATGGTGGAAAAAATAAGAATTCCAACTAATGAGTGGCATAATTCTTTAATACAAACTCTGATTCAGGTAATACTTGCATTGTTGGAAGCGTAGGTTTTAACCCTATACAAAAATTATTTGAAAACAAACTCTTAAAAAAAAAATCAATAGCGAGAGCATAAAACATAAAGCATATATGCATAGAGATTTTCCTTTGGATCCCAAAAATAGGAATACCAAATTTATTTTTTCATTATATTCCTTTCAATGTTACAACACATATATATACATATTGAAGCATTCAAAAACCCCAATACATTACCCCTGGATTATAACATAAGCGTAGTTCCCTTGATCAGATCTACAAAATACCATGGGCAGAAAACCATCATGCCCAAAACCATGTGGAAATCCATGCAAAAAACCATAGGCAGGTCCACCTACCTAATATAGGGTCCAATTTTTTTTTGGGGGGCACTGCTTCAAACCTCGTGCAAGAGGGCTACCTCCCCCTCCCCCTGCTAACCCCCTGACAGGGGGGGTTGTGCCCGACGCAAACGTAGGGGGGTTGGTCGCCCCCATCTTACCCCCCACTTCTCACCTAGGGCTAGTCGTGGAAAGAATATAACACACACTCAACATTCTCCCACTTGTTGTTTCTTTCCACAGGGGGCCACAAGAAATCTTAGTCATTGGTCCAACCCTGCAACGTCCATTATTTATCCATACCAAGAGAACTTCTCTGTTCTCACAATATTCATCAATGCATCTGCAACATTTTTCAAAGTGTCCACCTTTTCCAGCAACACCTTTTGTCCTCAACCATATAAAGTGATACAAAACATCAATGTGCTTTGTCTTTGAATGATAAGGAAGGTTTTGTTGAAGGATGGAAATTGACTTCCTCAACACTAGGGATTCCACCCAGTCAAGAGCTTAAAACAACTCCTATTCCCTTGAAAATGGCGGGTCTCACTGGGGATAAAGGGACTAGTTTCTTGTATAAAGAGAGTTTATATAACAAGAGAAATGGAATCAACACTAGTGGGGTGATTTATTATAATGATAACAAAAATTAAAAATAATCTAACTACTTCCCAGGATAGGATTCAAATATATGATTAAGGCATATAATTTCACAAGCATGAAATAATATATATCATCGCATACTTAATGAATATAAGGACATTTAAGAAACTGAATCAAATTAATTGATTTAGTTGATGAAGAACATTAATCACATAAAAGATCTCCAAGTCTCACATCTATCAACATATCATTCAATATATTATATCAATAGTAATAAGAACATATATCACTTCAATGCTTATTAGAATTAAACTAATAAAAATAATAATTTTCAACAATCTCATAAGCATAAAACAATCAATACACAAATAATATCACATGTTCCATGATAGCTTTAGATTTGAAAATATAACTTCAAGGTTCAGATTTTCAATTAGATAACTTTCGTTCAAACAATAGTGTAAGTTCCAAAAGTAGTCTTCTCAAAATTCTGGACCCATTTCTAAATGCATGAAAGGGGTTTAAATACTAATTAATACTACAAAAATAGAAGACTTGTAAAAAAAAGTCTTCTAATATTACTCTAAACTATAATACTATAAACTAGGAAAATAAAATGCATAAGTTGCAAGAGTCTATCACTATTTCCTGGATTCATTCTCTAGCTGGTCTTTGAGTTGGCATGCTTTGATCATATGTTTGAACTGGGAAGGTGATGCAGGAGCATCAAAGCTAAATTTTTATTATTCCTTTATGTAATTTAGGGGGTGAGATATTTTAATTAGTTATTTAATTATTTTATTCATATTTAACTAATTAGGAGAGAAAATATAAATGTGAGGATTATTGTAAATATTCCTTAAATAATTAAGGATATGAGTGGAGTTGAATTAGGCAGATAATCTAGGGATTAGGAATTTCATAAACGAGACTTAGTTGAGTCCAAAAAAAGATAAAACTAAATTAGATTTTAAGTTGAAATTTTTGTGGAGGAAATTATGGAATAGAATAAATTATATTTATGTATAAATATGTAGCTTGTGGGGGTGAGAAAGGACAAGCGAGGAAGTGAGGAAGTGAGGAATATAGAGAGAGTAAGATAAATGGTTTGATGGGCCGAGAGCCAAGAGGCTGCCCATTTTAATATTTGGCCAAAGAGCTTTTATGTTTTTATATCAGTGTTTTATTTGTATGGCTTTCTTTCCTTCATATGTATTTTGAGCTGAACATATTTGTGGTTTTAATGAAGAATTTTATTCGAGAAGATAGCACATGAGTTTTTACATGCTAGGATCTGATTTAACCCAGTATCCTGACATCATTTGGTATCAGAGCCTTGTGTATAATTTTTTTGCTACCTAGATTGTCGTGCAGGAGCTACCTATTGAAATATGTCTTCATATGAAATTGTGATAGACCTGTCATTTATGTTACAAAATGGTTCTTGAGAATTTTTCATGTTGAAATTGTGTTTGAGTGTTGATCCCGATTTGCATGGCACACTGCGTGGAAGATATCGGTAGTGGAGGTTGTGTGTAGACATTGAAATGAAGAGAAATTTGTAAGAGTTTTGAAAGATGTGATCATGTGAGATCTACAAACCACAAATGTTTGTGATCTATTAGTAAGAATACAAAATCTTGAATATGGTTCAGAAGACAGCAGATGCGTAGCATGAGAATGTTTTTCCAAAAACCGTGAAGCCATGAAAGTGCCCAAGAATTGAAATCCAAGCTACTCTGCTCAACGTCTTTGATATCTATCTCTTCCTCACTTGAATTTAATCATTCCGAGTTGTTCAAGGAAAAGGCCATGAAGCAGGAGTCGAGATTCATGATCTCCATTGACCATAGTGTCGAAGCTTAAGGAGGTTGAAGGATCGATGCCAGAAGCCACATGGATCCTTTTGGAAGATCCAGGATTTGGAGCAAAAATCATAAGTTTGCAATAAGTGTGAAGCCACACCACTGGTGAGGTTCTTAACGCACTTGGCAGAGGAAGTATCACATGCGACGGCATATGATTAAGAGCTCGAGCGGATGTAACTTCTGGTAAGCAGCACGCTAATACCAGTGGGAGCTGCGGAATGGGCAATTCACGCCTCCAAGAGAAATCCTCGTGACATAAGATCGTGCATAGCAAACTATGCCACGGGTTGAACATTACGTCTTGACCATCGCTACTTGGAAGACAGATAGTAAATGCTATGAAAAAGCTTGACAATTTTCGTGTCTAGTTTGTTTCAGATGAGCGTTGGCTCCATACTGAGTTGAATTTTTTTTTTATGGATCCCAAATGCATTTTTTAATCATGTTATCATTATATACAGTAACAATGGTCCTTTGAGGACTCATCGATTATTGTAATAACTGGAGTTTGCATAAAGCTGCAATATTTCATTATTATAGGTATAAATAGAGAGGTATTTGGGATTGCATACAAAGTACTGAAGAATGGATCAATTCCATCATTTTGAAGAGTAAACCTGGGCCTTAATAGAATTGAACATTTTTTAAAGAAATTTTAAAGTGGAATTTGTCATCTTGTATCATTTGTGGTATCAGAGGAAAACATAGTGCAATGGCAGTAGATTACTCTGGCTTGAACGAGAAGGTGAATGCTAGAAATGGAGATGACGTGAAGTGGCCAACGAATGATACAAGTGTAAAGGTGAATTCAAAGAATCATAAGTCAACCCGTCCAAAGAGTTAGAACTAGGAACAACTAAGAAGTGGAATTGAGAGGACGGTTTTGAAAACCAATAAGGGTTCTTACACAGCTTTGAAGAGGTAAGTTGGGACAGCATGGACCAGATTAATGTTGATTGGCATTCGTAAACAGAAAATCAGATTTGTGAGCGCGTATGAGCAATGAATCAAGGTGATTTGGTATTAAGTGTGGGGCGGTATATAAATTCATTTACATGTTTGTTAACCAAAGAAAATGGATGGTCTCAAATTTGATAGCAACGCTAGATCGTGGAGTATGAGAGTCTAAGACAGAGATTTTAATATACAAAGCACAAAGGAAGCTTGAAGGTAAGATAATGAAAGTTAGTGTGGCTTATTAATGATTTATATTATACAAATTATATATTAGAAATAAAATAAAATGGACAAAAGCATAAGTGTATAAAGATTATGGTTGGGGTTATAACCATAGGGCTAAAAAAAAAAACTGAAAAGCTTCCACATATGAGGTTTCCTCCATTTGGGATTTTTAGAAAACGAATTTTATATGTGGTTGTGGTAGTGTGTGGTTGCATCATTTTGGTAGGTACAGAGAAATATGCATTTTTATGTGAGAGGATTTATTATGCCAAATGTGGATTCTTCGCAGTTTTGTAAGTCATTTTGGACCAAAGCTTGTAGTCAGAATGGGAAAATTATTTTGATTGTGTTTTCAGATGATAAACACAAGTGCTCGATGTTGAATAATCTTTGTTTTCCTATCATGTGGCGCCATCTAAGAGGTGCTATTCAGAATGAAGATGATGTACGAATTGTACATTACTCATCGAAGAAGTTAAAAACATGTTCTTTGTACACAGGTGAAGAGATGTGAATTGATGTTGTATGGTGCATAAAAGTGCAGGGAAAGTTTTGCATTAAGATGACAAACTTATGGGCATGCGAGTATTTACAGTGACAAAGACGACACAGAAGAGTGAAAACCAGAGAATTGATATTGCAAAGAGAAAGGTTTATTAATAACCTTAACGGAAGCATGAGGTATGGTAATTTAGGAAGGTATTTTTGAACATTGAATATTGAATGGTTTATTTATTTTCACCTTAAAATAAATCTTGAAAAACATGAATTGCATTTCGACTAAAGACTTTAGTATCATGTGAAATGATAAGGGCAAACTGATGATTTGTCATAAGAATGAAGTATGAAAGAGAGTGAAGATTTTACATCCTAAAGATGTATTAGGGCTGTATGTTTGTTGGAGGATTGTATAAATTGAATTAAGTCAAAATATCCACTGCCATTGTTATTGGGGAAAAGCTTGAAGTCAAAAAAAATGTTAGACTCAAATGAAAGTTTGGATAGTTTGAGTTAAGATTGAGTATTTTTCATCCAAGATGAATAATTAGCGTAAGTCTGAAATCAAAGAGTCGTAAGCTAAGTAAAACGTTTGAATGTAATGGGATGCATGATCGACAGAGCCCAACACCCAAAGAATTGGTCATTGTAACACATGAGTTACTAAAGTGTTGTTTGCAGCAAAGTCAAGCAAGAGGGTTTCTAGAGATTGGTTCCAAGACAGAGAACCAAGAGAAGCCAATCGCGGGAGGAAAAATTTCATTTTAGATGAATGGCAAGTGTGAAGGATTGGTGAAAGAAGGATTGAATGAAATCAACACGTGAACAGATGAAGTTCACCAAGGAGGGGAAGATGACTATTGATAGTCATTCCCGAAGGTCTGATGAAGACCACAACAAAGGGAAGAAGAAGGAAAATGCCAAGGTAAGTGGCATATGTGAGCAATTGACAGATGAAGATTATGAGCAGGAGAAGGCTGAGATAACAGTTCACCTTGAATTGTTAATGAAATTGTTACAAAGAAATGTGAAAGACCAGACACATGGTTGGACCATGTGAAAGAGGGTAAAGTGGAAGAGACTACACACAAAGAGGGAAAAGCAGGTAAACATATAGTTGACGGAAGAGCTGAGGAAACTCGAGTAGATGTTGAGTTGTGAAGAACTCGGAGAGGCTGAGTTAAAAATGGATGTTTCCGTTTGTGTCCCAGAACAGGGTGAAATTCTGGGTGAAGAGATCAATGAGGAATATCTCATGAACTATTTGGATAGTTCAGAAGAGTCTGAAGATGTGTTGGAAAGAGAAGTAGATGAGGCTATGGAACCTTGCATTTTTTCTCACAATTTATGAATGTCTGCAGGATGTGCGAAAGATGGTGAACAGTCTGGTGAAACTGTCACAGAGGAGAATGAAACTCTTGAGGTGGAATCTGATGGAGAATGCCTTTCAGAGGAGGAAGGTATTGATTTGTTGCAACATGAAGAAATCATAAATGAATTCTTGGTTGGGGTAAGACAGCCAGTTGAAGCTGTTATGGAGTAGGAGCATAAAGGAAATGTCGAAGAGATATTCCAAGGAGGTAAAAAAATGTATTTGTTTAATGAAATTGTTGACAGAATTTTGCAGTGTGATGAAACAGAAACTAGGACAACTCAGGAAGATTTCCAGAAGAAGAATGAAGCTGGGAAGGAAATTTGTAATGAAGTGCTGGAAAGATTTCATATAGAAATCGAGTTCTTGGAATGATGGCTTAAGGAACATGAGGGAGAAGTGAAGATTGCAGAAACTGATCCAGAAGAAATTACAGTTACTATGTGTGATAGGGATGAAATGTTTTTAACATTTATGGAGTTGAATGAATGTTGTAAATTTTCAAATAATAATGTAACTATAAGTACAGAAACCGAAATTAACATATATGATGTCGAAATCAGAGAAATTGAGCAGAAATTATTTGGCATTGAGATGGAAGATCAGAAGCACTAAGAAAGTTATGTCCGTAGGGACATAACAGAAACGGTAAACCAAGAGGATGAAGATGAAAGCAGCCAGCAGTTCAAAACAAGATCTACTGAAATATAGAAAGTCGATGATGGGAGATTGGTGCTTGAAGCATCAAAAGAGACCAAAAGGTCTTATCTTTTTAAAACTAACAGTTTGTTGGTGAATGCAAGTACAACACTAGACGAGAAAGTTATTGCTTTAAAAGCAATCAAAGACTATAGTTGTAATCAAGAAGAAATTATTGAATATTTTCCATTGTGGGAAGTTGAGTGTTCATCTCAGTTGGAGGTGAAAGAATTCAACAAAGAGGAATTTCTCCGAGGAATTGGCGAAAGAACGTATTGGAAAAGCTAATGGAATCAAATTGACCGAGTAAGTGATGAGTTACCAAATCGAGTTGATACTTTGAAGGACCAGCAACAGAACTGAGTTTAGAATCGTGGAGGGAGAAAGTCATCAAGTCTTGAGGTTGTCTCATTATTACAGAAAAGCGACAAACCTCATAGACAGGAGTCTATGAAAACTTCTCTACATGGGAAGTCTGATGTAGGAGCATCAAAGATAAATTTTTATTATTCCTTTATGTAATTTAGGGGGTGAGATATTTTAATTATTTATTTAATTATTTTATTCATTTTTAATTAATTAGGAGAGAAATTATAAATGTGAGGATTATTGTAAATATTCCTTAAATAATTAAGGATATGAGTGGAGTTGAATTAGGTAGATAATCTAGGGATTAGGAATTCCATAAACAAGACTTAGTTGAGTCCAAAAAAAAAGATAAATCTAAATTAGATTTTAAGTTGAGATTTGTGTGGAGGGAATTATGGAATGGAATAAATTATATCTATGTATAAATATGTATCTTGTGAGGGTGATAAAGGACAAGCGAGGAAGTGACGAAGTGAGGAATACAAAGAGAGTAAGAGAAATGGTTTGAAGGGCCGAGAGCCAAGAGGCCACCCATTGTAATATTTGGCCAAAGAGTTTTTATGTTTTTATATCAGTATTTTATTTGTATGGATCTCTTTCCTTCATATTTATTTTGAGCTGAACATATTTGTGGTTTTAATGAAGAATTTTATTCGAGAAGATAGCACATGATTTTTCACATGCTGGGATCTGATTTAACCCAGTATCCTGGCATCAAAAGGATGAATTGGCTGCATTCTCATCTGGCCTGTGAATACTGCATCGTTGTGTTGGAAGAAGTTGAGCTGTTGCATTGGAGAGGCACCTCAACATTATCAATTGGTTATGATGCTTAATCAACAAGTACTAGTAAATCTCAATATTTAACCTTGTCAAAATTTCTATGTCAAGATGTTTTCTATTTGATGTTTCCTCCCAGGATTGTTTTAGGAAACTAATTTCTAGCAGAGTGTCTTTTGATGCTTCATGAATCAAGTTGGATTGTAGAAGAGAGTCTTTTTATATACTCAGAGATGCCGGAAGATAAATTTTTAACTCTGATAATAGCTAATTCAACACTCTTTATTTTAATATCCCAATCTCCAAACATTATATCTTGGATTCATTCTTCAAGACGAGGGAGATTGACCACTATGCCATGTGCAATATCTTGTCAATCTATGTATTTTGACACTTTGTCATCAATTTCTTCATAATAAGTTCTCAGATTGGAAATATAGGTAACTAATTGATCACTGGTCTTAACTTGCTCTTGAATCTGATTATACTTCTGATAGAAAATTGCTTGTTGTGTTGCCAGTAATGCTTCTAATTATGTTTCTTCTTTCTTTACTTCATTGATTTCGAGATTTTCTTGGAGTTTTCAAGCTTCTGCTACATTTGATGAATTACTTGATCCTTTTCTTTTATTTTGTTTTCAAGTTTGAGTTTGAGACCTTCCAACTATTGTTGTAGATTATTAATGTTTGATTGAAGCTCCTGCTCGATTCTTTGCTTTTCATAAGAGAAAAAATTCTCTATTTGAGAAATTTTATGATCCTTTTCTAAAATTAATGATTCAACCTCGACTGCCTTATCAATTGTTGCATTTTCATAAGAGCCTACAAATTCACATAATCTACTAAGCTCTTTCCGTGGAGATGATTGAGTTCCTTTCCAAAGGACTCGCATTAATGTTGAATCCATAGGCAGTTCTGGAGATTATTCCACCTTTCATTTCTTCTTTGACCTGGTCATGACAGCTTTGTGCTTTGGAATATAAAATATGTCGAGTGGTGGTATCTCTTCAACTTTCAAGACTGATTCAGTAGTCGGAAAAGCCGGAATGATTTCCATATCTTGGGCTGGTGTTTCCTCTAGTTTCTCCTCTATATCATTGTTTCCTTGGATCTAAATTTTCTCAAGAATAATTTTGGAAACCTTTGCAGTGAATTATTTTTATTTGATTTCTTCCTGATTCTTGGATTTATATATATCAACATAAACATGTTGCATACTTGATCCTCCTGTATGATTCATGGAATTTGTAGCACCTACAATAGGCATGGTTTCTGACTGTATGTCATTTTGAATGGCAGGGGTATCAGCCTATGAAAGTGCTTTCTCAGATTCTTCCCAATTTTGGATGAATCTATCATCATGTTGAACATTAGCGATTTCTTCTTCTTGAACTGGTACTGGTACTTGAGAAGCTATTTCAACTATAACATGTTCTGCCTTCGGCTCTGTTTTGTGAAACAAATAATCTAGTAAATGAGAATTTCTCTGTTCGCGATACACTTTGAATCTTAGGAAATAGTCTAGACTGAGAATTTCATATCCTTTAGGATGAACTATTGAAAATTCGTGAATTGATTCAAACATATCATCAAATATGTCAGGCTCGCTTGGAAATTCTTGTAGCTTGATTGAATTCATTATCTCTTTAGCAATACCATAGGGATCATAACTTATATTAGGTAACATTGGAGAGTTGAAAGGTTTTAATCGATAAATTTCAAGACAAGAATGCTTGAAATTGTCTAGGGCATACAAACCACAGGAAAAAGAAAAAGTTGGCCAAACGATCTTTTTGGCATATTTCAGGATTTTAGTCAAACCATGACCAACCGTTTGATAAGCAATTTCGTTGGCTAACAATTTGTCTGGTATATACAAGGGTAGGACATGAGGATTGGAATAACTTCCAAAAATACCAATGTATGTAAAATTTTCTTCACCAAATAACCTACCTACAAACTTGAGACTCTTATTGGCTTCAAGAGTGACTTTAGTGATTTTTCTTTCAAAAATGACTCGGAAGACTGGGAGAATTATGCCATTGCATATTTTGAACATGTGAGAATGATCACTACAAGGAAAATACCATCTAGTGGATGTTTTTTAGGAACCCCTTATAAAAATTCCCCATACATATATTTCTAGCAGAGGTTACTAGAGGAGGTTGGCGGGTGGAGCGTTTTGCGGATGTTTTCCACTCGGTGCGCTTATCATCCAAAATCGCACCGGTGTGAACAAAAAATTGGCACACCAGACACCGTGCGATCTGTACACACCCACCCGGTGCATCGTATTAGCATCGATGCTTCACAACTCTTCCATGCCGGTGCATCATAAAACACCGCGCCAAAATAGAAACTGCCCAGTGCGGTATTGAGAAACCGCACCAGTGCATTATAAAACACCACGCCCAAATAGAAAACGACCAGTGCGCTCATAAGAAACAACACCGATGTGCCTGTAAAACCATGCACACCAGAATAGGGTTAAATAAAAAAAATACGGCAAAAAAACCGCATTTTTCACTTTTCTCAGTGCTCCAGAGCTCTCAAGCACCGGTGCAATTTATCCTTGTCAGAGCCGCACTGAAATCGGTGCTCCCATTGCACCCATTACACGCACTGCTACTATGCATTTCCCACCAAACTCCAGCTTGCATTTTGTAAAACGGTGGGAAATTTTTCTTTTGCAAATTCTACAGCCAATATGCCTCCTCAATGGCGAAATTTACAGGTATTTTTCTTTCTTTTTTCCATAATTAAGCTTTTTAGCTGATTAGAGTTTCAAATAACCTTAAAATTAACCATTTAAAATAAAAAATAAAAAAATTTCACGCAGTGCACACGAGTCATTCGGATCGCACTTGTAAGCGGTGCTACCTGTAAAATTTACAGGCCGCACCGAAACCGGTGCTAACAGTACCTGCACCGTTTCCAAGGCGGTACCGAAAGGTGCACTACGTTATTTTAAAATTTAAAAAAAGTGCGGTGCAATCATTTAGCCGGCCGCACCGTTGACCATGTGGAATAGCGGAAATGCAGTGCGTTGACGAAAATATCCACCCTGGTGTCTATCAACGCACCGCATTTGGCATTCCGACAAGGTCAATGGTGCAACCTAGTAAAAGACCGCATCATTCAGTATGTAATTAGTCAGGCAGTCGATGCTCTGACACAACTATATGCGTCGGGACGTATATTTTAGTGACCACACCGCTCTTCTGACACCATACATAGCCAATGGTGCTTTAAAAAATTTTAGGTTCACTACATACGATGCATTGAATGTCATCTGGGGCACCGCCCTCAGTGCACGACAAACAAACAACGCACCGGAACCAGTCCATGACTTTTTTTTGTGGTGCACTGGCTGGTCTGTCTCTTTTTCCAAAAAAAATTATATATGTATATTCCTAAATACATGTCTCATTTAATAAAAAAAAATTATTTAATATTTCAATGATTCAGAGAGAAGAGGGGGAACAATAGCAACAATAGGCGAAGCAGTATGACATGGTTCGCCTATGGGAGGAACGAGAGAGGGATAGAGATGCATACCCTCGCCCTATTACAACAACTACCTAGGGGCTCCTAAGGCATGTAGGCCTCCTCAAGTTCTATGAGGAGGTTATTTCCCTAAAGGCCCATGGTGTGTTTTTGAGACATCTTATCCGCAGGTGGAACGCCCATCGATAGGTTTTCCAGGTTGGTCCTAACCAGTGGTACACACCCACTGAGGAGGATATATATTTCATTACAGGGCTATCGAGGAGAGGGGTGTATTTTCCCTCATTCCCAGAGGTTCTAGCTAGTTGTGTAGCAGGGATTCTGTTAATTTACTCCTAGAGATACATTGGAGCATCACTACTGTCTCCTACAGATTTTCAGGTCGCTGGAGGTCAGTTACCTATTGGTGCATTTGGTATTGAGGAGGTGCAGTGCCTCTCACTTCTCATTTCTACCATTTCACACAACACCAGTGACGAGAAACGCCTTATTTTCTTGCTTCTATATTATGTTGATTCTTTAGTATAAGAGCCACGACTTGTCAAATGGTCTGCCATTTTTTTGCGGCAATTCTGTACATCCTTAGATAGATGTCGTGCTCATGCACAAAGGAGGGTCAACTTCCCTTTTGCTTTAGATATTTTTTGTTTATTTTTTGAGAGGTTTCCAAAGATGAGGCCTACTTTTGTTCGGCAGTCTCGTAGGCCGATGTGCGAGGCACGGATGCACATGTGGGGGCAGATGATGCCCAAGAGGGGCGAGACTATGTTTCGAGCCAGGATATCACATGATGCACTGGAGTTGCTAGCTAGTGTTGATGAGCTGCATCCCTTCATTATGGTCCCCTGTCCATATGCTGGATTGGATTGGTGAGGGTGTGCCAACATCCTCTTCACAGATGATGAGCCGCCATATGATAGAGGTAATATTACTATTTTATTTAAATTTATTCTAACATGTTCTTTAACTTATTTTTATTAAATTGTGTAATGAAATTGTCTAATTATTGTTGTCTACTTGTATATATTTTGCAGACATTGGCTCTTTTGATGGCGAGGAAATGCCGACACCACCACATGATCCAAGTGTGGATCCTGATGACGATCAGGGCATGCTAGATGCCGAGGATCATCAAGAGGCCGGTGCAGAGAGACATGCTCCTTCTGGTGCGCCGGTACCACCTTTTTCTAGGCACAGTCGACTTGATACTAGATACACGATGGAGTTGTGCGACCAACTCAGTGCATTGATTGTTGAGGTTGGCATCAGGCCCGCTCATTATAGAGACATATAGGCTAATGATAGGCTATTACAGATGTGGAGAGGCATGTCGCACGCAATGTACAACCTGATGCGGCATGTCGTAGGAGCTATGACCTTAATTACGTGGCTGAGGAGGATTGTTGCACGTTATATGTGTGGTCGAGATGAAACACGTGATAGACAATCCCCAAGCAGCAACTCATCATCTCATGATCGTTCACCTCGTGCCACGCCAGATGAGCTTGAGCCTCCACTAGCATCTAGTAGCAGTCATCATGGAGATGAGGCTGGACCATCGGCCACGTCCAGTCAACATCCATCAGTACTCATGATCATGAGTAGGCTAGACCATCGACCGTCGAGGCTGCACCATTGACTGAGCAAGCCTCGACTAGTACTACTACTGATGTTGTACCACCAACTGATCCATGACATTTATATTACAGTTGTATATTTTAACATTATTCGGTTATATATATATATATATCCATGTATTTTATGTACATGTTGCAGTTGTACCTAATTTACATGTTGGTGATCATCATGATGTATATATTGTTAGGTCATGTTAGATACGTTCATTTAATTTGCAGCTTGCAGATAGATGTGTATGTGATAACATGAGTTAAATGACATGAGATGTATATTTGATGTTTGTGTTGTGAAGATGTTATACAATGCTAATTGTGTTTTGTTAGATGATCATGATCACGATGATGTTAGTGAATTTGAATGTGTTTTTAATTAGAGTATGATGTTTGTACGATGGTTATCATGATCGTGATGTTTATTAACTACTTTAATATTAAATGACCATGATATTTATTAAATATTATGTCGTGATTGTAGTTGAAATTTTAATTTTAATTGTATGTAAAATTGTAAAATTGTATTTGTATTTGTAATTGCAATTTTAACTGTAATTGTATGTAAAATATTTAATGTAAAATTTTAATTTTAATTGTAATATTTAATTTAATGTGAAATGATTGTAATTGTAATTTTAATTGTAATTGTATATATGACAAATTGTAAAATTTTAATTGTAATTCTAATTGTATGTAAAATTCTAAAATTGCAAATGTGATTGTATGTAAAATTAAAATTTAATTGTAATTCTAATTGTAATTGTATGTGAAATTTGTAAAATTGTAATTCTAATTCTAATTCTAATTCTAATTCTAATTGTATGTAAAATATTTGTAAAATTTTAATTGTATTAATGTGAAATGATTTTATTAAAATATTTAAATTTGTAAATTTGTAAATAATTGTAAAATAATAAATCTAGAATAATATTAATTTTTGTAACATAATGAATTTTAGAAAATAATGCAAATAGATTCATGTAATTTAGAATTATCATTATTTTATTATGATCTTACATACCAAAAAATGAAGTTTATACAGTACGCCATTTCTAGCAGAGATTCCTTGTTTTTCATCCAGTACGCTTATCATCCTAACACACACCGATGCCTCTTAGTACTAAGACGCACCGGTGCTTCACAACTCTTCCGCATCGGTGTGTCATAAAAAACCACACCAAAACATAAACCTAAATCTTACGAAACTGCACCAGTGCGCCTATAAAACCCTACGCACCGGAACAGGGTTATTCTGTAAAGTGCAGTATTGGAGCAGCGGAGGGTTCGAATCACGGTCAAGAATTTTCCTGAGGAGATGAGGGTTTGAAAAGACAATAGTTCGAATTTCGGCTGAGAAGTTTATAGTAGAGAAAATGAGTGATTCAAACAGAAAGACGGAAAAAGACGCTTACACGGATTCAGACGAATACAAAGCTTTACAGAGTACAAAAGGAGAAAAGGAGTACAGGTTGAGACCGGCAGAGAGCATTTGGTTGAGGGCAGCAAGGAAATATTGGACAATAGAGAAATATCAATCGAGGTAGTCGATAAAGCCAAGAGGCACCATGAAGGGAAGGATTCTCATTCCCTTAAGGACAGCAAATAAAGATCAATTGACGTTGTTGATCGGGCTGGTAGGTCCCATGAAGGTAAATATTCTCGATAATGCATTTAAAAGCAGCTGGGAGCATTGTCTGAGCTTCAGTTGGCTTACATAAACTTTTACCGGCAAAGCTGACGTCGCATAAAATCACATCTTCGGCTTTCAATTGAACCTGAATGACATCTCTAACTTGTCTGAGTTGTGGTCCTGTGGATGAAACCAGTAAAAAAATTTCTTGTATTATAAATGGAAATCCAGTGACCATTTCTCTGGGAAGAAAAGCATAGATACTTACAGCTACCATATTTCCACCTAAAAATCGGTTTCCCATTGGAAAAGCTAATGTAATAGCCCATTTTGTAATGTCTTTCCTCTGCTCAACCCTATACTCATTTTATAAGGGAAACCATTGCCTCCACATGTAATAACTGCATCGTCTAGTCGAAAATCGGTCTTCTTCTTCAAACAAATGCAGAATGAAGGACTTGTTGTCATTGCTCCCAGAACATTCAAGGTCAGTTTCTCGTAAAACAGAGATTGTATACATTTTTTTAAGATAAATATAGAAATCACAAAGGAGAAAAGAGGAGATTGGATGCACAGATGGAGGAGGAACTTACAAATGAGCAAGCATATCATGGGTCAGCAAGAAAATCATGGGGCACCTTTTCTTGTTGTAGGTTATGGAAATGTTCAAGTTTCTTTTTCTGAAAGAAGAAAAGCTCTAGTTTTGAAAAGAAATTGCCCAAATATTTTCACAGAAAAATGTACATTTCCAACATGTCTAAAAACTAAAATATCTCCAACTTCAATAAATTGCTCAGAAACAAAACTTTCCCAACCCTTTGTGAAAATTTCCCATGTCTTAGCATAGCACAAGTTCACATGCCATAATTTCCCACTTGGGCCCTGTAGTATTGCATATTCACATGCCCCACATTGCATTCTCTCCACATAATCAGTGGGGACCTCCTATAATAAGAAAAATTCATTGGAAGAATAGTTATTTCCATCAATAATTTATCCAATTCTAATTCTAATTCTCAAGAATAAACATAATTCTAATTCTCAATTTCTATGGTTGGATTTCACTAAATGTTGGTGTACACACCTAAAAGTAACTTTGGTGCCTAAATTTTGGTGTACACACCTAAAAGTAATTTCGGTGCCTTAACTGCAAATCGATGCTACTATACATATAACCGCACTAGGGTGTTTTAGTTACTATGCACCACTGCCGTGTTACAAATGGATGCATCGATGCAGTGCTATTAAGTGACGCGCTAGTGACGAATAAATGCAAATAGAAAAAGCACAACTCTATTTTCTTTAAGTGAAAAAAAAAGTGGTAGATTTAAAAATAGGCAGAAAAATATTTTCAAAAATATAATTTCATAAAATAATTCTTTATACTAAACACTTTTCATTATTTCACTATTTTTGCTAAAATTTTCAGCCATAGATTTGTAGGAGACATACCTAGAGTAAGAGAGCAGAAGAGCACTGTGGAGCAGTGAAATACGTTCGAACAGAAGTATTCAGACAATAAGAAACCAAACCTTTGGTGATTCAAACCTTGTATCATAGAATTTCAAACCATATCGTGATTAAATTTGATTATTTTTTTACTTTTTCTACAGTTTTATCCATTTTTACCCTAAACCCTTCATTTTTTTTGTTTTTTTCCCTTTCTTCTCCCTGTTTTTGTGATTTCAGAATTAGGGCTTTTCATTTTAGATTGACATCCAACTCACGGGACGACTTTCATAGTCGGATCCCAATCCATTCAGCCCTTGCGTGAATTTTTGGAAAAAATGGATTTTTTTTATTGGTGCGCCTTGCGTAACCAAGCGCACCGCACAAGTACTGTGTAATAAAAAAATTTAAAACAATTTTTTTTAAATCAATGCGCAATATCTAAAATAGGGCACCGATGCTCTATGTTACAAGGATAGCACCATACGGTCTATTACATTGTTTGTGCGGTGCGTTTATAATACCCCCACGCACCGTACGGTCTATTATATTGTTTGTGCAGTGCGTTTATAATACCCCCACGCACCGACATTGGTGCGTACATCATGAAAGGCGCACCGGTTGCTTGAGATTTATTTTTTACTTGAAAAGTTGACAATTTATTTATAAATATATTAATGAATGATATGGCACATGTTTTATATTGATAAAGAAATGACTTACAAGAGATCAAGTAACAAAAATACTGATAACACATCAAGAAAAGAAAAAAAGGCAAGTTCTTTGGAAATTCTTTACAAAAACTATTATTTCTGAACTATATGTAAGTTTAAATAATATGTATTGTTTACTGTGTATCATGCAGAGCCACAAAATGACAAAGCTTGATAAGGTTATTTCTGATCTAGGACCAGAAGAGCGTAAAAGCTTAATGGAAAAATTGCAAAAGGATGAATCAGGTGAATGAAAAAATACTATCTATATATCATTAATAATATACTTAAAATTATTAGATAACATGTGTCAAACAGTCTATTAATTAACATATGTTTAATATTCTACAGGAACCAACAACCCATAAAAGGAATGTTGTTCTAAGAAAAGAAAAAAAATAGAACACGCAAATGAAAATGAATTGCTCCTTAGCTCATCTAGAGTGGTGCTAGAGGTTAACGAAAGGGGGAAAAACTTTTACAAAAGTTTGAGGGATCTAGAGGAACAAATGTATAGGCGTTCTTTCCACTTACAATACAAAAACCAATCCAATGATTCCAAGAACCAAATTTTATCTAAACTATAGGAAGAGTTTCCATAGAATTGGTCAATGAGACATGTCAGACTTTTAATAGTAAAAACGTACAACAACCAAAAAGAACGAATGAAAAAGTAATATTCCTCTATATGTTTGTCTAGAATTATTTATAAATATTAATATCCGGATTTGAAATTCTGTATAATTTAGTTCTAAAACTTCATCGCATCCATAGAAATATCGTACATCGCATTTTTTAGATTTTATGATATAAGGAATGGAATGTGCGATGCAACACGAAGTACAGAGGTGATGTGGAGGGAAACTGGGGCCAACCGCATCACAAATCACAATTATTAAGTTTTAGCTATAAGCTAAGGAGGTAAACTATAAATCCTATGAAGTGTGAAGTTTGGGGAGGGTGGCGACGTGGCAGGTAAGGTGGGACTGACCGCATCGCAAGTTAAGAAAAATACATTGCGGGTGTTTCAAACGGATGTTAAAAACTGTGTGATGCGATATCTCACATCGGTGATCGCAAGTTTTAACGTTTGGCAGAATAGAATAAGTCATAATTTGCGAAATGCGATGGATGGTGGGGGAAGCGTGACATGTCAAGGAGAATGGCCCCACTTTAATCGCAATTGGGGAATAGGGAAAGGCGAAGGTAAAGAAATGATATAGCGGTGAAAAAGGAAAATTATAATGATAAAGCATAACGGTGGAGAAAGGGCAAGGTTTTAATGATTTTCAAGGAAAATAAAATGAAAAGGAAGTGTGGCGGGTGAGTGGGTCCCACCACCATCGCACATCGCACTTTGGAAACTTTAACACTTACACTTTGCGTTTGTCTTGCAAAACCTACAATCTGCGATTGTGATTTAATCTTTGTCGTTGATCAATGCTCATGTCAATGGTCCTCACTGCTCTCTTGCTGTGGTTTGCTGGTTTTGGTTGTGCTCGTTCATTTCTTAGTTGTTCGTAGAATATTTTCCCTGCATTCATGACTTGAACTGCTTTAGCATTCAAAACTCGACCCAAACGTGCACACGACTTGACCCAATCATGTTCAAGACTCTGCCCTTTGTTGTTTTTCTGCCGTAACTACTTCTTTGTTGCCTTTGCTTCCTTTGATTCTTTGTTTGGAAAATATTTTGAATATTGACATCTATGTACAGTATGAAAAATTTGTAAAGAGAAAGTACATAGTCACCTTGTGATACTGTAAATTATAGGGTTCTAACATACCCTACCATCTCTGACTTCCAATAAGCTATGATCTTGAATGAGAGACTTATTATTTCTAGCTACATTCCAAATGTGAGAAGCTTTAGGGAATTTTTTCATACGAATGCATTGAGGAGGAGGGATATTTAGATAATATTTTTTTAACCAAATGATTCTCCAAAGCAATGGGATATTTTTTAACTAGCATCACCTGGTTTTAGAACACAAGGCTTTGCTAAGAATTTCTAGGTCTCGCAGGCCTATCCCTCCTGATGATTTGGCTATACATAGTTTTTCCCATGCCACTTGAGCCCATTTTTTTTTTAATACTGGCACCTCCCCATAAAAAAATCATTTTAGAATCCTGAGCTTATTAAGAATGGATTCGGGGGGAAATAAGGTGGAAAGGAGATACACAGGTATCAATTGTAATATTGACTTCAAAAGGATGAAGCATGCTGCAAAGTTCAAGTCTTAAACATGCATCTAGAGAGCTTAGATTTGGATTTTAGAAGAAGGTCTTCCCAAAGTGGAATTATAAGGGGATTTGCGCAAGAGGAGAACCAAGGTATTTGGTTAGAAGGGAGCTCTTTTGGAATCCTACTCCACACCAGGAAATGAGAGATGTGCAATTCAATAGCAGGTGGTGTATTGATTCAGAAGAATATTTGAGATTTGCCCTTATTGATTTTTCTTCCTGAGGAAATGACAAACATAATACGGGTGTCCTTGAAAAAATTTGCCTCTTGAATTGAAGGATGACCCATGAGGTGGGTTTCATCCAAAAACTGTTGATGAGAAAAAAATTGATTTTTGGAGCCAAGCGTAAGGCCTTTTAGGAACTGATTGGAAAGCACATATTTTATGCAGTGGCTGAGGCTTTATGCTACTAGAATAAAGATGTAGTGAGAAAGAGGCTCATCTTTCCTAATACTATAGGAAGAGGCGAAGGTTTGGGAAGGAAAGCCATTGAATAAAAATAGAATAAGGATTTATAGATAAGCACCATAACCCAATAGATACACATCTCATGGAAGCCAAAGGCTTGAAGGACATGGTAAATGTACTGCTAGCTAGCTTTATCAAATGCCTTGGACATATATAATTTAAGGATCATGCTAGGCATATTGGAAGATTGAAGTGAGTGAATATGCTCCCGGATAAGGATGATACTGTCTAGGATTTGTCTTCCCTCTACATAACCAATTTTCTCCAGGGATATAATACTAGTAAGAGGAGGCTTAAGATAGTTGGAAATTGTTTTGGAAACTATTTTTTAAATAACATTGCAAATATCTAGAGGGAAGAAGTTAGAAGGAGATGAGGCATGGGAATATTTAGGCATAATCAAGATGAATGTAACATAAAATGCAGGTAACAGGGACGGTAAAGTTCTTGAATCTTCCATGATTTTCTAGACATCCTTTCCCAAAATTAGCCAACAAAATTGACAAAAGTTTGAAGTCAAGTAATTTGGACCCGGGGCCTTATTTATGGGAATATTCATAACTATTTCTTCCACTACCTGAAAAGTGATTGGCTTCAATGGAATTTCATTATCCTCAAATAATATTATATTGGGAATGTGATAGGTGATTTTCCTAATCTCTTGCATTCTATCCAGAATAGGTTCTGCTAGGAGTTCCCTGAAGTGAAATGTTATTTTAGTGAAATTTTCTATAAATATTCTATAATATCATGTAAATCCTAGAAAACTTCTAACATCCTTTTGACAACTTGGAATTGATAGTTTGGAGATGACTTCAACTTTAGATGTATCAACTTTAATTTTATCTCTTGAAATGTGATGTCCTAAAACAATCCCTTCTGTAAACATCATAAAACATTTTTCATGACTTAATGAAAGGTTTTCTTCCTTACATCTTTTAAGAACCTTTTCCAAATTTTCTAAAGCTTCTTCAAATGAATTCCCATAAATTGTAAAGTCATCCATGTACACCTCTACACAAACATGTATTAGATCAGAAAAAATTCCTAGTACTTCCCTTTGGAATGTTGCAGGTGCATTGCACAATCCAAAAGGAAGTACTCGGTAGGCATATGTCCCCCATGGACAGGTGAATGTGGTCTTATATTGGTCTTCAAGTGCTACCTAAATTTGATTGTAACCACTAAAACCATCCAAGAATGAGAAATACTTCTTACCTGCTAATGTATCCAATACTTGATCTATAAAGGGTAAAGGAAAATGATCTTTTAGGGTAGCTTAATTCAATTCTCGATAATAAATGCATACCCTCCATTTACCATTCTTTTTTGGTACAATCACTAAAGGGGAAACCCACTGTCTATCTGAAATTGGGCAAATGAAGTTCACATTTAGAAATTTTTGCAACTCTTCTTTCACAATTTCCCTAAGGTTTGGATTCATCCTTCTTTGAGGTTACCTGATAGGCTTACAATTTTCCTCAATATAGATGTGATGTATACAAGTCTTAGGAATAATTCCTTTCATGTCAGTATATTCCCATGCATATGCAGAAGAATGTTTTTGTAATGTTTTGATTAACTTTTCCTGTTATAATGTCTCTAAGTTTTTGTTTTTGTTCAAAGTTTTTCCTAGAATGATTTAAACTGTACAGCTACCAAATTATTCCATAGAATGAAGAGAAATCTGCCTGGATGAAAAATATTCAATATTGCATTCTTCTTGAAATTTATCATGTTCATATTCTGTGGATGATTCAAAGTTTTCTATTGAATTTAAGATTTGACTATCTTCACTAATGGTTGAAATAGTAAAGAGAGGTTGTATATCATTGTCATCATCAATCGATTCTTTGTCATCTAACTCTGTGATTGTTTTTGCTGGAGGATATAGAGTGAATTTCTTTGTTGAGCTACCATCAGAGATATCCATGTCACCAAATCTACAGCTAATGAAAGCATCAGTTGTAGCCAACCAAGGTCTTCCTAATATAAGTGGATGTCCGCCTAGATTTTTCTTAGGAGTTAAGATCATAAAATCAACAGTATAATCCCAAGAGTCTAGGGATACTGAAATATCTTCTAACACAACATCTGGCTTGATTACAGATTTGTCTGCTAATTGCAGTAATGTAGGTGTATACAGAAGATTAGGAAGTTTGATTTGTTCCATTGTTTGTTTTCTCATGATGTTTATTGCTGCTCCTAATTCAATCAATGTATTTGGAATTTCGAAACCATTGATATATATTTTTACAACTGGACTTCCTGGATCTAAATATTTTTGTATGGAAATTTTCCCATCATTATTTCTGCAATTTTTCCTACTAGATGAATTCTTTTTATTTCTTTTGTTTTTCTTCCTGGTTTCTTCCTGCTCAACTCTTTTATTGTTTTGGCTAGAATTGGAATCTCTTTAATGGCCTGTAACAAAGGGATTTTGATGCGGACATTTTTCAATACATCTAGAAAATCATAATTGGGCATCATAATATGATTTTCTAACCCTTTATCAACTTGTAATATTTCAGGGAAAGGAGATTTAGAAGTAAGTATTGATGATTACTCTATGATAGGAGTTGAGTTTACTGGTTCTTTTTGTTTCTCATTTTCAGAATTCTGGTTTTGAAGAGGTGTTCCTTCCTCAAAAATTTTATTTGGCAGTAGAGAATCTTCCTCAAAATTATCTTGTTCTTAAATAACTACAGAAGGCTTTTTCTTTTCTAGTATCCTACCAGATCTAAGTTGGAAATCATTGAGATCTAGAGGAGTAATCATGTAGGTTGGAAATTTTTTTCCTTCTATCATATAAGTATTTCGAGGATTTTTATAATTTGGGTTTGGTAATGGTTAGGCAGGTAGTTGATTTGGTCTTTGCGGAAATAGTAATGAAATTTGTGTATTTTGGTTTTGGAGTTGGAGTTGTTAATTTTGTTGAGGAATTTGTTGGGGAGGATAGTTTGGATATGATGGAGGATATTGGTAGTATTGAGTGAATATTCCATAGGGATTTTGCATTCCTTATGCCCAAGATTGAGATTTAGGCCAAGGTTGTTGCCAAGAATTAAAATTATTTGGTGGGGGCTGAGTATACATTTGATTGTTAAAGCCTTGAGTTTGTCGCCGCTGCCATGGTATTCTAGAGACAAAGCAAAGAGATTATATTGGATTTGAAGTTGTTTCTTCTTGAAAAACAGCTTTAAGACCTGGAATTGAAGGGCAACTCTTAGTTTCATGAGTTTCTGAACAAATCATACAGGTCTCTATGACTTTTGCATCAAGAGGACATTCTCTTAAAGCATGCTTCTTTCTGCATTTAGGACAAAAAATAGCTAAAGCATCAGTATCGGATTTTTTCTTGTTTTGTAATTTAAGGGAGTCTATCTGTTCACTAAGACTCCCTAAAATATCTGTTTTAAATTTATCAAGCATGTTTCCAATTTTTTCCCTACTTTCTATTCCAGTTGCAGATTTATTTACTATAGCAAGAGAAGGGTCTCTTGGACTTTTCCCAGTTTTTTCCTTTCCCCTTGAGAGATGAATACATAATTCAACAATGTCCGGTAATGGGAGTTGAGAGATATCCCCCTTCCCCATCATGTTGAGGATGTCAATCCACTCATCTCTAATGGCTTTTAATAAAAGAGATTTTAAAGTATCTTGATCTAAATTATCCATTTTTTCTCTTTTTATGTTATAATTGAACCTTTCAATTAATTCCTCCAAGTTCTCATCCTCTTTTTGCATCATTTTAAATACTTGATCCTTGTGATTGATGGGTATGAAATAATCCAAATACCTTTCTAAAAATTCCTTCTTATTGTCATTTTATGTTTTGATAGACTGAGTGATTAACCCATGAACCATTTTAAAGCTGCTTCTTTCAATGTTGAAGGAAACAACTTCTGTTTCTGGGAGTCTTGTAAATGATCATAAGTTTTGCACAAGGCTTAAAATTCAAACAAAAAGGTTTCAGGTCTTCACTTTTTAATCCATGAAAATTTGGGAGGACATAAGGTGAGATATTTTTCATTGTGGCATTTGTCTCTCCATCAACTATAGGCAATCCAAAAGAACTATCAATTTCCCTATTTCTTCTGCCTCCTCTTGCATTTCCTCTACCTCTTCCTCTACCTCCTCCAAACATTACATTTTCTCCATTTAGAATTTATCCTTCTCCTTCTCCAACTTCTCCTCTTCATGCCATTATAGATTCTTCAGAACTAATATAATATTTAATCTGCAAGGTTAACTGCTCTTCCTCTGGTTATTCTATCAATGGTATGTTGAAGAAAGGTTCTTCCTCTTCTTCTCCACTAGGAATTTTTAACTTTTCTGCTAAAATATGTTCTCCTATAGAGGTGAAAAAGGTTATTCCTTTTGTTAGAGATCTAGGATCTTCTTCCTCTAAGACTGCCTCAGTGGATGAAGTAGGAGATGATCCTAATTGGATTTTTGACCTTAGGACTTCAGGAAGTCTATGTCTAGTGAAGTATGGAATATGAGTTTGAGGTGGAGTTGTATCACTTCGTGGTCTTGGTGGAGTGAGTGGTGTTGTAGGAATTCAACTCCTGCCTCTAGCTATGAATCTACCCCTAGAATCTATTTCTCTACACATATCATTTTTTTTAGATGTAAGAAATGAGGCTATCTAATTACACTTCCCCTACAACGACGCCAAAATGTTTAGTCAATTTAATTTCTTAAATTTCTTACATAGATTATCAACCAAGGCTTGTAAACTGATGAAGTGTAGTGCACTATATGTGCTTAGTTAAACTCCTTTTTACTTCGTTGTATGTATTTTTATGTTGTTTTGGGGTTTTTTTTTTTATATCTAAGAGTGTTAATCTAAAACTATGAAAGAAATCAAATGAATCCTAGTTAATTTTAAGAAGGAAGAAAAGGAAGTGTTCCTAAGTTAAACTAATTTTCATAAAAATGAATCAAAGACTATTGGCTGGTTAGAATATGATCTGAAAAATAGAGTATCTATTCTAATAACTTGTATTTTAATATTAGTCCTATTCCATGGATATAAATATTATAACTAAAATTAAAATTGCAATGCTACTCTAAGTGAAAGAAGATTCAAAATAAAACAACTAATGTATGTTTAGTTACTCCAGCATTCAATATGAAGTGTCATCCTCTTGAAATGATGTGTAAGACCCCAATCATACCTTAGTTTCTAATGTTATAGAAAATCAAGTAAAAGTGTGCAGAGGAAAACTCAATATTTTCATGAAGTAAATATTCAATCATTTCGTTTAGAAATATGATAAAATCATCTTCTTGAAATGACTTTTAAAAACATCCAACTATGTAATTAAATGAGGATCTAAAAGTGAATGTGAAAGCATGCCAAGTTAAATCTTAACTGACTGTAAATAACTAATGTATGTTTGATTACTCCAGCATTCAATATGAAGTATTATCCTCTTGAAATTATTTGTAAGCAACCAATTATACCTTAGTTTCTAATGTCCTAGAAATGAAATGACTTTTAAGAACATCCAATGATAAAATTAATTAATAGTTTTAATCTAAGAAACTAAATAATAGAACAATAAAGGAAACTACATAACTATGAGTTCTATTTCTTCAACTTAATCCAATTTGAAAATAGATAGATCTATTCTCATGAAATTTTTTTAGAAGAACAATGATTACATAGTTATTCTATTTATTCTAGAAATACATTCATGATTTAATTCTATGCTACTGATCAAAACTGTAATGTAATATTAATCTACTCAGAAAACAGAATTGACAAAACAGAGTAAGGAATTTAAACTAAAACAATGAACATAAAAACTCCTCCTATGTAGGGGCCCTCTGCAATAGATTCGGTTGAGATATTAGTTGGTTATATACGCACTAAGAAATCATTGGTACCATGAACACGATCCTTGTATTATAATAGAATGGAGTTTTAAAACAATCCATAGCATTTCAGCAAAAATTACTTAATCTCGATTCTGTACAACCAGTATTTAAATAAAACAAACATAACTATTATGAGCTAATTTTACCTACAGGTGGCTAATATTAATCGAATTATATAATTGGAGTTTGATAGTTTAACTCTTGATTTTCTACGATAGAGAAAATCAAGAGTCCTTTTGTTCTCGGCTTACATCCTTTGACCTTACTTTGACCACGATCTCAAGCATCATTTTCTATCAATCTCGATCAAGTAGATAGGACGAAATCCATGTGTAGAATATTCTGGAAATTCCCATGTGGCTCATTTCTCCATTTGATCCTTCGAACTTGTCAGACCATGAAAGTAGCTGCAAAAACCAATGATCATTTGCCAAATAGGTTGTGTTTTGTAACCAAATTACAAAAATCAATTCGAATAGTAAGAACATCAAAATATAACATGGAAATCATTTAAATGCATTCCTTGAGACAAAACATGGAATTTATCATTTATTGGAGTATATTAACTTATGAGAAAGTAAGGGAAAAAGGTGAAAAAGGATTTCAGAGAGAGGATAATTATGAAGGTTCGACAATTAGGACATGAATTATGGGCAGAAGAAGTGGATACTACATGTTACCTCATTAACATATCACCTTCATCAGTTGGAGGATAAGACTCCACATGAGGTATGGACTAGTAAGAAACCCTCTCTTTCACATATGAGGGTATTTGGATGTGATGCATATGTACATGTTCCAAAGGAGAAAAGGACCAATTTGGATAATAAATCTGAAAGGTGCATCTTTATTGGAACCCAAAAACAAGGAAGGTTGTGTACAACCGAGATCTGGTGTTTAGAGAGGTGAAATATGTTGTTAAACATGAAGTCTTACCAAAGGAACCTGAGAAAATAGATTTGAGCTAAAGGAGGATGAATTAGACTCTACATGAGAAGAAGATTCAGAAGAGGAAGAGCCACATACTCCAACTATGAGAAGATAAGTTCAGGAAAGAAGGAAACTAGAAAGGTATAGTACATCTACTTTCTGTTCAAATTTTTCTTTAACTATAACTGATGATGATCCCAGATTTTTCAGGGAGGCAGTGGATTCAGAGGATGGAAAACTCTGGAAAGGGGGCTAGTTCTTGTTAAAGAAGAACATTTGGAGGGAATTGACCAAGAGGAACTCGAGGAAAGGGAAATGGAAGTTGATCAGGAGGAACCCGAGGAAGAAGAGATGATGGTTGATCAAGAGGAACCTGAAGAGATGAGAATAGAGGAGGTAATTGGCGACACAACTGAGGCTGCCACACAAGAATGGAAAACTCTGGAAAGGCATATGCAACATAATAATAATAATATAAAAGCCAACTTAACCTAATGATGAAGGAGATTAGGAAATGAAATTTTTTTAATGAGTATGTGAACACAAATTATTCACAATTCCGAAAACAAAACAGTGAGAAAAAGTATCCAAATGTATTATCATATAGCAAAGAGAAATCTTACAACCAAGTCTTGATGTCGTATAGGTTCCTCTCGAATGCCTCTAATCTTCCTCCTTGGTTAAAAAAACTCTCCAATCCAAAAATACCAGTATAAGACTACTATATGTGAGCTCCCCTAACCTTGAAGTCTCACCTCAATTTATAGGAGAAACCAAGGAGGTTTCAGATCCACCAAAGATTGGTGAGATCCACAAATGAGGGGATTAGGGTTCCATGATCCAAGGGAATTAACTCCATGTTTCAATGGGTTTGGCTGAAACTGATATGACTTAGAGGCTCGTAGTTGGGATATATGCGCCCAACTATGCCTCTAGAAATTACTTTTATTTTATAACTTACATTGAGTCAGTTACAATTTTGAATGGTAAATAGAGCACAGAATTGCGCAAGGATTCTTAGTAGTAACAACGCATGCGCAAACATTGACTGTAAAAAGTGCGCAAGTCATCTTTAAGAGTGTAAAGAGCCATTTTCCCCAAAATTCATGATCTTTTCAAGGAATATGAATGTTTGACTTGTAAGGGATCATGAATATTGATGGTGATAGATCCATTTTGACTTTCAAGTGCCATTGTGACAAAATGACATGTAACAATAAATTATTCTATCATGATCTCTTGTAATGTTATCACCTCTAGAAGTTTCACCATGAGAATTTTGATCTTTTTGTGCAAGGCATAAAGTTTCTACATTATAATTTTTTGGAGGATATTTCTTCCCAAAGGCCTTTTCTCTCTCAGCAATTTTGTTCACAAGTTTATCAAATGTAATATCTTTCAATTTGTAGGTTTTAACCCTGTATAGAAATTATGTCCAAAATAATCTTAAAAATAGAAAACAAACAATAGCGAGAGCATAAAACATAAAACATACATATACATATATTTTCCCCTGGATCACAAATTGGGACTACTAGCTTGATTTTTCATTATATTCTTTTTAGTGTTACAACACATATATATACATGTCGAAGCATTAATAAACCCCAATCCATTAACCTTGGATTAGAACATAATTGTAGTTCCCTTGCCCAAATCTAAAAAATACCAGGGGCCAAAAACCATCATGCTCCAAAACCATGTGCAAACCCATGCACAAAACCAAGGGCGTGTCCGCTCACCAAAAAATAGGGTCCAAATTTTTTTTCCTAGGGTGTTGCCCACGACCCTGAACAGGGGAGCTATCACCCCCCTTGTCACCCACTTGTTATGCCCGGTGCAACGTACAGGGGGGGCGATAGCCCCCCCTGTGACCCCTCCCTCCCTGCCCCCCCACCCCCCCCCCCCAAATGCAACTAATCGTGGAAATAATATAACACGTACCCAACATTCTCCCACTTATTTTTTTCTTTCCGTAGGGGGCGATAGGACAACTTAGTCATTATTCCATCTCTACAACACCCACTATTTATTTACACCAAGAGAAATTCTTAGTGCTCACAGACTTCGTCAATGCATCTGCAACATTCTTCAAAGTGTCCACCTTTACCAACAACACCCTTTTATCCTCAACCATATCTCTCACAAAGTGATATTGAACATCAATTTGATTTGTATTTGAATGATAATAAGGGTTCCTAGCCAAGAAAATTTCACTTTGGCTATCACAGTCCATCCGTATATCTCACTGCACCAACCCCATACTTGAACACAATCTCTACAACCAAACTGCTTCCTTGCTTGCATGAGTGGCTTCCATGTATTCTGCCTCTGTACTTGAAAGAGCCACTATAGATTGTCTTTTCATCATCCAACTAACTACACCTCCAAATAAGCTAAACAAATACCCACTTGTAGATCTTCTTTGGTCCAAATATCCAGCCCAGTATGAATCAAAAAAACCACGGATGTCCAATACTCTATCAAATCCTAATCTTCCCTAGTATCACAAACCATAATCACTAGTGTCACAAAAATATATGAAGAATCGCTTCACTGTTGTCCGATGCTCCTTCGTTGGTTTTGACATAAACCTGATCAATACCCCCACTGCATATGCAATGTCTGGTCTAGTACAAACCATTTCTTACATCAGGCTACCCACTGCACTTGCATATGGAACACGGGATATATCCTCCTCTTCTTCTTGTGTCTTGGGACAATGTTCAGTAGATATATTTACACCTACAGGAATAGGAACCTTCACTGGTTTACTATCCTGCATATTGAACCTCTACAATATTGTCTCGACATACTTCCTTTGGTTTAACCAGAGCTTCCTCTTTGCCTGATATCTCTTTATTTCCATGCCCAAAATATAGTTTGCAGCACCAAGATCTTTCATGTCAAATTTGGAGAACAATTGGGTCTTCAAATCCTGGGTAATTTCTTTGTCATTTCCAATCAGCAACATATTATCCAGAGACAGGACCAAATAAATAACACAATCACCAATTAATTTAAAATACACATAGTGAACCTATTTACTTCTGGTGAAGGCAAGTCCCCATATATAGGTATCAAATTTATGATATCACATCCTTGGTGACTTTTTTAACCGATACAAAGAAATTTTTAACTTGCATACCAGTTCTTTCTTACCCTTCACCATAAATCCTTCAGGTTACTTCATGTATATCTCCTCTTCCAAATCCCCGTGAAGAAATGTTTTTTTCACATCCATCTGTTCTACCTCAAAATCAAATGCAACAACAACATATAAAAGTAATCTAATAAAATTAACCTTAGAAACAGGAGAAAAAATATCACCAAAATTAATTCTTGGCACCTGGGAATAAAATTTTTCTACCAATCGAGCTTTTTCCACCTTAAATTCTACATTCACGTTCTTCTTAAACACCCATTTTCTCCCGATGGGCTTCCTTCCATCCAACAACTCCACCAGATCCCATACCTCATTTTGTGCAAGGATTCCATTTCATCAACCATGGAAGTTGATCAGGAGGAACCCGAGGAAGAAGATATGATGGTTGATCAGGAGGAACCTGAAAATATGAGAATGGAGGAGGTAATTGGTGGCACAACTGAGGCTGCCACACAAGAACCAACCTCCTTTAATAAGAACCAGCTCAGTTTTGCAGGAGGATAAATCTTGAGATTCTTTGCAATTGTCCCATTTGATATAATCATGTGCCCAGATCGGCACCCTATGTAGGCATCTGCAGTTGCAAGCTAGGGTCTTACTAGGATTAATGGGTGACCACCTACTGAAGATCGGGTCTGTAATATAAGGAGGTCCACAGGGTAATTCCATGAGTCTACTGAAATTATCACATCGTCTAATTTCCCACTGGTTTAATTGTGGATTTGTCTGAAAGTTCCAGGATAGTAGGTGTTGGTTTAATGTTTCCAAGTCCTAATGTGTTCATTGTTTCAGCAGTGATAATGTTAATGGCCACTCCCAAATCCACCAGTACGTTTGGGATTTCAACCCCATTAATTTGTACTGTTAGAATCAGGTTCCCAGGGTCTTCGTATTTTACAGGCATGATTTTTCCTAACATGATATCAGATATTCTGCCCACTACATGAATGGTTAATGGATCCTTAGGTTTCCTCCCTGATTGTATTCTTTCAGAGTTTTCGCGTATATAGGTACATCCCTCATAGCTTGTAACAGGGGTATTTTAATAAAGAGATTCTGCAGTTCCCCTAGGAAGTCAAATTATTCTCGAGGGTTTGGTTTACTCAAGGTCAATCTTTCAGGGTATGGAGGAGAAGTTAAATGACCTTGATTAGGAACAACTTGGGGAGATGTCTGATTTATTACGTTTTTGTCTAAATTCTCCCTCACTGTTCTTTGTTCTTGTTTTGTATCTTCACCATAAAATTGTTCTGTAATGATAGGTGAAGTAGGTGCATTTACTACCCGGCCAGACCATAGATTAATTTCATTAAGTCCCGTGGTAGAAATGTTGTAATAAGGAAGGTTTAGAGTGTCTGTTTGTTGGACCCCTTTATTGTTCGGATTCGGGTTGGGCTGGATAGGAAGCTGGGGTCTAATGGATGGGTTTCCTAGGGGTGCATTGGAAGTCAACTGAAGTTTCTATTGAGGCATAGGCTGAGGAAACTATCCAGTAGGAGAGGGTCCACGCCAGGTCTGATTCCATGAATGATTCAGACTAGCTTTAGGAACCCATTGTTGCCAAGGGGGATACTAATATTGAGACCACATGGATGAAAACGGTGCAGATTGGGGACCCATATTAAAATTTTTAAAGTACTGGGATGGCTCCTGAAACATACCTAGATTCATAGTTGGTGGTCGAGGTTGCCATGGCTTCTTCAGCCCCATGAAGTACAGGTGGTCTACCACGCTTTCTTCACTTTCTCCTTGGAAAATTGCTTTCAGCCCAGGAAAGGAAGGACACAAACTGGTCGTGTGAGTCTATTCACATATTTCACATGCTTCCACCATGTTCAACAGACATTCCTTCAAAGGGTACTTCTTTCTGCACTATGGTCAGAATATGGCCATGGTTTTTTCCAACTCCATCTGCTTCTGTTTTTCCTGTAGAGTGTCCATCTAGGCTAATAGTGTACTCAAAATATCAGTCCTTAGATTGTCCAATAGATTTCCAATTTCTACTTTTGTGACCCCTCCACCGTAAGTCTTCGATGACCGAATCCCTTGCCCACTTCTTGCAGCCCCCCGTGAACACTTAATACAATAATCACAGATAGTTTCAAAGTTTTCTTTCGAAATATCCCCTTTTCCTACTATATTTAGAAGTTGCAGAGAGTCTTCCCTAAGTGCTTGGAGAAGAATGATCTTCAAAATGTCCTTGTCCAAGTCACCATGTCCTGACCTCTGCAATATGTATTTAAATCGTTCTACACATTCCTCCATGTTTTAATCCTCTTTCTGTGAAAATTTAAATATTTCCTCCTTAATGTCACGGGACTTACAGTAATCTTGGTATTTCTCCAAGAAATCTTCTTTAATCCCTTCCCATGAGGTAATCGTGCTCCCTCCTAAACCCATGAACCATCTCAGGGTCGTCCCCTTTAAGGTAGCAGGAAATATCTTCAATTTCTGGTCATCAACAATATAGTCATATCCGCGAAAAACAATATCAAATTCAAAAAGGAACGTATCAGGATATTCAGAAGAAAGCCCTTGGAAAGTAGGCAGGGATGTTAGAGGGATGGGTCTCATTGCTGCATTACCTGTAACATTTCCAATGCAAAAATCAATAGAGTAACTTACAGGTGCCATAAATACCCTCCAATACTCACTTGGAATTTCGACTTGTTCTACCGCTGATAATTGGAGTGATTCAACTGGAGGAGGTTGCATCACACTTCCCTGGTCCTTCAGTGACTCAAAATTCTTCAAGAATTCCTTTACCAAATCAGAATCATTTGATTCAGCTATAGGAATTTTTACAGCACTGCCTTGGTCTCGTGGGGATGAAAACCCTTTTAGAGTGTTTTCTTCCCAATTAGAGTTGCTCATTTCTTCTGATCCCCTACTTGCCACTTTTTCCCCCTCTTCCGCTGATAAGGATATCTCCTCCACTGATACCTTGTTTATTAAGTCTTTTGCCGTAGAAAGAACACCTTCTGGTACATGGATGGCACTAGTTGCTCCACAGACTTCCCTTTGGACTTCGTCTGAACTCTAACCCTAACAACAACATGGGATGATTCCTCAGATCTAGATTTTTCAATAATTTCCTGAATGTATGTCTTCCTTCCCATATCCTTTCCTTTCTTTGGGGGTCTTCCTCTGCCCCTCGTATTCAGATCCTTGTTCATACAAATTGTGAGGAAGGTTTATCAAAGTAACATCAATCGCTCAGGACCCGGAGCAAAACATATAGCTTCCTCCCAAGGACAAGAGAATAGGTTCAAATAGACAATTAAAAAAAAAGAAAAATAAAATTTTAGGACTTGAAGTAGAGTAATCACATACCCTCTTTAGCACGAGAAGTTGGCCCAAAGAAAAAGAAAAAAAAATGAAAAACTGGAAACTACGCCCAAGACTTAGGGCAGGGTTACAAAATACCCTCCCCAAGACGAGGGATTAAATTTAATGAAAAAAAACATAGAACAAAGCAGAAAGAAAAACAACATGCTATGCTCAGGACTTGGAGCAGGGTAATAAATGCCCTCCCCAAGACGAGAGATCAATTCTACACAAAAACAAATAAAAAGCAAGAAAGAAAAACACAAAGCACTTACGCTCAGGACTTGAAGTAGGGCAATAAATTCCCTCCTCGGGACGAGAGATTGACCCTTAGATCTGTTGCAAATCTTGTTCTTGCACCTGTTAGCCTTCCCCAGCAACGGCACCAAAATGTTGGTGTCCGGATATGAACATAATTCAACCCTTTCTCCACATAAATTATCAACCCGAGGGTGTTAGTTATTTCAAGACTAATGGAAAATTATATCAAGATATAAGCACATGACCTACTATAGATGACAGGTTTAAATCCATAACACACAGAAAATTGTAACAACAATTAAATAAACTGCAGAATTTAAAGGACATTCATAGAAATTAAGAGTAAACTGTAACAGCAGTAAGGAAATCACACTAAAACAAAATGATGCAAGAAAAAGGAAAACACGGCACGTGATCAGAAGAGTGGGCCCAACTCTCTGATCAGGGTTGCGGTAAACTCACGATTTACAGAAGAAACAATAATTTGTTGTGCATTTGATTAACGATAAAAGAGTTTTGTTACAAAATCTGTCTTTCAAAGGGCTTAACCTCGATTCACAGCCCGCAGGCCTCTTTATACAAATGTCCTGGAACCCTCGATTCCCATCAGCAACCCCATAATTACAAAAATACATCTTGTTACAACGACAACCCAATTTCCTAGAAGGAAACTGTGAAAAGGCCTGAAATAGCACTGGTACAAAAAATTATGTTATGTTGTAACATCAAATGAGGAAAATACTGGAGATGATGGGTTGTTCCTTGACTCACGGCTGCAACACTCTTGTTATAGCCAAATCTATAGAAATATCAGATTTAATATGTAAAAAGGTAAAACCTCCATGATAAATAATTCATTAATCAAATGTCCCATGAAAGATAAGGAAAAGGGTTTTACCTCATGCTTTTAAGAGTAATAATGGCACAAAGAGATAGAAAGATAGGGTAAAATGGCAGAGGGAAGTATACAAATTTGGTACCCAACAGTTCCAGGTTTCTTCTAAGCATTGAGGAGCTTCATCATAACAAAATGCAGGGTCTTCATCAAGAATTTTGTTGAAAAGGTAAGAGCATCATCCTATTCTCCTAGTTTTAGTAATTTGAAAACTGTTAGCTTAGGAAAGAGATATTCTCATGTTTGTTTGTTTCTAGTTCTTCGTTAGGATTCTAGGGATATCGTTCTTGTCTGCAAGAGGGATTTATCCAGGTAAAAAGTATAGAGGCGAGGGGGAGGGGCAATAATCAAGGAGACATATAGAAAAATGATAAACAACAAATAAATTTTAATGATAAACTAGCTATCAAATGTTTTAGATGTGGTAAAATTGGTCATAATGCAACTAATTGTAGAATTCCTTGGGAGAAAGTCAATGAAAGGAGAGAATAGTTGAATGAAAATAAATATCATCCATCAAAAAATAAAGGAAAATCATGAGAGTCTGCACATTACATTGTTTTCCATTGCAATTTTAATATTAGTGATGTTTTTAGTATTGCATTTTCTTCGTGGAAAGGCGGTTGGATTTTGGATTATGGTGCCACATGTCATATTACTTTTAGAAGATATTTTTTTTGAAACATTCAGTGACCAAGTTGATGGAGTAGTATATTTTTCTAGCAAATCTCAAGTTAAGCCTCCAAGAATTGGATCCATTCATTTGAATATACCAAAACATGCAGACTATGTTCTACAATATGTCCTTTACATTCCAAAATTTCAAAGAAATGTAATGCCTCTTATACATATTCAACAACAAGGGAATTCCATACATATCTTCAATGACATCATTGAGATACGTAGAGCATTTGATCATGCAGTCATTATGACCAGTGTTGAAGAAGGTATGCTTTTAAAATTGAATGGCACATCATCTACTGTAATGAATTGTCACAATAGTTCTGCTCTTTTAGCACAACAAAGTGATACTCTATCTTCCAGTTTATTATGGCATGCTTTTTTTGGTCACATTAACTATGAAAATATCAAAATTATGAGACATGGAGGTATAAAATTATTTCCTACGATTCTAAGAAAGCTTACACCATGTGATTCTTGTATTTTGCGGAAACATTCTAAGCAGACTTTTCATAGTTCGTCTTCTAGATATTCAAAAAAATTTGGTCTCATACATTCATATTTATATGATCATATGCATGTTGCAACTGCTAATGGTAATAAATATATGCTGACATTTATTGATGATTATTCGATAATGTGTATTTGTTGAGAGATAAGTCATAAGTATTTGAAAATTTCAAAACGTTCCATTCGATGATAGAAATTGAAACTCATTTGAATATTGGAATTCTCAGAACTAATAATGGTGGTGAATATAATTCTAATGTTTTTGAACAATATTTTAAGGACAATGAAATAAAACATTAGAATACAATACCTTACAATCTGCAACAAAATGATGTTGCAAATCGTATGAATAGGATATTTCTTAATATGGTTAAATTTGTGATTTTTTTTAAGAATATTAAGTTGATGTTTTTGGAAGGAGCAATGCTTTGTACAACTTATATTCGCAATTATATTCCTTCTTCTGACATCAATAATAAATATCCTTATGAAATCTGATATAATCATCTTCCTTTTGTTCAACATTTTAGATTCTTTGGTTCTCTATGTTATGCGTTGTTTCCTAAACATCAACGCAACAAGGTAGGTGGCAGGAGACAAAAATGTATTTTTTTGGGATATTCCACTACTTCCAAAGCTTAAAAATTGCACGAGGAGGAGCACAGGAAATTTATTCTTTCTAGAGATGTTAGTTTTCTTGAATGTTATAAAGATAAATCCATTGTTGATAGACAACTCACTCATTTAGAGAAATTTGCATCCAGAAAGTTCTATTTTGAATATGATAATGATGTTCCACATACTAAAGGGGGGGTTCCCATTCTGGATTAGTCCATGGTTCTTCCATATTTGACTCATGAGAATTTTATTGTTAAAGAAAATTTGGATGATAGTAATGTTTTTTCAAGACCAAAAATTTCTCTTCATGAGCCTTTTTTTCAAGATGAGAAGTCACAACCACTTCAACAAACTTTATGAAGATCCACACGTGTTTGAAGATTTCCAAGAAATTATGATGACTTTGAAACACCAATTTCTTCTAAAGGTGATGTTACTTCGAGTTCTAGAAACGTTTCTCATTATCGTGGATTCAACCATTCTACAATTAGTGAACCCAGTTGGTTTGAAGAAGCTGCTAATTGTGATGTCTGGAAGGATATAATGAAAAAGGAGTATGATACACTTATTAAGAATGGAACTTGGAGGTTAGTGGATCCTCCTGCTCGTGTAAAAACCATTGATTGAAAATTGGTGTATAAGATCAAGTAAAAGGCATATGGTTAACTTAATAAATACAAGGCAAGGCTTGTAGCAAAAGGCTATGCTCAGAAAGAAGGTGTTGACTACACAAAGACATTTGCTCCTACAACAAAAAGGGGCACAATTAGAACTTTGTTTTCTCTTGCAACTAAAAATATTTGGAAGATAGACCATATGGATGTTAAAACATCCTTTTGGAATGAATATTTAAAGGATCATGTCTATATGTTTTAGCTAGAAGGTTTTTCTTTCAAAGGAAAAGATCAAAAGGTATGTAAGTTGGTGAAGGATTTGTATGGACTAAAACAAGCATCTCGTGCATGGTATGAAAAATTAACTGAACACCTTCTCAAGTTGAATTATAATTTATTTGATCTGGATGATGCAACTCTTTTTGTTAAGAAAGTTGGAAAGTCGGTTGTATATTCTGTTGTCTATCTAGATAATTTCATGATTGCGGGAAATAATGATGACTATAGAGTGCCCATTAAAAAAGAGTTAATGAAATTTTTTGACATGGCATATTTTGATTTATTGCATTATTATTTAGGGATTGAAGTTGATTAGAAACCCAAATATATTTTTATTTCTGAAAATAAGTATATTGGACAGCTATTGGACATATTTAGTATGTATGTTTGCAACTGTATTTCCACTCCTATGGAGTAGAATATGAAGCTTACTTCCACTGAAGGAAGTGTGTTTGAAGATCCAACAAAGTACAAGAAACTTGTTAGAAGTTTAAATTTATAACTACTACTCAATCTGACATAGATTTTTTTGTAGGATACTTTCCAGGTTCATGCATCAGCCATGTGAAGGTCATTGGAATGCAGCAAAATGAATGCTCAAATATTTGAAAGGCACTCAAACATATGGCATCAAATATTGCAAAGTTGCATATTTCCATCTCATCGATGATTCTGATTTTGATTGATGGATATAAGGAGAATGCAGTCTCTACTTTTGGTTATTTGATGAGTCTTGGATCAACAACCATCAGTTGGATATCACGCAAACAATCTATTCATGTTGATTCTACCATTAAAGTTGAGTATGTTGCAGCAGCTTAAGCCACAAAATAAATCATTTGGATTTGAAAGTTACTTGATGACTTGCAGGAGAAACAAAAGGCTTAAACTCCAGTACTTATTGACTACTCTTCTACAATTCAGTTGGCCAAGAATCACAAGTTTCAGGATTGAACCAAACATATTAACGTCAAAAATCACTTGATTCAATATTATGTAGAGCCAAAAGTTATTCATCTGACACATTGTCCTACTTTAAAGCAGATCACAGAGATATTTATTGAGGCATTGGGACCTGAAAAGTTTGAAAATTTTAGAATGTTACTTGGCATGTCATATGTCCCTTCATATTAAGTGGGGAATGTTAAGTAATGCTTCGAGGTTGTTATTATACACTATGTAATTATATTTTTATTTAGTTCTTGTCGTTAATAAGTTATCGATACACAATTATCTCGTACCTAGATTGCATATGTATAAATAGGTGATTTTTATCATTAATACAATTGCTCTTTGATTATGGAGTTTATTTTTGTTTGTACGCCTGAAACCACTCAAAGGGTAATGATAATGGTTTAGAAGTTTACTAAGGCCTACAAGAATGGAAAACCTAAACAATGGTGAAGATAACTTTTACAAATTTCTATATGGTAATTAGTATATGCTAATTTGTTTTAGTGACAAAAAAATAAGAAAAAATATTTTTACTTTTGTTATTTTATTTGTGTGGTTTAAGAAAATAATTAAAAAGACAAAGGAAAAAAAAAAAGATTGATTGAGTTCCTATAATAAAAATATGGATTTGTTACATGTTCCTTATGTGCTTGGACCTATTAGTATATTTTTTCTCACTAGTTCTTATGTGCATGGGAAAAAATTATGAATTTTAGATCATTAGAATGAGATTCAAATTATAAATAGATGATTTATGAAAATTGTTTAGAATGGGTTTGAGGGAACCTCAAATCGAGGTTATGACACAAGATCAAAAGGATCAATTTTTTGTGAATATGGAGGATGATGCAACAATATTATTTCTCATTCAAAAAGGTTTGGATGACAATATTCTTCCCAAGATTGTAAGAACAACCACATCTAGAAAAATCTTGGAATATTAAGGACAGTGAAAGGAGCAACATTGTTCAACAAAGTGTTGCAATTGTTAATAAAGTGTTGTTTGTAATGGTAGAAGCAAGAAAAGTTATAGAAGTGTTAGCCAAAACAGAATAAGATATGCAAGATATGGAGAACAAAGATGATTGAACACTCTAGAAAAGTTTGAAGAAATTGGAAAAGAAGAAAAGTGATTATGTACAAGATGTGGAGTATAATCATGATGCAAAAAGTGATCTCCGCTTTTGAAGACATACATGTTGACAATGACATTAAAATTGTCTTAATAACAACAAAAACCAGTAATGATAAGTTGAGTTTGCTTGTAACACTAAATTAACTTTTATTGAAAAGTGGTTTCAAAATCTAAATATAATAAAGATGAAAATAGTTATGAAAAAACCACTCAATAACACTGAAATAACTTTTATTGAAAAATAATTTTCAAAATCTCAATAAGATAAAAATGAAAATAATTATGAAAAAGCCACAATCACTCCAACAATTTTTTTTATTAAAATAAATCAAAGCAGCCACCATAGTTCTTGTTCTTAATGTGCGAATGAAACATAACACCAAAATATTGTTTTTTATCTTACATAATTACAAAAAAAGAATGACACTAAAGACGTGGATAAAGACTTATTAACGAAGGAATATTTTCATATTGTTTTTAATGTTACGTAATTACAAAAAAAGAATGACACTAAAGACGCGGATAAAGACTTATTAGCGAATCAATATTTTCATTTTCGTACATCGATAGTGTGATTATAATTGGTTGATGCACAGCATTGCAACGTGATAAATAACTATCGACTTTTTCGCGCTACAGAGTCAATTATCATGTTATTCTCATTGATTCCATTGATCGATAGAGAGTCAATTTCACTTTCCACATTCCACATGATTGTGATTGTTTTTTTTTTAACATAACTGTAAAAAACACTGAAATAATTAATCTTATTTTTTTATTTTTTCTCTATATTTTGAAATAAAATATTTAGAATTCTAATTTAATTATTTAAAATTTTCTAATAATAATGGTTGATATTTATTTCTAAAATATTTATATTCTTTTTATCTTGATTAATTAGAAAAAAGTTATATATAAATGTTATATGAAGTAAATTATGGTTTTTTAAACCTGTTTATTCATAAGTCATAGCATTCACTCATAGTGTTGTAATAAAACTTATTATAAAATGTATAAAATAAATGTTTAGTTAGTTTTTATATTCTTTTAAATTTTAACAATATGAAATTCATAACTAAACAAGTGTTTTGATGCTTATTATGATTGATGTTTTTTTAGTCATCTACCAACCATTTAAATTTTGTTACTAGTGTTGATTCTAGATTGCAAGTTAGGTAGGACATGTAGCTAATTACTCCCAAGTTTGTCACCATTTCTACTTGATAATTACATCATATGTCTGTCTATTTTTTAATACGACATCAATACTTATTAGGTGAATGGTAGAGATTTCAAGTGTCAATGTCAAAGAATATTCTAGAATATTATTAATAGTATATATAAAGTTGAGATTTGTTTTGAATAAGAGATTTTGATTTAACTATTAATAATTATTAAGTGAATGGTAGAGATTTCAACTGTCAATGTCAAAGAATATTCTAGAATATTATTAATAATATATATAAGGTTGGGATTTTTTTTTTCTTTTTATAAGTTTGGTAGTACCTTTCATTTTTTCTCTTTTTTTTCAACATGTCTATAACAACCCGGCTCATCATCGTATGAGTGAGATTTATTTTCAAAGTACTTATGTTCTTTTTCTCTTTTAATTAAATTCATTAATTAAAAAAATAATATTAGAGTTATAGTTTTTTGGGTATGTGGTTTGATGAGCCATGGTATTGGCCCATGGTATTTTAACAAATCCTATTTACAGAGTAATAAATGGAGGTGAATATCCATGGTTAAGAATTTTGTTACATATTTTTTTAAATATATATTTTTAACTTATATACTAATATTTTAACAATAATAATAATAAATATCAATAATTATTAGGTGAATGGTTGATCCAGGTGGATATTGGTGGCCACCCGCCTATTCCACTTGGGGCCCCACCATTGTCTCTTTCAGTTTTTTTCACAACTTACTATTTTTAGCAGTTTTTCGGGTCCTGAACTTTCGGAGCCATTTTGAAGCCCCAAACAGAGATAGTATGTTGAAGTTATGTCCCCAAGAAGTTGAAACACCAATTTACCCAAACGGGGCCCATAGTTTTGGAGCTTCATCTCCTAGGGTTATGTTTTTTGATGTTTAGAGTTCTCCATTGTTTCTCCATAATAAATAGGCCCTCAAGCCTCATTGTAACACAGTTCATAGGTCTGTAGCCGCCACATATTTTCTCAGAGATTCGCTACCAGCACCCTAGCTATTTTATTTCCATCATGTTTGTAAGCATATTTTTGTGATTTGATATTAATGAAATGAAGCCTTATTTCCACTGTATTTCTATGTTTATGGGTTTTTCTGTATTCTCTTGCATTCCTGCATAAATCCGGATCAGTGGTATCAGAGTGGTCTGCTTTTTTCTCGATCCTTCTTTGCATGTCCCCAACGAGGTCGGGGTATGAGGATTTAGGGCTCGATCCGGTGGAACCTTTGCAAGATCAGCCTCGCAAACCCCGACGGACACCCATGGGGGACGAAAAGAAAGATGAGGGAGCAGGAGATCCTATCAAAATATTTCTCGAGGAGGCCCTAAAAAAAAAAAGGAACGCGATGATGGATAACTTTGCCCAGATCCTTCAATGACTGCCCACTGGCGGCGCATCTGCATCCAGCAGCCACTCTGGAGGTGCAACTCCCTTTAAGGTACAAGTAACTTTGACATTCCCATATTTGAGGGTAAAATAGATGCAGATGTCGTAGATAGATGGTTGAATCTATTAGAAGGATATTTCTCAGTTCATGACTTTTCCGACCGGGAGAAGATTATTTTTGCACTCCTCAAAGCTACCCCCCATGTCAAGGACTGGTGGGAAACCTACTATAAGAAAACAGACGAGACAAAACCCTCTCTGTTCTCAGTCGTACCCACTTCGAATTCTTTCCTAGATGCCATCAAGGAACAATACTGTCCCATGGGGAGCTATGAGGACAAGTACATACAATGGACCATGCTGCGACAACAAAGGGATCAAGATGTGCATGAGCTAACGAATATGTTCCATACCCTGTACACAAAGTTGGGTATCAAAGATTTAGAGAAACATTTGGTGCTAAAGTATCGTGGTTGTCTGCACAGATACATTCAGGAGGAAATGGAGTTCCTTGACATCTCCTCGCTTGGTACGGCATACCAGTATGCTACTAAGATTGAGCCAAAATTCAAGCAGAAGAAGCGAGACTTTGGATCTGCGAATCAAAAACAAGGGAAAGGTGCCCCTAAACCGTAGAACAAAGGACAAAGCCAAGACATGGCAGCCCAAGACAACCTACCAAAGACATAAGCAAAGAACAACACCGCGAAGCCAAAGAAGGACACGGGAAATTGGTGTGAGTTCCATAAGAGTTCCACTCACAACACAAGTAAGTGTCGAGCCAAGCAATCGCTAGTGGCCGAGATGAGGGCTTCTGAATCAGATGCATACACCGACTCTAAATCAGAACCTGGGAAGGTGAATGACAAAGGGAAGAAGATTATTGATGCGGAGCCCAACGCCACTGTTTCCACTACGAAGATCCAGAAGGAGGAACCAGAAGATCCAGAGGAGGCAGAGCATCTCTTCCACTCCCAAATGTGGGTAAAGGGTTCCCCACTACGATTCATTGTCGAAAATGGTAGCCAAAAGAACCTCATTTTAGTATATTTCGTGAAGAAGTTGGGCTTGCCGACCACAGCGCACCCACAACCATACACCATCGGGTGGCTTCACCAAGGACGCAATCTCCGCGTTAGCCAACAGTGCCGCCTTCCCTATAGCATCAAGCCCTTCATGGATGAGGTATTATGTGACATTGCTCCTATTGATGTTTCTGATGTATTATTAGGCCAACCATACTTGTGGAAGCGACATGTTGTGTATCAGTCCCAGCCTCGCGCTGTTATTGTTACTTTGGGAAATAAATTTTACAGGATACCAGAGGTACCACCGCCTCCCACTATCTCTTTGGTTACTGAAAAACAATGTAGTAAGCTCATTTACCAAACCAGGAAACTTGCTTTCTTGATGATCCACCCCCAGGGCAAAAAGAAGACTATGGCCACGACCTCCAAACATGGCTCCTCTGCACGACAACAACAAATGGACAAGGTTGTGGAGGAGTACGGGAACATCTTCACCTCACCCACAGGGGTGCCTCTACATTGTCAGGTCAAGCACCCCATTGACATGACCCCAGGTGCACCACTACCCAATGGACCGATCTATAGGCGCTATGTTCTGGAGAATGATGAGATCAAGAGGTAGATTCAGGAGATGCTGCAGAAAGGTCACATCTGGCCAAGTTCGTCACCCTGTGGGAGCCCGATCGTGTTGGTACAAAAGAAGGATGGGACATGGAGCTTCTATATTGATTATCGGGCGTTGAACAAGATCACTTATTGGAATAGGTAACCGATCCCACGGATTGATGACCTTCTAGACCAACTCAAAGGGGAAAAATATTTCAGCAAGATCGGCTTGAAGTCTGGGTATCACCAAGTACCAATCGAACCCTCTGATGTGTGGACGACTACCTTCAAAGCCAAGGAGGGCCTTTTCGAATGGCTCGTCATGCCTTTCGGATTGACAAATGCTCCACCGCAACCTTCATGAGGTTGATGGATGACATCTTGCGTCCATTCACCAACTCATTTGTAGTGGTATACTTGGTGATATTCTGATCTTCAGCCAGACTTGGGAAGAGCACCTCCACCACATCCAAGAATTCCTCCAAACACTGTGACAACACAAGTTGTGGGCCAATTTGGAGAAGTGCACTTTTGGCATGACCCAGGTTCAATATCTGGGATACATTATTGATGAAAGAGGGGTGCATGTGGATCCAGCCAAGATCTAAGTCATCTGGGATTAGCCAGCCCCAACCACCCTAACAGAGTTTCGCAAATTTCTGGATCTTTCTAATTTCTACTGTAGGTTCGTGTTGGGATTCTCTCATATCACTTGGCCCTTGAGTCAAGTCACCAAAGGAGGAACGAAAGCAAAATTTTGTTGGTCGGAATCTCAACAGAAGGCGTTCGTAGAATTGAAACATCGCCTCTGTTCTGCCCCAGTGCTCACATTACCAGACTTGCAACAACCATTTGAGATTGAGACAGATGCCTCTAACTATGCTATTGGGGCAGTTCTTACTCAACAGGGGCATCCAGTGGCATATCACAGTGAGACATTGTCCGACACAATTTGAAAGCATCCCACTTATGACAAAGAAATGTATTCCATTGTGTAGGCTTGTCGACAATGGAAGCATTACATTTTGGGGAAGGATACAATCATCCACACAAACCACTGACCCCTACAGTTCATACAGACACAAGGGAAGTTGCAGAATGATCCCCATCAAATTTGCTCCACATATCTGCAACAATTTCATTTGAACATCAAGTATAAGAAGGGTAGCACCAAAAATGTTGTATACTACCTCAGTCGACCACCGATCGTGGCCATAACCATCGTTCTCAACTCTTGTGGGCATGAGACTTCTGATTAGCCGCTTCTCTACAAGAGCAATCCAGAATTTAGCTACACATACAAGGCACTCTTGGGGGGTATGCAAGTTCCAAATTTTCACCTCCAAGATGCACTATTATGTCACCTGGGACACCTTTGTGTTCCTTCAAGCGAGCGTGCCAAGATGATATGGGAAGCGCACTACAGTCGAGTCGTTGGGCATTTTGGGATCGAAAAAACAGTGGTAGTACTGCAGAAGTATTTCTATTGGCCAAACCTTCGACGGGATGTCGAGAAGTACATCAGATCCTGCATTGCTTGTGCCATTTCCAAACCATCCATCAAGAAGCAAGGGCTCTATACTCTGCTACCTGCCCCTATTCAACCTTGGGAATCCATCTCCATGGAATACATGTCAGGCCTTCCTTCTACTAAGCATGGAAACGACTGTGTTTTCGTGGTCTTCGACAGATTCTCAAAGATGGCCACTATGGCAGCCTACAAGAAGAATATCGCAACAAAAGCCACTACTAAACTCTTCTTTGAATGAGTGTGGGTGCACTTTGGGATCCCACAGTCTATCATATCAGATCGCGATAGCAGTTTCCTCAGCACATTTTGGTCCAGCCTCTGGTCAATGTTGGACACCAAGCTCACCAAGTCCACAGCTTTCCATCCCCAAACTGATGGCCAGATAGAGGTCGTCAACAGGATGATTGTACACATTCTGTACATGTAAAATTCAAAGCATCCACACACATGGGATGAGAGCCTTCCCTATGTACAACACAGTGATAACCGGGCTCTCCACAGCTCAACTGGCCACAACCCCTTTCAAGTGGGCTTGGGATTCCAACCACTAGCCATGCCATTTGCGTAGCCATGCCATTTGCAGCTACTCAGGATGATTCGTCTCATGTCCAGTTTGAAGCTAACAAAGAAAACAACTTCATCAAGCGCATTCAGCACATCCGCCAATAGGTTCATGGCATATTGGACAGAGCCAATGCTAAGTACAAGCAATGACATGATCAACATCGGGTGCCACACAACTTCTAGGTGGGCGAAAAAGTGTGGCTACATTTGCAGAAGGAGCGCCTCAGTAGACCCCACCGCAAGATTCGCCCGCTCTGATATGGTTCATACACCATCACCAAGGCTATAGGGAACAATGCCTTCGAGCTCATTATTCCACCATTCCTTGGTCTGCACCCAGTATTCAATGTAGACTGCCTTCATCCCTACTTCCCACCTCTATTGGACACCTCTAACATTGCAGAAGAACTCACACCAAAAGAGTTAAACCCAAACTGCATGGAACAGGCCACCACAGACTGTATCATGGACATGCAAATCAAGAACACTCACCGACAGAAGATCCAATTGTACTGGGTTGTCAAAGCTGGCCAACTCCTGCACCAAGGCAAGTGGTTCACGAGGGATCAAGTTCAATAGAATTTTCCTTGTCTCATGGAGGAACTCAACGCAATGGGGACCATTTCTTCCTAAGGGAGGAGGAATGGTCCAGGTGGATATTGGTGGCCACCCGCCTATTCCACTTGGGGCCCCACCATTGTCTCTTTCAGTTTTTTTCATGACATACTATTTTTAGCAGTTTTTCAGGTCCTGAACTTCCAGAGCCGTTTTGAAGCCCCAAATGGAGATAGTATGCTGAAGTTACGTCCCCGGGAAGTTGAAACACCAATTTACCCAAATGGGGCCCATAGTTTTGGTGTTTCATCTCCTAGGGTTAGGTTTTTGGACGTTTAGAGTTCTCCATTATTTCTCCATAATAAATAGGACCTCGAGCCTCATTGTAACACAGTTCAGAGTTCTGTAGCCGTGACATATCTTCTCAAAGATTCGCTACCAGCACCCTAGCTATTTTATTTCCATCATGTTTGTAAGCATATTTCTATGATTTGATATTAATGAAATGAAGCCTTATTTTCGTTGTATTTCTATGTTTATGGTTATTTCTGTATTCTGTTGCATTCCTGCATAAATCCGGATCAATGGTAGAGATTTCAACTCTCAATTTCAAAGAATATCCTAGAATATTATTAATAGTATATATAAGGTTGAGATTTATTTCAAAGTAGTTATGTTCTTTTTCTCTTCTAATTAAATTCATTAATTAAAAAAATAGTGTTAGAGTTATGGTTTTTTTGGGCATGTGGTTTGATGAGCCGTAGTATTGGCCCATGGTATTTTAACAAATCCTAGATGAATATCCATGGTTAATATATTGTTACATATTTTTTTAAATATATATTTTTAACTCATATACTAACTTTTTACCAATAATAACAATAAAAAAATCACAATTCAATTATTTTTTATGATTTTCTTTTAATTCTTTCAATGTGAGATGTATCATGAAATAAATATTTTTCTACTTATTACCGATTACCATTTGATTTATATGACTAAGTTAATATATATATATATATATATATATAATCAAAGGTTTATATTAATTCAAAACAGACTTACATAACCAGTTATAGTTTCTCATTTTTTTTAGGCCTCACTCCTATCTGATTTGTTGGCGAGAAGAAAACTACCAAAACATAAGACAAGTTGCCAATACAATTATATTAACCAAAACTAAAAAGGCTAGTGAAACTAGAAAACACTTAATACCAAAATACAACCCACTACCATTAGGGTTGTTAATTGATCTCTAATCTGGTGCAAGGTGTGGAAGGAGGATTAAAAGCACAGTGAACATGCTTTTCCATGTGTGTGCACTTCCCCCCACTAAAAAGGAAAAAAAATCATGTATTCTCCATTTATTACTTTGAAGATCATTTAGAATTATCATGACTGCATTTTGGTCCTCATGACGGTTGCGACTAAGCTTCTCCACGAGGAGGGTCACTTGTCTAAGTTGACTATAAAAAACATCAAGGGGGGCGAGCATTTCCAAACTACTAGGAGACTTTCTAGGGTTGGGATCCACCACTTCACCCAAGCCATGGTCCCCCATGTCATGTTCCCCGTGTTGGCCCCGCAGGCCCATACCCCTCTTTATCCTTCCATACTGGAAATGCATGGCTCGTCTGTTGAAATAGATGATTAACTCTAGCATGAAGAGTTAGAGAATCAGTTAAGTAAGCGTTGAGTAAGTCGATATATGAATTTGTTAAGTGAGTTAGAGAGTGAGTTAAGTGAGCATTGAGCAAGTCGAGTTATGTGATAGATGAATTTGGTAAGTGTGTGAATGTCAAGCTAGTCGTTAATCGGATAAATACCCTTCACCAGGTTCATTGTATTCATAGGGTGATTGAATTTCATGTGATTAATAAAAGAGTTGCAACTCGTGTGTGTTTCATGTGTGAATTATTTGTGTTATTTGTTTCTTTACTCTTATGCCTTTTGATGTAGGAGCATCCGGCTCAGAAATTTCATTTTATTTTAATAGACATAGGGGGTCTTGTGTTTTCAAGGAAGTTGGTTTCCTATGTATTAAATTAATGTAATTATTAATGTTTTGAGTGATTTTAATGAGAGATATCTAGAATAGGAATTAATCAAATATTGTGAGGCATTTTGTAAATGTTCTTGGATGTTCAAGAACATGAGAAAATTAGGACAGTTGAGAACTCATAGGGATTGAGAGACTTAGAAATTAATTGTATATTTTAAATTGGGAAATTAGTTCATGATTTATGGGATTGAGAGGATTTTTAGGGGTAGTTGAAATTATTAAGGATTTGAACCAGAATTGGTTCATAAAACCTTTTGTATAAAAATTATAAACCTCAAAAGAGAGATTCAGGTTTTGAGATATAGAAAAGGTTTGCATTGTGAAGCCTATGGGCAAAGAGGCCACTGATTAGAAAATCAAGCTAGAAAAGGTAATTTCTATGTATATATATGTTTATTAATACAAAGAATTCGATCTTTGAGTTATGGGTGTATATGGTGTGATTGATTATAAAATATCTGAGTTAAGATCAGTTCCATTGTGGTTCCAAATTCAATTACGAAAGTTCGATGTAAATCAACTTGCATCCCAGCAGCAAAATAAGATGTCACGCTACACTACAGCTATGAATGGTGTGTTTAAGATTCAATTTTAATCCAATTTCCATTCGAAGGTAATGGGAAACGATAAAGGAACTCTGGTTTTCTAGGTCGTGGTTGGGAATATTTATTCTCACTCTATGGTAGGGAATCATTGTCCTTTTTTGAAGAGAAGCAGTCATGTGGAGTTTTTGATCCATTTCAACACTGATTCATTGAGCCATAAGGAAGTAGTCTTAAGCAACAGTGTCAAGCAGAACTATGTTGGGTCAATCATAGAATATGGAACGGAAACTATTATGCGTGGAGAGCGTATATGGTGTTGCATGCCCATCGATAATTTCCAGCTATTAACTATCCAGGTTCTGAGAAACTCTTGTGGCAATGGATGTTAGCCTTTGTTTCTTAAAGATAGTATGATGGACTCGATCTATAATGGGCTTGATGAGGCAATGCAAGTGCTGCAGGGACATCATTTCTCAGTCTTGTCAAACTGGGGTATCACATCTTGTTACGAATACTGACAATAAGCAAGTAGTTTATGCGAGCCGTAGCATAAATTCCAAGGTCGAAAGAGAGTCGAATCTCCTCACTGCTAATTATGAACAAGTGCTGCACCTTTTTGGCCGAGTTACCACCAAGACAGAACGAAATTGAATATTGTTCGAAGTCTTCCACTATTCCAATTGCGCGAGGTTGTATGTCATCTTGGAGAAGACTCGTTTTGGGTCCTGTACTCACTGTATGGAGTTTCGATCCATTGTTGGTGAGCGAGGTTTGCTACGATACTATTGGGCTCCATCTAAATACGAGGTTCACACTCTTTTTTAATTCATTGTATGCTCAGATTTTGAATAGGAGAAGTTTGTTGTGGGTTAATCTATTATTATGATCGACTTGTTAAGATTGAAAATGTCCTTGGTATAGACGAGTTAAATCCGTATTTGAACAAATGTCGAATTGAGCTTGATCCTCATCTAGAAGCACTTGTTGGAAGGCATAGTAGAAAGCCGTGGTCAAAATTCATTAATGCTGACAGACAACATCTAGTTGTTCTGGAGGGAGTTGATTTCTGGACAAATTGCTTAGACATGATCACCAGGAAAACTGAAAAAAAAAAAAAGTAGTGGTCCACCCTTATTTTATCATGTGAGATCTGCAGAGGCAAGTAGGACTTGTACGTACTCAATAAAGACTCACCCTCTCGTAGTCCAGATTTCTGAGTTTGTGAAGATCTGTAAAATAAAAATGATATTTGCAATTCTGGAAAAAATGTATAGTGAACACCTACAACAATGTGTCGACTAATTGTTTGAAGAAATACTTCAAAGAAAATTAAAACACAGAATGAAATTCCTGGGAAATGTATTTTCCATACAGTTGACATGCATTTTACAATTGTTGGAATGTCTAAAGTAGTAAATGCGGCTTAGGTTGCATCATTTTTTCGTATCAGAGCATAACAAGGATATTCTGCGTGTAGAAGTTCTTTGAGAGAATAATTTACAATAGAGTTATGTTTTGAAGGTGTCTATACATGTACAATGGTGATGACAGAAAGAAAGAGGAGATCATATTTTGAATCTGATAAGCAACAGATACACGGAAGTTGAACTATAACAGACATTTGCAGAAATAAATGAGAACAGTCCAATCAAAGTACAAGTGAATGGGAGAAAAAGGTCATGCAAAGATCTTGAAGGTGAGATAGTGTATTTTATTTTAATTTGGTTTGAAGATTGTGGTTGCAAACAAGATGAAATATCTCAACAAATGAAGATCAAGCCTGAGGAGCAATGATTTCTAAGTGAAAGAAGAATGTGGTAGAACCTTGAAGAATTTGGATAAAAAGGAAAGTTTTGCTCTTAAAAGGTGCAGATGAGTTGAAGCCTAGGAAGAGCAGAGAGGAATGCTCGAAAGGTTCCATAGAATAGAGAACCAGTGCTTTCCAAAAGACCAAGTACAAAAGAAAACTTGGTAAGGTAAGTGGCAGTAGGGAGGACTTGCTGTTGTAGAGCCTTTAGTACAGCTCATGGTGAATGAGTGAGGAACTCATGAAGATAGAAATGGAGACGAAGATGACTACTGGTAGTCAAATAAGAGATAGCAGAGGTTCCGAGAGAGGCCAAAGAAAATGGCATACAGAGAAAGTTAAGTGATGAAGAATATGAAAGGGAGAAGGCTAAGGTAGCAGTTCATCTAGAAGTATTGATGGAGATAATCCAGAGAAGTAATAAAGATAAGAGATATGGTTGGACCATGAGGAAGAAATTAAAGTGGCAGAGGCTCCAAGAAAAGAGGAATAAACAAGTAAATATGCAGTTAGCAGAAGATTTGAGAAAGCTTGAACAGATGATGAGTGTGCAATTGAGATGTGAGGAACTCAGAGAAGCTGAGTTGAAAATGGAAGTTTCAATTTGTGAAGCAGAACAGGATGAAGTTATGGGTGAAGATGAAAAATGGAGATCTGTGAAAGATATTGTGAATTATTGTGAGAATTAAATATAGTAGAAAGTTTACCTTGTTGAAGAAGAAATTATTGATGATCCCCTGAACTATTGGGCAAGTTCAAATCTACATGAGGATGTAAAGCCTTGTATTTATGTAACTAATGATTTTGATGTGATTACAAGTTTTGCAGAGGATGAGCAATATTTTGAATTTTTCAAAAGTCTGGGGGCAGAAACGTGAACCTGGGTTACACTTTTGTGAGAATTGCGGGTTGAAATTTTTTTCGGAAATAGTTCGGCCAAAAATTTTATAGAGTTCGGCCGAACTATGAAATAGTTCGGCCGAACTTGTTTTTAAAGTTCGGCTGAACTCGTGATTCCATTTAGACTGACGGCTTACTGACGGCGCGGGCAAACAGAATTTTTGCCAGAGATTGGAAAATCGGAAACTAAATTTCGGCCGAACTTTTACATTTAAAATAGTTCAGCCGAACTATTTTCTATAAATAAATCGCCCACGAAGTTATGTGGTTACCGATTTTATTGTTCCCGCGTTTTCTCTGTCGCTGTTGCACCTCGTCACCGTGCTGGTGTCCCTGTCGCTGTTTCTCCTCGTCGCCACAGCTCCTCGTCGTCGCGCTGGTGTTTGCCACGGTCGCGCTCTTCGGTCATCGGGTATGTTACTATCACCATGTATAAGCTTCATAACTCGTGAAAGCTAATTACCAAAAAATTAAAGTAGCTAATTCCAACAGGAAAGCACCTGTCGGTGTAGATATTTGAAGACATTGAATAATTTAGTGTTTATTAACTTTGTATTTTGGGGTAAATAACCAATTCCCTTGATGTCTGAAACCATTCTCGTGCGTGCAAGTTGTTTCGGCTTCGTTCAACTGTTTGAATCTTGAAACCATTCAACCATTTTTGCTGCGATTGACTTCGCCAAAACCTCCATTCACGTGGTGACTGTGACCACGATTTTACCATTTCATACCAAAGTCTCTACATCTAGAAATCATACGCCCCACGTCGTGCGAGACCGCAGGTTTAAACGAAGGTCGCGGGTTCAAAGGGATTTTTAAAAGGAACACAAGGGCAATTTCTTTGCTGCCAATGTTACATGGTTCAACCATTGAAAATAATTAAGTGGGGTAAAAATTTCAAATAATTTCGCCTGTTATTATTTTATTTATTTTTATTTTCTTCAGGGTCAAAACTTTAATATCCCCACGCAATGTTGTTTTTATCTATTTTGTTTGATGGGTATGCAATTAAAACATAATTTTATGTTGAATCTAATACATTTCCCCCGTAAACGATTAAATATATATTTTGGGCAATGCCATTACAATCCCAACTTATGAAAACATGAAATAGTTCAAGCTTCCTCATAAATTTTATTGGGAGGTTGAGTAGTTGAATTTTCAACACATAAATTCCCAAAATCGTACTGAGAATGACATAATCATCCTTGTTTACGAATCTCATTCATTTATTCTTGATATATCCTTATGTATGTTTAGTCTTTTATCTAAATTGTTAGTCTCCTCATAATACTTATGAAATTTGGCCTAACTTTTCTAATATTTTCCAATTTCTCTTTCTTTTAAATTGTTCCCATAGAAAATGGGAAAAATTATCAAACAAATATTAATTTTAATCTGAGAAATTAAGTTAAATGCTCCATTTCAATGGGGAAAATTTGAAAAATATGCAAATAGAATATTTTAGCCCATAGGTTTCCATTCACTTGATGTCCAATGCGGGTAATTTTTTCCTCCCTGCAACTTTAAAAGCTACATAGCGCAAATAAGTAGAGACATTTCCTATAACTTCAACAAAAGGCTATCTGAAGTTTATGTCACACTGTAGCATGTACATGCTCTATAGGTTGACCAAAATATGTCAATACAAAAGCCTTCCTATGCTTCTATCTCTCTCGACATGCTACATATGCATAATTTTCAATTTGAGATGGTATTTTTCAGTGTATAATTAATCTTTGGTATAGGAAATGATAACATTATAGTTGTTGTATGAGAAAAATATTCTTATCATGCATGTTAAGGACAATGGATTGAATTTATATAAAAATGCGTTGCTCTAGCCTTTTCTTACTCTTCTCTTGTATTAATCTACTCTGCTCTAGCGTTTTCTTACTCTTCTCATGTCTTACTCTACTCTGCTCTAGCGTTTTCTTACTCTTCTCATGTCTTACTCTGCTTTTCCCTTGTCTTACTTTTTCATTTATATACTTCTTGTTAATCTCTTTCTCACATATGTACATTAGTTAGTTAGTCCTTGTACAACTCATATTCAAAGTTAGACCTGACATGGGATCTCCTCCTAAAATTGCTAATGTTTAAATAGATCTAGGTTACAAGGATAGAGGGATAACCATAGAATAGAAGCATGTACACTATTCTATTGTTATATTTTTATGATGTTGTTTAGTGATTCCACTAATCTTAGAAATGTTAATCTTTGAAGAAGATTTAGGCACTTTATAAAATTTTGATTTTGATTTGAAATATAAATATGCAATCACATTGTCTATACTTTTGAATCCTATTGACCAACCTTGTGGTCATTCATTGGACATATATATATATATATATATATAATTTCAGAAATAAAACATATTATTTATCGGTAATTGGAATGAAATTACATCTTTCATGTGCAAAGAGAACTTCCCTGTAGTCCTACATTTTCCATAAAGTTGAAGGTCACCAAATAATTGCGGTCAATAATTTTTTGGTCCATTCCATACTCAAGTGCTAAAATATCTAGCATTTCAAGTTTCTAGTCATCATAGCTATTAAGGAATGAAAAAGGACACTAGTATTGATATATTGCTTCCATTACATCATTCTTTTTTAAGGTTGATTCCATCCTTGTTGAAGTATATTTGTCTAAATCCTTATCTACAAGGGCACATTGTGTATTGTGGTGCATGTTGTGTATCTCTTGTTGTGAATCTCAAGTTACTTTAAAAATTTGGTCACCTAGTATGCTTAATGAGCTTGGAATTACACTTTAGAAAGAATCCAATTACAATTGAGACTTAAGTTCTACCATCTTAAAATAAGAATCCATGAATTTGATAGCGAGATATGTTTCAGTTTTCCATTGTGTTTACATTTTTTTTTGTGTAGCACTTATATTGTTGACTATATCTTGGTTCCACAAAACAACAATGTTTTAGTTATTTGGTGACTCTTTATTTCCTTTATTTTGTTTTCTCAAGGAAGATATTTGGTGGTTATTTTTGCTTAATATTAAGCCTCTCATGCCTTCTGTAGACCTTCGGAACTTGAGTTTTTTGTTTAAGTTCTTGGACACCTACAATCTTGTAATTGTGAATCTTCTCTATTTTCATCTTGCTTCTCTTCTAAGTACAAAATGGCCTTGAGAAATATACTTTGTTTCCCTGTTGTACACCTTACGAGTTCAAGTTTTCATTTTTTTACATTATTTTTTATCCTTTAAGCTCTTGGACACCTAGAATCTTGTAATTGTGAATTTATCGTGCTTTCATGTTGTAGCTTTTCTAAGGACAAACTTGACAAAGAAATATGCTTTGGTTCCTCGTTGGAGACCTTGGGAGCTAAATTATTTTTATTTTATTTTATTTTATTCCTTTTTCTTACACCTCTTGGACACCTAGAATTTCGCAATCGTGAATTTCCTTAACTTTCATCTTGCAGCTTTTCTAAGAAGTAGCACAAAGGACAACCAAATCATTTGGGTTATATGTAGATAAAATGTAACAGCCTAACCCTTGCCATCAGTGGGGATTTGGTTGGTTGGTAAATTGATGGTGCTTGTTGGTTTCCACATATGTGTTATTTCCTTATTATTTAGATGGTTTCAAAGATGGATTATTAATTATTGTTTCATTAAATTGCATAATATTCAAGACTTTATGTATATTTATACTGATATTGAAAGAAATACTTTTTGGATAGATCTCTATTTCCCATAGTATCATAGATTTAAACCCCATAGTACATTGGAGTTAAAACAAATATATAATTTTTGTTTTCACATTTAGCTATGATTATTTCACATCCAAATTCATATTTCAAGTAATATTTAATTTTTTTGAATTTATTACAAATCTAGCATAATGCAATGCTTTTCTTTGGAGAAACATTTGGGTCGATTTTGGTCAATTCTCTTTTGTTGGACATGTACTTGATGCTCATGTTTGAATGGTACATACTATAGAATGATATCTCCATGTTGGCTCTGGTTGAGTTGATATGTTTTCCGATTGATTGATGTATGATATTTTAAAGTTTTTTTTCCTTATCTTGATATTTTAAAGACATAAAAGGAAAGAAGATTGAAATGGTTTATGATTGTTTAATTAACTAACAGTTATTGCAATACATTAGGAATAGATAATTGGGCGGAAACATGAAGCATCAAAAAGTTTAAAAGAATTTTTGAAAAAAACTTTACACCCCAAATCTTAAACTGTGTAAGAAAGAAACTTATAATTTCAATGTTCTTATTTAGAAATTTTCATTGAATGTTTAAAGTTCCATTTTCTTTTTCTTTCAACTATGTTGAATTTATTTTTTAGTTATATTTTTAATGTTGGAGAAAATAACTATTTATTTCATGTGTAATTAGATTAGTGATTTCATGTGTTATGGTTGTGGATTCAGGCATTGAAACAACACCATTATATTTCAAATTTAAAAATGATGGTTTGAGTCCTAGGTAGCTTAGAATCCTACTTGTTTTCAAAATAAGGATGCACTCCCATTTGATTCTCACGGATAGGTTGTAATCATGAGGCTCTCGCTAAAGAGTGGACCTTCGCAAAATCTTGTGACGTCTTGTCACAAACAAAACCATCAAACTCAAAACACATCATTTTTCTCCTTCAAAGAAAAAAAAAATTCACATCATGTGAATATCTCCATGTACTCTTACATATTGGTGTACAAAACCATCAACCAAACACAAGTCGACAAAACATGCCTCTTCAAACAACTGAATCTTAAGTCAAATAATAGAGCTCATGTACAAATTTCCATATTTGTTGCATTTAAGTGTGTCTAACATAACTCTACTTTCAACATCTTGCTTCATGCAACATGCACCATACTTTGAATTTTCAAAGAAATTCATGAAACATCAAAATACATGCTAGGCCTTAATTGGATAAGAAATCTAACCATTTGTCAGCAAACCATTTCAATGGCGCTTCTTTTTCTTTCAACTATGTTGAATTTAGTTTTTAGTTATATTTTTAATTTTAGAGAAAATAACTATTTATTTCATGTGTAATTAGATTAGTGATTTCATGTGTTAGGGTTGTGGATTCAGGCATTGAAACAACACCATTATATTTCAAATTTAAAAATGATGGTTTGAGTCCTAGGTAGCTTAGAATCCTACTTGTTTTCAAAATAAGGATGCACTCCCATTTGATTCTCACGAATAGGTTGTAATCATGAGTCTCTCGCTCAAGAGTGGACCTTCGCAAAATCTTGTGACGTCTTGTCACAAACAAAACCATCAAACTGAAAACACATCATGCAAGAAACATAGCTCGCTAACATATCATTTTTCTCCTTCAAAGAAAAAAAAATTCACATCATGTGGATATGTCCATGTACTCTTACATATTGGTGTACAAAACCATCAACCAAACACAAGTTGACAAAACATGGCTCTTCAAACAACTGACTCTTAAGTAAAATAATAGAGCTCATGTACAAATTTCCATATTTGTTGCATTTAAGTGTGTCAACATAACTCTACTTTCAACATCTTGCTTCATGCAACATGCACCATACTTTGAATTTACAAAGAAATTCATGAAACATCAAAATACATGCTAGGCCTTAATTGGATAAGAAATCTAACCATCTGTCAGCAAACCATTTCAATGGCGCTTCTTTTAGTTGCACTTCATCATGTGAATCATCTTGACCTTCATCGATTATGAAATCCTCTTTTCCATTCTTCTTTTCATTTTTTATATCCCCTCTTGGATAACCATAATATCTTGAAATGGAGCTAGCCAACTCAAATATAGTATTGCAAATCCCTGGCTAAGTTAGATGAGGATTACATATGATCTTGAATTAGCATTTGGACTCTTTAGATATGCATACCAATTATGTTCATATAACACAACAAATAGATGATTTAATTTACAAATGTCACATAGAAATCATATTTATCTCATGGGCCTTCAACTTAAATTATATAATCGTTTGACCTCCAGAAATGTCATTTAATACCTCAAAATGACTCCAAAAGGTTTTAGACCTGAATTCTCCACCCCCCATTAAAATGACCCTACAAGTTGATTCTTTCAGTTTTTTCACTCTATAAGCATCAACGCATTTAATAGATGAAAATTTTCTATGTTAATATATTTAATAATCTCAATATTTATTTAAAAGTATCAATAGTATTCGACCATGAGATTTGAACAATGTGATGTCGTCGAAATACTATTGATACTTTTAAATCAATATTGAGATTATTAAATATATTAACAAGGGAAAGTGCTAGAGATTCTCCATCATGCATAATCGTACGTTGGATTTGGTGATAATTGTCTCCATATTTTGGCTTTCTGACCCACAAAACATAATTATTTTACAAGGGAGGGAAGGAGGGATGATCACATTGACTTGCTTGATGACATGTCTATGAAGATTAACTACCTCAAGAACTATTTTTTTGCATAGGGAAAGAGACACATTCCCATGTCTGACCATGAAAACGTTCTTTGATATTGTTAATGCCTCTAGTGTTTACTTCTACAAGTTCTATATAGGCAAAGTCTGTAAAGGGCCAGGTAGCCTCTGGATCTCATCTTTTATGAAAGGTGACATATCTAGTAAATGCCCCTGCAGTCAATCTCTGAAATGGATCTAAATAGAAGTTATTCATTTTAATATCCGTAAAACACAACAACTTTAAGGTAAACTATGTACATGTTCCATTCATCATGAACACAAACTTCACAAGCTTGAGGTAATGAACACGAAATAAAATTCCTTCTTGGAACAACTTCATGTGCCTCCTTGGCTTTGGAGCATTTTCCATGTTTTCCATAACCAAGACCCAAATAATTAGGCCCTTCTTGAAGAACATTTGGCTCAACTATGCCTTGTACATGCTTGCCTTTAAAAACCTTTACTTTCATAGCACATTTTCATCAAAAATTTGGACCTTATTCCTCTAATGTCTCTCAAAAGCACGTACACATTCATTTTCAGAGGAAATTGAAGGCAGAAACCAATAGCTAATTATTCTAACTAACCTTGACTAAAATGAGCTAAATTGTACTTTGATACGAACTTGATTTAAATTGTCCACCCCACATTAGGCACCAATGATTATAACCTTTAATGGGCTAGCACTGGTTTGTAATCATCATCTCAAAATGACCTAGTAGATGAAAAATTACCATGTTTGTAATCATCGTTTCACACCATCTACATATGATCCTTCTACACATTATATGATTGAATTTATGGTAGGTCATCCCTTCTATCTAGACCATGATTGATTGTGACATTAGGTGAATAAAGGAAATTTGATAAGGAAGGGATCACTATAAGTTTGTCCTCCTCCACCCACTCCATATCCAGTGATTGCCTATTTTTTCTCTTCCAACATTTTATTTTGGAAATTCATTTTGGTAGTTAATTCTACTAATAGTCACAACACACCTGGAAGTCAGATAAATTGTTATATACACTACTAAACTCAATTAACATTGTTTGTTATTGGACTTTACAATAACAAACAACGTGGAGTTCATTAATGTAGTAGTGTATATGATAATTTATTTAACTTCTAGGTGTGGTGTGGCTATCGATAAAATTAGCTGCTAATGAATTTCGAGAATAGAAAGTTGGAAGTGGAAAATTGAGAAATCACTAGCTATGGGGCGGATGGAGGAGGACAAACTAGAAACTATCCTCTGCTTATAAATTGTATTTTATTCACTTGTTGTCACAATCATTCATGGGATAGGTAGAGAGGATGACATGCCAAAAATTCATGCATATAATATGTAGAAGGGGTCATGTATGAGATGGTGTGAAGTGATGATGATTGACATGGTAAATTTTCATCTGCCAGGTCATTTTGAGATGATGATGACAAACCAATACTAGCCATTTTAAGGTTATAATCATTAACAAGAAATATGGGGAAGGAAATTCAAATGTCTCATCATGGAAATTATAAAAATTATAAGGATGGGGTTATAAGCGTTATGGAAATTCTAAGTGCCAAATTCTAAGGAACAAGCCATATTTGCTTCTCAAAAAATTTATTTGATATATTCTTAAAAAACCAAGTACAAATTGTAGTAATCCTAGAATCATGCTTTACATAAGGTAAAATTGGGGAACTCATGACTTGTACTATAGATAAAAAAACATTTACCCTTACCAAAAAATATATGATAAAAATTGAGAAACTACATAAGCTTAAGCTTAAGGGGATATAATCCTTCTTGCCTTCCATATAGATAATGAAAATGATTGTTCCAAGTCTCATGTTGCTTCTCATGTTATTTTATAAACCTTCATTGGAAAGAAAAATAGGAGGGCAGAAATGTAAGAAATATAGAACATACTGGATTTAACAGCCCCAAACTGGATTTTACTCTCAGGTACTGGAACCTCTACAAAGGTTCAACCTGGAAACATAGTTTTTCCTTAGGTTTATCCACTGGTTCTATGTCCAACTTGGATAACCTACAGTTCAATATCCTTCTTTTCATTTTTTATATCCCCTCTTGGATAACCATAATATCTTGAAATGGAGCTAGCCAATTCAAATATAGTATTGTAAATCCCTTTCTAAGTTAGATGAGGATTACATATGGTCTTGAATGAGCATTTGGACTCTTTAGATATATATATAAAGAGTCCAAAAGCTCATTCAAGACCATATGTAATACATAGCCTCCTCATCTAATATATAAAACTTTAATCCATGTGCTTAACCTTAACATTGACACAAATGGAATACAATTTTACTCACTGCTTTATGATAGAAAAATATGCAGATGAATATTGTCCACATATCCGAAGTCAAAAGGGATAGATTAAAAAGGGATGCTCCGGTCATCTATAAAAGATAAATTAAAGAAGCATGACATATTAAAGTAATGTAAATTAGATATGCGTACTAATTATGTTCATATAAAGGTGACATATCTAGTAAATTCCCCTACAGTCAATCTCTGGAATGGATCTAAATAGAAGTTCTTCATTTTAATATCCGTAAAACACAACAACTTTAAGGTAAACTATGTACATGTGTCATTTCTCCCACAAAATAAAGTGTATAAGTAGTAAATTTTATACCAAGTGTGCTCCCACCATGTAAAGCGCAATTTGGTGAATTTATCATTTTTATAATATATTTTCGATTAAATTTTGTTTCACACATGATCAATTATTGCTTTGAAAGTTGTGTTCTACATAATTTGTGTACACTAAATTACAAATTGATTTTTTGAAATCTATTTTGTGAATGTCGACCAATAGATATATATCATGGAGGATGAAAGACGAAGATCAGCCGAATCCCATATGGAGGTTCAGGGATCGGAGGATGTTCACAATATTTAAATATAATCTTAAATCTCCATACATGTGTGTACATATGGAATTGATTTTTTTATTAACTTTGTGAGTGAAATTAGTTGTTAATAAGTTTCATATTTTAATTTTTAGGAGGCAAGAGGAGAATGGTTTCTACTCCATCCATGGAGCGTGGCCAAGGTTCAACCGGTCGAGGTATGAGTGGTAGCAGGTTGCGGGAAGGGGGTGATATTTATTCCCCCGAAGGCCAATCAACGGCGGTTGGTTCTCAACAGGGTCACTGTGGGTCTGGTTCTCAGCAGCGTCATTCTGGGGTTGGTTCTCAGCAGTGTCATGTTGGAGATGATGTTAACCAAAAACATCAAGGTTGCCATCAATTTCAATATTTTTTCATTAAATTTGTACAACTTTTTTTACACGTGTTTTTTCTAATATACGAAATTTTATATATATTGATGCAGAGGCTGAAAATGTTCGAGCCAGTGGTCAAAAAAGACGCAGGGCAGCGTGCTACATTGAAGAATAAGGTTGTCAACCCAGCACAACTTATCCGGCTGAGATTACTGATATACCATGGGAAACGAACATGGCGGAATGCACCTTACAAAGGTGTCAAAGCCTTCATGAAAAATTGCAAAGAGATCTCGAGGCTTTGTCTCTACCTGCTGAGAGTAGACAAAGCCTAGAAATAGTTACACATTCATTGAGTGAAATGGTAAAAGTGTACAAAAATTTGGGGCCAACGACTGATTCGTTTGTAGAACTGATGAGAAAGATAAAAGAAACAGTGATAGGTCCTGATAAATGGCAGGACATAAAACAAAAAGTTTCAAGAGAAGATGCTAAGTCAATGTTTAATTATAAGGAAGGGCCAAAAAGAAAAATGTTGAAGGTGCAGTATTTCAAGCACCCAGACAAAGCTGGTTATTTGTATGATCTACATCTTGTGGCCTTTGGAAGGCTTCCATGGAACTATGAGGTTCATGTTTATTTTGCACAAATGTTTTATGCAGAATTGTTTTTGGGTATGAAACCCGACTACAATGACCTTCCTTCAGAATTTTTTGGCCCGGGGAGAGGTCGATTATATCAACGTAAGGGCGCTAAGCGAGATGTGGAGTTGCCTCACCCTGAGCCGCCATTGGTGAGTCGACCGTTTCGAGTCGAAACCCTGCGATCAGAGATGGATGCGACTTCTCAAATAAGTCGTGAACCAAGAGATGTTATGATGGACAATGTTCATAGCGGATTGAGTGGAGTCGATATTTGTTTAAATTGACAAAGAGCACGTGAAAATTCACGTGCCAATTTTGTTTATCGTATAGATGAGGAGATTTACAACATGAATGTTGAAGATCTCCGAACATATGCAATAAATTGTCGCAATGGTCTGCAAGACATAATTTTTCGTGAGGAAGAGGGCACCGGAATGGTATGTCTTAGTGACCTTAGGGTTTGAAATTATATTTACATATACATGTGTATAATTTGTAATAAATACATGTGTATGTACATGTATACATTTATTTGTATGTGTACATTAATCTAACAAAAATGTATGATTATATGTTAAAACACTATTTGCAGTTCTCAGGCATGATGCGTGATGAAAATGTTAATATTACATTCGGGACCTCTGGCTCAAACGATGCAGATGGGTCTGACCATCATGATATGTTGGCACATGTATGTTAGTGTTTTCTAAGTGACTCTAAAATAAATAATTGTTGCCACACATGTACATGTATGTATATATATAATTTGATAAAATGTTTTAACAGGTACTGATTCCGTCTGATGTTTTTGGGATGGCAGTACCTTCTTCTTCCTTAGGAGATATACCTTCTACTTCATTGGGAGATGTACAAGTATGGACAATTTTTCACAAGTTCAAAATTTATGTTACCTCAAAAAGTTCCATTAAAAATTGAGATATATAGAGAGAGAGATCTATATTTTGAGTTATCTAAAATTTTTTGAATTTAGGTTCGTATAGAAGATTTTTTTAATCCGAGGACTCTAGCGACGGAGATAGGAACATCCACAGCATTTGAACAAGTTGTCTTTAGTTCTTTTTTTTAATATTATTGAAAATAATTTTATATATGTACACGTGCATTTTCATTCGAAAGTTTTTAATTTATATATATATATATATATATATATTTATATTTATATTTATATTTAACTATACATGTATATTGTACAGGTTACCACTGCAGATGTTTCTATGGTAGAACTTGTTCATCAAATGGAGAGGGAACCTTACGAGGTATTGCATGATTTTTTTGTTATATTTTGTTTTTTACATGAAGTTTTAGATATATATATTCTCATTCATTTTTAAAACTTCAAATTTTAATGTTCAAGTACATGTGCATTGTGTATGTAGGTTTCCTATTCACAGGATAGGGCGCTACCCGAGACCCAGACGCTAGATCCTCCATTTGATGGACAAGATTTACAGTAGATTTGATTTCAAAATTTAGATGGTTTTAAAATTTGTTAAACTTGATACCGTTTGATACTCAAGTGAGATTTACAATTTTTGGACATATTTTATTACAATGTTATTATATAATTTTTTTTATTTAATTTTTGGATGGTTTTAGTACTTTTGGCATGTGAATGTGAAGTAATGTTGTCATCTGAATTACATTTGACATGTGATTTTTAATGTTAAATGCTTTTGTTGGATAGTTGAATTATAATTGGCATGGCATCTGAAGTTTTTAAAACTACATGAATGATAGAATGTGAACCTACATTTGCACATGTGGTAAATTGAAATGTTACTTGTAACAAGACAATCCCCATTGATTTCATTACAATATATGTTGATTTATGATTTGATATAATTGCATGTATGATGGTACATTACTTGTAAAGTCATTGGATTAATAGTGTTCATTGATTTCAGTGTAAGCGCAAAAAATTATTGACAATGTAGAACGATTTTTGTGTTATAATAATTAAACCTAATAATATTGGAGAGCAAGAGAGACTTGAGGTATGGTGTTTACTACAAGAGTTAGAGCTAAATATTTAAATGGTTTACCTATGTGTTGATTTCTGATTTGATATAATTGCATGTATGATGGTACATTACTTGTAAAGTCATTGGATTAATAGTGTTCATTGATTTCAGTGTAAGCGCAAAAAATTATCGACAATGTAGAATGATTTTTGTGTTATAATAATTAAACCTAATAATATTGGAGAGCAAGAGAGACTTGAGGTATGGTGTTTACTACAAGAGTTCGAGCTAAATATTTAAATGGTTTATGATTTATGATTTATACTTTCTTTTTAATATAATCGATACGGAAAGATGACAAAACTAATAAGGGTGACAATAAGAATAGAAGTTCATAAAATAGTTTAAGATTGATCACAAGAATTAAGAGAATGTCTCGGTCCATCATTGGTATGGCTTGTGCTGCAACCATGAAGTCTCGTCCCAACACCATAGAATGATCATCCATGTCAATGACTCTTAAGTTTATCTTTCCAAACCATGACCCTACTCTCACATGTGTGCCTTTCATGACACCAGTCACTACTTTCATCCTCGAATTGACTGCCTTGAAAGCACTCAACTCTTTCTCGATGCTAGCCTTCCTCTTTCTAAGAGATGAAGCTGCCTTTCGACTTAGGAAGCTATGGGTAGCCCCCGTGTCTATCAAAGCAGAGAAATTTTTCCCATGTACAGTTGTAGACACGAATCTCAAGTCCAAGGAACTTTCATCATCATTCCTTCTCCTTGTCTTGCACCTTACTTCCGCAATCTTCTTCAACATTTCCTCTTCCAATATGTCTTTTGAACTAGCCCTTGGCTTAACAGTCCTTTTCACATATCTCTTCTCATGAAGCTCCATAGAACAATTCGATCCTGGGTCTGCTTGAATTGGTTCAAGCTCTTTCCTTTTAGAATTCTGTTTAATTGCTCCAATACGACATATATTGACTCCTTCCAAATGAAGTGCACCAATCCTCATAGTGTGGTTGTCTTCTTTTCCAAGTGTGCCAACACATGCATTTTCTTTCTTCAAACCAATAGGTTTCAGATCAAGAAAGTCCCTCTTGATCTTATCTTCCATGTTCTTGACTTTAGCCTGCAATGTGGTGCTTCTTTCCTTCAAGTGAGCCCTTTCCATAAAGAGTTCTTGAAGTATTTGTTCACCTTGTCGTATCTCCATGTCAAGCTTTTCAATTTCAACAGTTTGTCCAGATAGTCCATCCTTGGAATTTCTTGGGTGAAAAACCAAGTAGGTTGAACCAACTTTGGTCTAGTGCATTGGAATTCATTAAAGAATTGGTCATTGGCGCTGCTTCAAGCTAGGAGTGAGCATCATCACCAACCTACATTGAATATTTTACACTCCCTAGGGTGAATGATACTTTAAATTGATTGACATTCTAAGACTTTCGAATTTTTCCGAATGCCAAATGATCTTACAAAGTTAGTATTTATAATATCCTAGTAGGTCATTCGGTGACAACTTTTACCGGAAACTTGAAACAACTTTGGCATGTGATATTTAATTTGTTAAATTTTTTGTTGGATAGTTGAATTATAATTAGCATGGCATGTGAAGTTTTTAAAACTCGAGTTTTGGATGGTTTCAATCTACATTTTTCATGTGATATTTAATGAACTTTAAATGTTTAATGTTTTAATGTTGCACAATATATAATCAAAAGGGTTTTAAAACTTAAAGTTTTGGATGGTTTCAATCTACAACTTAAAGTTTTGGATGGTTTCAACCTACATTTTCACATATGGTAAATTGAAATTATGTTACTTGTAACAAGACAATCCCCATTGATTTCATTGTATATGTTGATTTCTAATTTGATATAATTGCATGTATGATGGTACATTACTTGTAAAGTCATTGGATTAATAGTGTTCATTGATTTCAGTGTAAGCGCAAAAAATTATTGACAATGTAGAACGATTTTTGTGTTATAATAATTAAGCCTAATAATATTGGAGAGCAAGAGAGATAAGGTATGGTGTTTACTACAAGAGTTCGAGCAGGTCATTCGGTGACAACTTTTACCAGAAACTTGAAACAAAGAGAATCTATCTTTGGCTAGGACATCATGTAAGATGCCTGACACAAACAGTAAAATTGTACTCATGTAAGTTTAAAAGCTGAGATTCGTGCAAGTGGGGACAACCACTTGTTATCTCGTCCCTTGGAGGCTAGGCCATATGGGGACCGAATCTGACCTTACAAAATAAAGTGAAATAATTTGTACCATACGGTCAGAAAACATATACAAGAACAATTAATATACAAGAACAATTAATTTCATTCTAGAATATATATATATATATATATATATATATATATATATATATATATATATATATATATATCCAATACATATAACATTTTTCATCAATGCACATGTATAGAAAAACTACTTTTAGTTGATACTAGAGCACGTGCTTGTACCCAAACAAGTTGTAACATGTGCAAACCAAAAATAACATAAGCAGCTCAATTTTTAGTTGAGTACTGGAAGTTCTAAAACATATTTAATCCAAAGATAATAAATTGTTGGACACTTCACTCAAAAAAAATTCTAATGGAATTCCATCCTCAATAATCCGTTCATGATCGGATTTTGACATTTTCCATTTCTTAATTTTCGATTTTTTCTTTGATTGAACTTCTATCAACTTGATGCGTGCCGCACACACCAAGTGACTATATTGACAACTTATGGAATCAGGTTCATAGTCTTCAAAGTAAACAAAGTCTCCACTTTGACGAGTTTGTTTGAAAAAATAACCTTTCAGTATAATAGACCCTCTGTCATACTAAAATCCGTGATCATTATAGTCTTGTAATAATTTTATTTTTCGTTCAGTGCAACGCATCAAATAATACTTCACATTTTCATCATTGTCAATAGGTGCAATTACAGCAAAAACATCTCCTGCACAATAAAATAAATTTAACATATAATTATGCATATTTAAATTTATTTCTAGATCTTTAAATCATTAGAAAGTAATTCAAATGTTACCTTCTCTAACAAGATCAGAAACTCGATCACCATCGGATGATATTGTAGTTTCTTCTGATTGCATTTCTTCAAACATTGCAACAGACATTTTTCCCTTTGTATTTAGCTCTGTATGTTTCCAATCGTTCACATACATTTTTTTTTCACAAACGTCATTGGATTTTGTGTTGTCTATGCAAACATCACAAAAACAAAAATATTTTCTTTTATTCAATGCAAACACATTTCTAGACAATTTTGTTTGAATTGAATGCAATTTTCGAGTCCCTTTTATTGTTTCAACGTCATTTCCAATTGATCTATCTACGTCTTCGATTCCAATATGCCAGAAAAACCTTTATATGGAAAATTAGAATTTTTTTTGTAAATATGATATCAAAATACAATTAAAAATAATCATTGCATGATAAATGTACAATGTTTAAAATTAGATTTCCAATATAAATTAAATTGAATGTACCTTCGCACTTCTCTTGATGGGTTAATCTCATGGCTTAGAGCAGTTTTGCACCATTGAACAACTTCTTCAGCGTTCACAAGTCGGCGTGCATAGTGGTTCATTTGATATCTTCGAAGTACTCGTTTTATGCATGCTCCTGCACCGTCATGTTCTCCTTTTCCATGGCCAGTCTCAAAGAAATTCCAACAATGTTTAATGCAAGTTTTCTTATGAAGACAACACAACCAAAAAAATGATCGTGCAGATTTGAATTGACCTGCGCATCCGTCTGACCATATCCAATGTTCATTGAATGTTATTCCACGATTTTTCAATGAATCATAAATTCTTCCAAAACAATGTTGTACAAAACATGTATCATGTGTACGATCGTCACTGATATAAAAGTGATGTTCTTTAATGATATGTCGATTTTCACTCGTGCTTTCTATATGATCGACATTTTGTTCAGCATGTCTATATAGAATATGGACGAGCATGGAGACTTGGTCAGAGTGATAGTATTCACTCCGAATTTCTTTTTGTGGAACAAATGTGTAGTTTTCTGCAAAATCAATCACTGACAAAATGGTCCCTGGTGGAAAAACTTCACGAGATTTTTTGAATTGCAAGTCTTTCCATCGAGCTCTATGGGAATGCTTGGTGTATTTGTAAATTTCTGCCTCAAACTTTCTCAAAAAGTCTATCAGAAAAATTTCGTCTTCTTGTAATTCGATTTTTTTAACACTATCTGCACATTGAATCGATGTACCGATATATTCATATCTCTTCCATTTCACTTTCATGTTGGACAATGATTGATCATTTATATCAATACGATATTTGTTTTGAAATTTAGTCAAATTTCCACAATCATTGCATTTTTTACCACCAACACATTTCTTTTTGTAAAATAGTTCATCGTTTTCTCTTTCACATAGAATTTGAGATATGAAATCACGGATAGTGGAAGGAGGAGGTGAATCCTTCCATAATGTTCTACCGAAATCAAGGAATGTGTCATAATATAACTCAAATTCCACATGATAACGGCAACAACAAGTGTCGCGTACGGTGATAGGTTTTACATACCATGGTTTTTGTTGAACAAAAGCACTAAGTGAAACATGAATTTGACGATTTTATTCTTTGAACTTGTTGAATAACTCTATTTGAGTGGTTTCCAAGAGATGTTTTTCATGTTCTTCGTATTGATTTCATGCTATTCTTCTTCGCATCACATGTCTTGCAGTCGGTGAAACACGCGAATTGTTCTTCCAATATTCATATATTATTTTTTTAACATCTTCTCCAAGTCTATCTTTGTATGGTTGCCTACAAATATCTCTCCAACAAGTGAGTTCATCATTTACATCTATTTGTAGTCGAAATTTTCGATGTTTGTGCAGAGTTTTTCGCGAGGTTCTCAGTGCTCGTGCCATAGATGTTGTCAAACGATTCTCTTGAGTACTTGGTGAAACCATTGCCATCTGTATTCCTCTACGTATATTTGAAACATCTTTATCTATAGATCTCTTAATTGACTCTATAGCACTACTCATATTTTTTATCACCTCTTCTTTCATTTTTTTATCTTTGGTTGATTTTCGAATACCCAATAGTGTCATCACTTCTTTTAATTTCCTTGATGATAGGAGACCTTTCAATATTTGAGCTTGAACTGTCACTTGCTCATTTTTTAAATACTTTTCAAAAATTCTATCGACACGATATCGTATAACATGGTCAGGTTTTTTATCTCCATATGTGTGAGTGTCGACATTTTCTAACATCTCATTATCGATAGTGATTTCATCTGTACATGTTCAAAAAACTAGTACATATTCAATAAATCACTAAATTAATAAATATGTCAATAAATATTAGGAAAATTTTAAATATATCAATAGATCATAATATTTACATTTACATACCCGATTCAATTTCTGCTTGAGGTTGATTTTCTTCTTCAATATTTTGAGGAGTATCTCTGTATGTTTACATTAAACAAAATATTTTTCAAACTAGTCCATCAAATAAAAATTAAGCTTCACATTTTACATTGGGAAAACTTTAAAAATATATTAATAGATCATAATATTTACATTTACATACCTGCTTCAATTTCTGCTTGAGGCTGATTTTCTTCTTCAATATTTTGAGGAATATCTCTGTCTGTTTACATTAAACAAAATATTTTTCAAATTAGTTCATCAAATAAAAATTAAGCTTCACATTTTACATTAGGAAAATTTTAAATATATCAATAGATCATAATATTTACATTTACATACCTGCTTCAATTTCTGCTTGAGGTTGATTTTCCTCTTCAATATTTGAGAGGGCTTATAACTTTCTTTTGCGAGATTGTCTCGTCTCTTCTCTACGTTCCTCAGGGTCTCTTTTTCGATCATATTTTCTCGCACAAGTTCTTCGATTTCCCATGATAATAGGGTATGAAGTTCAAAAAATTTCCTTCAAAAAATTAGACAATAACTCAATTACAAAAAATATCACAAAAGATTTAATTTTAAAAAAATTAAAAAAAAATTCAGTGTAAATTTTTTGTCAAAAATACGTAATCCAATCCAAAACACACAATTTAAAAAACACAAAACACGTACATACCTCCAAGAAAAATCACGCCACCTCCAAGAAATGTCTTCCAAAAAAATTCTTTAAATCCAAAATTGTAAAATCAATTTGCTTCCAAGAAATGCTCTTAAACCCAATTCTTTAAACCCAAACTTTGAAGAAAATTTTTTGAACAAAGAAGCTCAAAAGATTTATTTCAACACAAAACACGTACATACTTCCAAGAAAAATCACACCGCCTCCAAAAAATGTCTTCCAAAAAGTTCTTTAAACCCAAACTTTGAAGAAAATTTTTTGAACCCAAACCAAGTCTTTGTAAAATGAGATGAAGTGAGAAATGTGTGAAATTTGTGAATCATTTCGCGGCAATTTATATTGACGCGAAATGTGTTTTTTGTAGGGGGCTCCATAAAACTTTCCGGCCGACGGAGAGTTACACAATAGTTCGGCCGAACTATTCAGAAGAAGTTCGGCTGAACTATTAAGACGTTAGATTTAGCGACTCATAAACAGAAAACATAGTTCGGCCGAACTTGGAATAAAAGTTCGGTCGAACTAACGCGTCACCAATTACGCAAAAGCAGGCTCTGAAAACGGTTCTGCAACTTTGGACTGATTAAACTCCATGAAAAGTTGTTAATTAATTGTCGGAACCAAGACAAACATTTTCAGAATTGAATCTACTTTCAGGAAATATAACTTTTATGGAATTTCATAAATGTTTATTAATTTTAATTATTTTTTTAATAAAATAGGTGCAAACAATTTCTGAGGGTCGTCGTGATTCAGTGAAATCAAAATTTTGTATCTCCCAAAATACATTGTAAAAAAAATTGAAAAAAATATGGGGCATTACATTGGTCTGTCGACTCTAATGGGTAGCTTTTATATTTTTAGTTTATAACTTATATGTTAAGAAATTTCTTTCCACGCGAAACATATTCAAAATACGCAGTTTTTCGTATTGGACCACTTCAAAAAATTCTAGTAATTATGATATGCATCCATTGGCTTTGTAAATATGACGAAAACAAAGTAGACTCTGTTTAGATTGTTGTAATACATTTTGTTTTTTCAAAAACACAAATTTTCAATGAATACAGCATTGTTAAGAAACACACACTCAAAGAAACGCTAAGTTGACATATCAAATCTGCATAAAAAAATTTCAAAAAATAAGTAATAGAAAGCTAACAAAATTTCTCACAACTTTTATTTTTATCGCAAAATGAAATTCTACACGGAAAAATTGTTATAGTTTGCAGAAAGTTGAAGAACCGAAAAAAATGAAATTTTTTTCTCAAAAAAGGGCAAAAAGTGTAACCCAGCTTCACATTTTCACCACTCTGAAGATGATAGAGAATGTTTTTTGAATAGCAGTGACTTGTTGCAGCAGAAAGAATTTAGTAATGCATTGATATTTGAAGCTGTTACAGCACAGGAACAATTTCTTGTGAAAGAAGGAAATGAGATTTAAATTGAAGAACTAATATGTGAAGCAACAGTTGAGACTGTTGAACCTTGTAATTTGAAAACTGACAATTTATGTATAAATGTAGGGATTATAAGTGATGATGAAGTACTTATGAAATGTCGAAGATAAATTGAATTGCTGGAACATTTGCTGGAAAACTCAGAATATGACAGTGAAATTGCAGAGGAAGGAGTTCACTATAGTGGACAAGAATAGAGAGACATCATTGAAGCAAATGGTGTGGAAGAGAGACTTATTGACAGTCTTGAGCATCCTTTACAAAATTCTTTAGAGAGAATGAATCAGCATACCGATGTGTTGATAAAGTAGGAAATTTTAGAGCAGCAAATTGAAATGTTGCCAAAAGAAGAAGAGGCACTGAGGCCTTATGTTTTCGATTTTAATAATTGTTTTGCGAGTGCAGGTTTTGCTGCAGACACTAGAGAAAATTTGTTGCAAAAGAAAAACCAAGTAAAGATGGGGGAAGAAGATTCTTTGGAAGTACTTAATCCATGGAATAGAGAGATTGAATTGTTGGAAAACTTACTAGAGAATTAGGATTCAATGCAGGAAGAGAAATCTCAATTTCAATATTGGGAAACAAAAGAGCTTGAATAAATGCATAATATGAAGATGCAAGAGTTAGTGGATAGCAGCAACAAAATGAAGCAAAGAGAAAGAGATAGCAACAAATGGCAAAGTATGTACCAGCCCAAGGATGTGATGGAAATGGAGATTGAAAAATTATGGCAATTAATGATGAAACATTCCAGATGGAGAAGATCAATAGTAGAAAGAGTAATCACTCAGAATTTGAAACTGATTGACAAAGAGAGGAAAATGAAACAGAAGATGACAAACATACATCAACAAAAAAATAGCAGAACGTGTGAACAACTACGAACTAAAGTTTGGGACCCTGGAGGTTTTCTATCAACATATGGGAACACATGATCTGGAGATCATGAATGTTTCAACCTTGGGAGTCTGATGCAGGAGCATCCGGCTCAGAAATTTCATTATATTTTAATAGACATAGGGGGTCTTGTGTTTTCAAGGAATTTGGTTTCCTATGTATTAAATTAATGTAATTATTAATGTTTTGAGTGATTTTAATGAGAGATATCTAGAATAGGAATTAATCAAATATTGTGAGGCATTTTGTAAATGTTCTCGAATGTTGGAGAACATGAGAAAATTAGGACAATTGAGAAATCATAGGAATTGAGAGATTTGGAAATTAATTGTAGATTTTAAATTGGGAAATTATTTCATGATTTATGGGATTGAGAGGATTTTTAGGGGTAGTTGAAATTATTAAGGATTTGAACCGAAATTGGTTCATAGAACCTTTTGTATAAAAATTATAAACCTCAAAAGAGAGATTCAGGTTTTGAGATAAATTAAAAAAAATAAATACAAAATTTATTAAATTTTATAAAATTAAATTAAAAAATAAACATAAAATTTAATAATAAAGAAAAAATATGAATTTTTTTTTTTAATCAATTAAATAAAAAAAAAAATACAAAATTTATGCACAATGGAGATCCCTAAGCTCTGGTTCGCCGACCGGACTTAAGAATGAATAGTTTCTTGACCGTTGCAGGAATATTAAATGCAAAGCAGAAGATCCGATTCCGGGAATTCGCCTGCCACGCCGATTCTCGAAATCGGATCTTCTGCTTTGCATTTAATATTCCTGCAACGGTCAAGAAACTATTCAATCTTAAGTCCGGTTTCTTGAACAAGAGAGATGTGTGGGCTGAGACTTTTTAAGGCATCATCTAGAGCCACAGCACGCCAAGAACAGATTGCCCAAGTACTCTCCTTCTACCTATCCTAGCAATTTATTATTATTAAATTTCTTAATTATTTTTATTATTATATTTAACTTTCCCGACAAATATGAATATGCTTTTTCACACTCCTGCGCACATTTATAATTGTTATAAATTTAATTTTGTATATATGTATTATTTCTCATGTATGTATTTTCTTAAAACTTGTTTTTTTTTTAATTTTGTTTTTTATTTAATCATTATTTTTTAAAATATTTCACGATTCTTTTTTAAATATTTTATTAAATTATTTTAGTTTACATTCGCAGGAGATTGGAGTTAGTTACCGTTGTACTTTTATAATTAATTTGAAAAATAAATTATAATAAATTTCTTTGGTCAAAAAGATATTTTTTTATTACTAGATTTTTGGCTTCTGTGATCCATCAATAAATTATGAAGAAATCTTTCGGTAATAATCACATAAATCTATCTTATTCCTTGTTCCTGTGGGACGCCTTACATTGGTGAAATGGGTAGGTCCTGTTGAGATTTTATTTCTTATTTTTTAATTAAATTTAGAGAAAATCTCATGTAGGTGACAACAATAGGATTTGTTGCTACATTGGCTCCATCAATTTCTGATGAGGAGTTAATGCATCCTATATTTGTTGTGAGAGAATTTATGATTCTGTTGCCATTCACAGCTATAAAATGTAAGCCCGTAGAGGCAAGTGAGCATGATGAGGAATGTGTAGTGAGGAAGAGTTGGGCAGATGAGAAACTCTACAATTGTATTTTCTCCAGTTGATGAATGAGATTGCCGATGCCCTGTTAGGTGGACGTAGCCCAGATTGGTTGGGTGAACCACGTTAAAATTTGTGTTTTTCATGGTTGAATGTTGTGTGTGTCTTATTTGATTTTATATTTCCGCTGCTGAACTCTAACAGGTCCATTAGCCAAAGGATATGTGAACATGCAGCGAACATTAGACATGGTAGGTCTTGCACCTCTGCCCTAGTTGAACATGTGGAAAAAACTAACCATCATATCTACATCGAAGAGGCTAAAGTCTTAGCCAGCGTTGATCATTTTCATCATTGTAAGTTAAGTGAGGCCCTTGAAATTGAAAAAAGGCCCATAAATCTCAATAGAGATGACGGTTGGAATATAAGCAGGTGTTGGATCCCTGCATTATATTCTTAATTTTTTATTATTTTTTTATTTTTTTATTTTTTTAATTTATTTTATTTTTCTTTATTTCTTTATTTTTTTATTTTTATTTTATTTTTTTTAATATATAATAAAATAATATTTAAATTCTGAATAATCAATTAACGATATTAAGAAAAATAAAAATAAAAATTTTTATTTATAGTTAGATTGACCTAAATAATTTTTAATTAAATTAATAATTTTAATATCTTACTAGCCGTTACCATTTGTAATTTTATTGATAGAACTATTTTTATTTTATTTTTATTTTTATAGATTTTTTTTTTTTTAAGATAGAATTACAATATAATAATATATAATTATAATTAAATTATATTTGTATTTTGAAAAATCGATTAACGATATTATTAAAATAAAATTTGTTATTTATAATAATAATTTTTATTTATAATTAAACTATTAATTTAAATATTCAAACTAGTTGTTTTAATTTGTAATTAAATATTTAAATTAATGGTACTGTTTTTATTTTTATTTTTATATTTTTATTTATTTTTATTTTTTTTAAAAGATAGATTTACAATAAAATAATATATAATTATAATAAAATAATATTTGTATTTTTAATAATCAATTAATAAAAAATAAAATAATTTTTAATTAACTTTTAAATTGACATATAAAATTTTTTATATTTTTATTTTTATTTATTTATTTTTATTTTTAATTAAACTATTAATTTTAATATTCAACTAGCCATTTTTTATTTTTTAATTATTAGAACTAACCGTTTTGGATTTCATAGTCAAATTAGCTTATTATAACGGTTTTCTTTGCCTCTCCTACATCTATTTAAACTTAACGACTGATCTGATCTCTCACCTAGTCCTGATGATGAACCACACTGGTTGGTTCGAAACGCATCGACTTTGTTAATGATAATGTGATTATTACCGAAAGATTTCTTCATAATATATTTTTTCTAAATAATAATATTATTTTTATGTTAAAATTCTTGGAGTTTACAAAATAAAAGTTATAATAAAAAAAAAACATAACATTTACAAAGAATTCATGGCAAAGTCAAATTGTATTAAGATTCAAATCATAAGTTCACTTACATACATTTCTTCAATATTTTGTCTCATGTTCACACCTTTTCATCATCCTCCTTCAAAAACTTCCCAAGCTTACAATGCAAACCATGGCTGAGCCATTTATAAGATTCACAAGGCGAATTATTCATTTTCCTCAATTCTGGAAAATTGAACAATTTTAACAAACTGACCTAAAATATCTTAGTATATCTTCCTAACCATGAGGAATTTTGGTAAACTGTTCGGAGGGAGACTAATTTGTTATGTTTCCAACAAAAACCTTTCTTTGATTTGTCTCATTTGAATCCAGTTCTTTGGAAATCGTGCCCAAAGTTGGTTGTTTGGCTTTTTTTTGCAATGTTCTAGAACTCTGAAAAAACAGTGATTTCTTACAAAATTGCCTCCAAGACCCGCATATAACTTTTAGAAAAAATCAAATCTCGAGAAACAGTTTTGGATATACATAACTGGTTATATTTTTAACAAACCCAATTGATTATATTTTATAGATTCACCTCCATATGCACACACATCGAGGTCAAACATGGCAGTTTGGAAACTTTGCAGATTTTGAGCAGATTTGTTAATAAACTCCTAGGGACCCACATATGTGACTTGAGTGCAATAAAATGCATGAGAAGGTATTAAAACATTATTTTGGACCATAACCACCCATGGTTTTCCTCGAAAGCACGCCGAAAGTGCCAAAGCCCTAAATTAGGCATTCCCATACTTAACTAGCTTGTGAGGGATTTTAGCGATGGAACCCTGTGATAAATGTACTTCAACAAAACCGTCATCAGTAAAACATGACATAATCATCTTTAATCATATATAAGTAAAGAAAATTGATGATAATAAACTATAGAGAGTATTTGGTGGCAAGTGATGGAATTAGGGTACGGAATGGGCTAAAAACCTAGGGTTTTAGGGTATAAATAGTGATATTTCACGGTGAAAACATGGGCATATACGAGGCCCAACAGATCCCATAGAAGATAATCCTTATAGTCAAAAGAACTTAATCTTTGATAGAAATAAAAACGATCTCTTTCTAAATGAATTAAAAACTAATTTGCTTCCTTTATCTAGTATAGACAACATAGATGACCTCTATCATAATTTTACTACAACCCTCTCATATTCTATTAACAAGTTCTCAATTGAAGTCTCAAGTAATAAAAGAAATAGCAAAACCAACCCATGGTATGACAAATATTGTAAAAGTGTGAGGAGAGCAATTAAGGAAGTTGTTGATGAATCTCTCAAAATTGACAAGATAAAAATCTACAAAGCCCTAACTAAAAGGAAAAAAAGGCAATATATTTGTAAAAGACAAGAGAATCTCTTACACCTCTCTAAGGTGGCTCCTAAGAAATTATGGAGGCAGATTCTAACTAGGAAAACTAAAGATAATAATAAAATTGCTTTACACGACTGGAATTCCTATCTTAAAAAGCTTTATGAATCTCCAAATTCCAGGGATTTTGAAACCCTGCTCACAACGAAAGAAGTTTTCTCATTAGAAGACATTGATTTTGGGGTTAAACGCCTGGAAAATGGGAAAGCTAAAGACATTGAAGGTTACCAGGTGGAAATCTTAAAAATTGGAGGTCCTGTCCTCATCCCCCACATCCACAAGATTTTCAACCAAGCGGTCAAGAAAGGGTTCCCTAAACCTTGGACTCAGAGCCTCATTATCCCTATTTTTAAAAGTGGGGATACAAATAACCCCTCTAATTATCGAACAATTATGATCAACCCTCTCTTAGCCAAGTTATATGGTATTATTTTGGAAAAGAAGTTGAGCATTTGGCTTGAAAGTGAAGGTAAGCAGGCTAAAGGCCAAGCGAGTTTTAGAAGGTATCACTCAACAACGGACCACCTCGTTATGCTTAGGATCATTGTGGAAGAATGCCGCAATGATAAATCCAATCTCTTCTGTTGCTTTGTGGACTTTAGAAAGGCTTTCGATACGGTTCCTAGAAATAACCTATGGAATAGATTAGAAGAGCTAAATGTTCCTTTTGAGCTAAGAGCGGCCGCTATAAGGTTATATGAGAATGTAATTGCCAAGTTAAAGAGCAATGAGGGGTGGTCGAAAGATATTAAGTGTAATATCAGAGTTAAACAAGGTTGCCCCCTCTCCCCTACCCTATTTGGCATTTACATCGACAAGCTAGAAGGTTGTTTAGAGGAAGCAGGATGTGCTGGCACGATCTTAGCTAGGATAGTCATCATCCTTCTTCTCTATGTTGATGATATTGTTCTTCTCGCAAGGTGCCCATCTAATCTTGATAAGCAACTTAAACTTCTTAAGGATTTCTGCTCTACCATGGGTATGTCTGTTAACACTGACAAAACAAAAGTTATGGTTATCAAATCCAAGAAGGACACTTACGCTAATTTTATGTATGACAATAGTAACTTGGAGGAAGTGTCTTCTTACAAGTACCTAGGAATTGATATTCATCACAAGCTCAACTAGAACTATAGCATTCAGAAAAGGATTAATGGGGGGTGGAAATCTTATTTTGGTCTTGAAAATAATTGTAAAACGACAAACCTCGTAATGTGGGATAGAAAGAAGTTCCTCTTTGAAACTTTAGTCACTCATGTTATCTTATATGGATGTGAGGTTTGGGGTTGCAACATCTCTAGAGAATCCTGGAGAAAGATTGAGCAAATCCAGAAGCGTTTTATAACTTATAACCTTAAAATTAAAAGCAATACACCCTATCCTATTCTCCTTATAGAAGTGGATCTTTCCCCTATCGAGAGCCTAGCTATGACTAGGCTTTTGTTGTACAAGCACAAGCTCAATAGCATAGGAGACCATAGACTTCCTAAGCTAGCTTCAAATTCCAGCCAAAACCACCTAAGGCTTAAACGAGGTTGGTATAAAGACACCAGGGCCTGGTTAAACCATTGGGAGATTGATGAGAATGTTGCATTGCAAAACATCAATAACATTAAAAAAATTGTTACTTCTAAGTTCAAAGAAAAAATGTGGTGTGAGAAAGATCTAGCAGCTAAAAGAAAATTAAGGTATTATAAGGAGGTCATCAACCCACCTTAGAAGATCAAAATTATCTCTCTGTTTTAACTAGCTCAAAGAAGAAAATTAATATAGCCAAGATTAGAACGAACTCTCATGAGCTCCATAGTGAAACAGGTCGTTGGACAGTTCCTAAAACACCATGGATGGAAAGGATCTACCATCTCTGTGAGAATATGAACATCGAGGATAAAAATCACTTCCTCTTAGAGTGCCCCACGTACAACCACATTAGAGCTCAATTTCATAATCTTTGTTGCAATACTGACCTTCCTAGCCTTTTAAGATGTCAAAATTATAGTGAACTCGGGAGGCTTCTCTCCAAGCTTTTTAAGCATAGGAATAAAATCTTAAATCAAATTAAATAAATCTTTTCTTTAGGTCTGATAGACCAAATATTGGTCTCATTGGACGTTAACCATCATCATCATCATCATCATATACATCAAAGGCCTAGTTTAAATTGCTAAAGACAAAAGGCACAAAAAAATTAATTCATTAATTTTAATAATAATAATAATAATTTTGTCCACAAGCTCTTGGCTAAACAGTGATGAAACAGGTTGTTAACGGTTAACTCACTCATCACAAGTTCAATTCCTACCAAAGTTACAAAAAGAAATAATAATAATAATAATAATAATTTTTATTTTTATGTGTTTTTATATTATTATTATTATTATTATGAATTAGTAAAGAAATATAGATGACAATTTCAACACATAAATATATAACCTAAAAATAAAAATAAATGAATAATATAACCTTAATATAAATAAATAAATAATATAACATAAAAATAAAAATAAATGAATAATGAGATTATATATATATATATATATATATATATATATAGAAAGTAATAAATAAGAATAAAATAGATAAATTAATATAAATAAAAATATAAAAATAAAGCAAGGAAGAGTAAGAGAAATTTAAAAAAAAAAAAAAAAACAATTAGGAAGAAAGGGCAAGACAAAACAACTATTAATTTTCCACTCATTATCTTTATTTAGATTATTAAGTCTCTTTTCAATATCTATGGCTTCCCTAAACTTGGGGTGATGAAAATGATCAATCTTAGCAAGTACCTTGGCTTATTCAATGCAGATGTGGTGTTTTGTCTTCTCTGCATATCTGCCAATGCTGAGGAGTTGGTCCTCCCATGTTTGATGTCGGTTGTGTGCTCATGGATCCTTTGATTCATTGAGCAATCAGTTTATATTATTATTACTATTACAGAATGAATTAATACATGAGTTAAACATATATATATATATATATATATATATATATATATATATATATAACAATTTTTTTAACTATGGAAATTAATCCCTATTTTAAGATGAATATTCTTAAATTGTTTTTATGACATTTTTTTCTAAATTTTTCAATTTAAGTATAATAACAGGTCTTGTGAATTGTTCCAAGCACGATTTTTCACTTCAAAAAATAACTAGCAATTGCACCACATGTTGCAAAAGAAACGCCATAAGGAAATAGCATAGGGAAGAGTAGCCCAGAAGAAATAAGTTGTTGCAGAGAAGGAGCCATTGTGAAGGAATGAAAGGAATTTTTTGCTTCCATGGAAGGAGGTCGTGGAGGTTTCAAAGATATTGATGATAAGAGTTATCAACCAAAAATGTTTGTTATATATAAAACATATATATAAACCAACATAATATAGATATTAAAATAGGCAATTGTGGGTGAAAACGTATATATAAACCAACATAATATGTTCACATATATAAAAAAATTGTTATACATATTGAAATAGGAAATTGGGAGTGAAAATCATTTGGTGATTAATAATCCTCTGAAACAAGCATGAAATGAGCATGTAACTCAAATAAGATATTTTAAATACGTTCAAGTACAATCTATCTAGCATATATGTAAATAAAGAGAATTTTTATTAACAGAAATAGAGTTTACTCCAAGTTCATCTACATATTCAAATAAATTTTATATTGTATATGAATAACAATAGTCTTGGTATACAAGAAAGTGAATGTCATTTTAATATGGAGACATTTTTGGAAGGAGATATTGTTCTTTATGTTATGGTTTATTTTCTTAACTTCAAACTTGGTTTATTCTTTCTTTATATACATAAGAAACAAAAAATACAAAGTAATTTCACAATTGTAAGTTATAGTTTTATATTTTATAATTACAAATCTAGTTTCTTATTAAACTATTTTACAAATATATATTTATTGAAATAAATTATATTGTGAATATGTTTTCTCCTATTATTTTATTAAAAAATTATTGTACTCCCTACTAATTAAAAAAACTATATTAATAAAGAATTGAATGCCAAAGAACTGATTTTTTGATGTATAAATTATTTGTTTTATATGTCGTTGAATTTCCATTACCTATTATCTTAAAACATCATGGGGAGGTATTGAACATGGGAGCCAACTTTAGGTAAATAAAGATTCACATTGTCAACTTCGAAAAAAAATTATAATCCTAAAATTCTCTTACCTAATCATATTTTTAAATATATAATTGAGTTCCATTTATTAAAAACAAAGGCAATATTAAAAACCTCCTAGAGTTATAAATGGTAATTGACATGAAAAATAAAAAATCTCGTCATGACAACATACAAATGTTAATCTTAATTGAATAAGAAACAAAAAATACAAAGTAATTTCACAATTTTAAGTTATAGTTTTATATTTTATAATTACAAATCTAGTTTCTTATTAAACTATTTTACACATATCTATTTATTGAAATAAATTATACTATGAATATATTTTCTCCTATTATTTGATTAAAAAATTATTATACTCCCTACTAATTAAAACAACTATATTAATAAAGAATTGAATGCCAAAGAACTGATTTTTTGATGTATAAATTATTTGTTTTATATGTCTTTGAATTTCCATAACCTATTATCTTAAAACCCATGGGGAGGTATTGAACATGGGAGCCAACTTTAGATAAATAAACATTCACATTGTCAACTTCGAAAAAAAAAATTATAATCCTAAAATTCTCTTACCTAGTGATATTTTTAAATATATAATTGAGTTCCATTTATTAAAAACAAAGGCAATATTAAAAACCTCCCAGAGTTATAAAAGGTAATTGACATGAAAAATAAAAAAATCTCCTCATGGCAACATACAAATGTTAATCTTAATTGAATCATTAAAAAACTAAAAAGGGATAATATAAAGTATCACAATTTTCTTATCAGAACTAAATGCTCCTATATGAAACAATGATTGCTTTCATCAGTTGTTATTTAAGAAATGAGAATTATGAACATTCATCATTATTGATCAAGATAAATCATTTCCTGTGAAATAATTCAATAAACCATATTCCACATGGTATAACAATGATTGTTTTTATCAGTTGTTATTTAAGAAATAAGAATTATGAACATTCATCATTATTAATCAAGATAAATCATTTCCTGTGAAATAATGTAATAAACTATATTCCACATGAATACCATGGGTTGTTTTATACACCTAAAATCAATCTAACTTATTAAAAAGAAAAAAAAAAAACTAACATTATTAAATATATATATATATATATACTTGTGGATCTAATGGCTTACAACATTTCAATCATTTAGCATTTGATCCAATGGCTCAGACATGGACACATTGGCAGCTACAGAAGTTGTTTTCAAATAAGGTCAATACCATGTGCTCTTTTTATAGTTTATTATTATTTTTGTTTTTTATTTAATTTACTTTTATTTTTATTTTTGTGTAATTTGACATAATTACAACATTTCTATTATACATCTAAAATCAATCTAACTTATTATATATATATATATATATATATATACTTGTGAATTTAATGGCCTAAAACATTTCAATAGTCTAACATTTGATCCAATAGCTCACACATGAACACATTGGTAGCTAGGGAAGTTGTTTTCAAATAAAAACACTTTACGACGTAATTAAAAAAAAAAAAAAATAGACATAACTACTTTAAAAATAAATATAATCTTTAATGTGTGACTACTATTCAGAATATTCTAAAATATTCCATAGACATTAAATCTCTACTATTAAAAATGAGATTACATTTTTATTAACCCTATAAATAATTAAATTAAAATTATAAAAACTATATTCTAAACTAAAAATGTAATTAAACTGCTACGGATCCCATAGCACTGAAGAATAAAACTGCCAACTTTATAGAGAGTTTCGTTTGTCGTTTGGAGGAATTGTGCGCCATTTTGGACTATGAAGCTGGACCACCGGAACATGGACTTGCAAGAGCCATAGTGGTGGAGCGCATATTCTTAGGGGCGGCCATGTCGAAGAGAGTTATAAGTTTTCCACGTGGCAATGATATTTAGGAAATTTGTTGTATGTGTATATATCTATATATTCAGTAAGATCGCGTTTCCCATACGAACTCAACTGATTAATGAATCTTTTAGTAGCCACTTGGAAATCAATGAATGATACAGAATATTCGTTACCAAATCTCCGTTTGTTTGCTAGTAAGGGACTAAACATTATCATATTTGATTTATTTGATTTGATTAAGGTTAAACATTACTCCCATCATAATTTACAGAGTTGTTTTTAACAATCAAACTTCTCTTTTCAATAAATTCCTACCGAAATTTAGAAAAATTACACCGTAAATAATCACTGTAAAAATCATCAAAAATTCGCACTAAAAACTACTCGATTATCTACGAGCTTGCGCAAGAAACCGAAACGAAACTGACATTAACATATTAAATTTTCCTATAATGCCGTGCAGGTTTAACTTTTATGTTTTCCTCATCATCCAATTGCAATAAAAAGTTTGGTCAAATTGTGGTTGTGTGTTAATTAGAATGTATAAATAGATTTAATATTTAGATGATACCAAACGAAACGAAACTCACATTAGCATATTAAATTTTCCTATAATGCCGTGCAGGTTTAACTTTTATGTTTTTTGATTATCCAATTGCAATAAAAATTTTGGTCAAATTGTGGTTGTGTGTTATTTTTGGTCAAATTGTTATTGTGTGTTATTTAAAATGTATTTTGATCAAATGTTGGTTGTGTTATCTGGAATGTAAATAGATTTAATAATTAGATGATAAATTTAATATTTTACAACTCAAATCAAAGCTCAACCAAATATTAGATAAAACTAGTTTAACCAAAAAATCAAAACCGAGAAAATTTAATATTCGCACTGAACCTTGACATCAAACAGTACGCCGTGTTTCCCCTGTCTTAGAGCATTTATCATGCTTCGTAAGAGTGGGACACAGCGCCTCTAAGTTGTTTGCATTTTCATTTATCGTTGGCATTTACAATGGAATATTTAAAGTTTGGTGTTAAAACATAAAAGAGATATCATTAAAATACCATTAATGCAAAATTGCAATATATGGAGTAATATTTATGTTGATATATACAATTATATAAATATCTATCTTAACACAATTATATGCATATATATGCATTACATACTATGGAGTAAAATTTATGTATTATATAAATTACCACACATAGAGTAATGGAGTAATATTTATGTTGATATATACAATTATATGCATTACATACTATGAGTAAAATTTATGTATTATATAAATTATCGCACATAGAGTAATGGGGTAATATTTATGTTGATATATACAATAGAAATATGATCACCTAAGGTGGAAAGCCTATAACTATTAATATCTCGATTCTTTTCACGTTCAAATTATCTATATTGTATACTGAAGAAGCAACCTGACACCATGTCAGAAACTGCCCATTCAAATGGCCTGCACATCCTTGAGACTGATGGAATTCTCATATATGAAGAAGGCAATGAGACCTTGATGTGAAATTCCCGTATTTTCTCTGCCTGTGCTTGATGTTATGTCTGGGTGGTCGAATTGAGTGTGCTGATTTTGATTTGCAGAAGGCCAAATAGGATGAGCAAACCCATTATCATAGGTTGTTTGCCCATAGAACCTTTAAGTTTGTCTAAGGCGGTAAACCCTGCCCGTGTGGTTCATCATCAAGACAAGATGGAGAATCTGATCAAGTAACCTCTTTAAATAGAAAGTATAGCTCCTACTTGCCGTTTGTAATATAATGGCTAGGTTGCCTCAAATAATAAAATTTATTTTATTTTATTTTAAAAAGAGTAAACCAAATGATCAAAGTTTATAATTTGAATTTTAAATATTTATATTTATTTTAATAAAAATAATAATTTTTAATTTAATATTATTATTTTGTAATTTATGTAATTTTATTTTTATTTCATTTTATTTATTTATTTATTTATTTATTAATCTTTATTTTATTTTATTTCTATTTATTTATTTATTTTATTTTTATTTTTATTTAAGAATTTTTTTTATCTATTTTATTTTTAATTTTAATTTTATCTTTATTTCATTTTATTTCTATTTATTTATTTATTTGTATTTATTTTATTTTTTTAATCTTTTCTTATCATAGCATTTAATTATTGAAAATAAAATAAATATATAAATTCAAACTTTAAATATTATTTAATTCTTTTTAACATTTAATTTATTCGATAATAATAAAAACAAATGAATATCCTTTGAATAATGCGCCGAGACTATCTCCCTCTTTTATAAAGTACTCGAATATTAATAGAAATCCTCCTCTTGTAAACTGTATTAAAAGGCAATATCCCGATGCTCATAGCTTAACACGCACTTATATTTTACTGCTCATCCTCTCATTATATTTTGATGTTTGAACTTCTTAGACCATAACCCCAAGCAATAACAAGTATACGCCCTCCCAAAAGGCTCACGACGGACTTTAGTTTAATAAGCATTGACCAAACCTTAAAGTTAAAACCCCAAGTCTTATCATGTCATTAGATCATTAATATGGGATCATTGCATACCTTAATTTTAATACCGCGGACATCAATCGATGATACCATAGACACTTCCACATATTCATTAAAACGCAATTATGCATGAATGTCCGCTATATATATATATATATATATATATATATATATCCCGGACCTAACTATAAGGCCAGCGCCAATATAACGTTCGGGCCCACCTATTAACAATCCTCTCGCATCCGATGGCTGGAGGAGTATCGCGTTGATTGGGGCGATCCAACGAGCATGGTGGACTTTTGCATTTTTTTTTATGCCCATTATGAAAGTTTGAGTTCCAATCACATGGACTTAAGGTAAGATTTGTCAATCTCAACTTGATTTCCCTTATTTATTTCTCTTGGAAAGCTTTAAAGCACTCATTATTAATTTGTATGTTGGAAAACTTTAAAGCACCTATTATGAAAGTGTATGTAGGTGAATTGTCAATATCAAGATTAACCAAATGGAATAATGACAAGGCTTTGACATCCCAGTGAAATTCCACCTCACAATTCTCCCTCTTAGATAGAGAACAATGCTCTTAAGAATGATCAATTAAAATGAGTAAATTAGGACATCATTGTTAGATGTAAGATACTATTAAATTAATTTTCATGTCATTTGATGTATGTTGTGTGTAGATAAATATCATGAAATTAGAGCTAGCTATAACTAGGAAGCATATGATTACACTAGAGGTAACTTTAGTAATGATTGCAAGGGATACTTGCTTTCTTGTTGATATTACCTAGACCGAAATTATCTTTTCTATTCTTAATATGTAAAGAAACAAGTCATTAGCCTAAGATTTAAAGACCTATGGTAAGTGCCAAAAATCTTTTTTTACATATCGTCATTGTTTTATTTCATGTAGCATGATTTTTTTTTAATAACAATAATATTTTTCTCACATTCACAAATAATCATTAACAACTATATTATAGTAAAATTTTCTAACTTCAAATGAAAATTATTAAATTGTATATATTTTACCAATTTTATTAATGTAGTTTAACTAAATAACATTTTGACCTTTTTCTTGACTAAAAATCCATTGATACATAATATTACTTAGTTTACTTTCTGATATAAATTCTAACATTATGAAATGATTGAAATATATAAACTTAACCACTTAAAATACAATTTTTTTAATTTCTTTTCTAATTGTAATAGAAAAAAAACACTTATTAAACTATTACACACTAACTTCCAAATCATACATCTTTATGATTAAAGGTGAGATTAATTATAATTTGTAAATGTAAAACCCAGAATATATTTTGACTTACATCACTTTTGAAAAACACTGCCACACAAACGTAGAAGTGACACATGTAAAAGTTCTTTTACACCAATCCTTAGGCTGTGCCAAAAAATGAAAAACAAGATAAGTGCACTAAGCCAAGCAAGGTCGTTGCCCCACAGGCGGCCATTCCTTGTCATGTGACCTGGCCGATGAAAGTGGGGGAGTTATCTCTGTGTCCATACCTTTGGGCTTTTCGAGCAAATTTTTCCCATCTGTTAGAGAATAATGTGGCCACGTGTTCTGCTGCATGAGAGTTTATCTCTCTTTCACACTATCTCGCCAGCTAACTCAATTGTCCGCTTATCACCCTTCAACATTCTGTAATTTTTTTCTGATAAAAGATTTAAATTTATTGCCATCCCTGCTTATTTCGGTATTTCGAGCTATGAATATCTCGATTCATCATCTTCCTTCTCGCAAAAAAAAACGGTAATGCTGCTCCTGCTGGGTTCACATGGCTGTGGGTGGAGAGAGAGAGCGCTTCCGGGGCACAAAGAGGCCGGAACTCAGCCCTCGCCCTCAATTCTTGAATGCCTTGTTTCCTGGATAATCCCGAGTAACAGAAGTTTGTATTTATCACTAGGGGGTACTCAATAAACGAATCTAGGGCTTTTAATGACTGGAAGTGTGAGAATACTACTAAGAGTTATTATTGAGTGTCGAATGGAAGAACATACGAGAGAATTAAGAGAACAAGAGTTGTAGGAGTAAACATGGAAGGATCAGGATCAGATCAAGATGCTGCTGATCAGCAAAATCCAGCGAGGAAGTGTTATCACAAACACACTGCACACCAAATTCAGGAATTGGAAGCGTTGTTCAAGAAGCACCCACATCCCGATGAGAAACAAAGGCTTCAGCTCAGCAGAGATCTGGGTCTGGAACCCCGGCAGGTTAAGTTTTGGTTTCAGAATCGCAGGACCCAAATGAAGGCACAGGGCGAGCGTGCAGACAATAATACACTTCGTGCAGAGAATGAGAGAATAAGAGGTGAGAATCTAGCCATTCGAGAAGCCCTCAAATATGTGCTTTGCTCAAATTGTGGAGGACCTCCTACTGGAGAAACATCATTTGAAGAACAACAACGCCTACGTTTGGAAAATGCTCGCTTGAAAGAAGAGTTGGATCGTTTGTCTGGTATTGCTGTAAAGTACATTGGGAGGCCTAGCCAAACACAAGCTTCTTTACATCCAATTTCAGTGCCCTCCTTGGACCTAGGCATGGTAGGCTATGGAGCACAAAATGTTGGGTCTTCAACTGATATTATCTCTCCGAGCCAATCTTTCGGTGATTTTGCCATGCCCACGGGCTTTTCTTTAGAGAAGAATCTAATGAGAGAGCTAGCAGTTAATGCTTTGGACGAGCTCACAAACTTGGCACACACAGACGAATCGCTGTGGATCAGAAATCTGAATGACAATAAAGATGTTCTCAGTTTGGAATGTTACACGAAGATATTTCCGAGAGCCATGGAGTCTAAGGCCTACAATGTCAGAAAGGAGGTATCGAGGGACTTCGGCTTGGTAATACTCAATGGACATTCATTGGTCGATATCACGCTGCCGCAAACTTCCTTCAGGCCTTGTTATTCAAGATATGCCCAATGGTTATTCTAAGGTTACCTGGGTAGAGCATGTGGAACCTGAAGATCGAGCAGGCGTTCGAATTCGAATTTTGACACTACAGAGAGATCGAATCTACACAAATGCTTATCCGCTCCTGTTACTTCACCCAAGCGGGGTCAAAAAAATTGGGGAAATCGAGTTAGCAGTTCGATTCTCGTCCTGTTCGGTTATGAATGTGCTCCAGCTTTACACACAGCCCCTGCTTCCCAAAATGCATTATCTGTTCCATCTGGGATTGGGGCAACAGGATTTGCTGATAAATTGGGAGGAATCTGTGACTGACGTTGTCCTACACCTGCTCGTCACAGAAATGAACCGGAAGTTTCACAAGAGCAACCGAAAACACGAGAGATCCAACAGAAACAGGAAGTGAGAGATTCGATCCCGCAACCGATTGAGCATACACGTGGCTAAATCTCATTGGTTCCATGCGCGATAGGAGTAGCGTTCTCATTGGCTGGGGTGAACAGTGTTTGCTCACCCCAAGCCCGCAATGGAAAACGCCTCCGGCGTAATTATATGCATTATATATTCTTGGAGTAAAATTTATGTTGATATATGCCATTAAATAGATAAATATTTTTGCATAATTATATGTTACATAAATTACTACATATATAGTAAGTTTTAGCTTTGGTTTTGGTTTTGGCTCAATGGTTGGGGAATTAAGGAGGAGCTTAGTGTGGGAAGCAACGATAATATCAAAAATACTATTACCTCCAAGTTTAAAGACAAGCTGTGGGAGGATCAGGAGTAGCTGGAAGGTAAAAGGAAGCTATGATACTATAAGGAAGTGATCAACTCCACCCTTGATAATCAGAATTATTTCTCTGTGTTGTCCAACAATAAGAAAAAAATGAGCATCCCTAAGATTAGAACTAATTCCCATGAACTTTGGAGTGAGACCTGTAGGTGGTATATTCCCAAGACCCCTTGGAACGATAGAAACTTTCAGATTTGCCATTCTAAGCAAGTGGAAGATGAAAAACACTTTTTTTTAGAGTGCCCTACTCTTACTCAAATTCCCTCTAAATTCCCAACTGTCTGCCACACTTCCAGTCTTCTTGACTTATTAAACCAACCCACCTATAGCTATCTTGGAGCACTTATTTCCCTTCTAGTTGACCATAGAAATAAGATTTTGAAGAATCAAACTTAGATTCTTTCTCCTTTCTTAAGGTCTGATAAACCGCATTGGTCTTAACGGACTGTAACCACCACCATCATCATCATAATATATATGAATTTATAATTCAAAACAATTTTGTACAATTTGGCTTTTCATCATTAAAGTAAATGTAATAGTGTTTAGTCTTTTAAATCTTCAATATTAAGAACATATCATTTCCATTTATGGTGCCTTCTATAAATTATCTTCTTGACTCTATATTGATTATTTAATATATAAAAATAATCATGTTTATATAGACATGTTTAATTTGGGATATGATTTTCATAATTTAAATTTAATTATCAATAATCACTAGGTGAATAGTAGGGATTTCATCTCCATAGAATATTCTTAGTAGTATACACAAATCAAAGGCTAAGATTTATTTTCAAAATAATAATGCATTTTTTTCCTTTTAAGTAATTTAATTAATTAAAGAAAAAATGTCAAATGAACAAGTTCCATATGAAATGAGTTATATGTTTTTGGGTATGTGGTATTGATAAGTCATGGTATTCGTCATCTTATTGTAATAATGCCTATTTATAAATTAAAAATATCCATGATAATATAGTAGTGAATCTCCATTATTAATATTTTCCTTAGAGGCTTTTTTAAATGTATATATATTTAATTTATATATTAATTCTTTTTAATAATAATAATAATTTTGTTAATTTTTCTTTTTTAGCAACTTGAGATGTATGATGAAGTAAATGTTTTGATACTTATTATGAATTGATTCCTATCAACATCTCCCAACCACTTTATATGACTGAGCTAATTGATATAGATTCTTTAATATATAAACCACTTTATTAAGATATGAAATTTGAATTATCTATCATCTACATCACTAATTACATATTTTTTTCCAATCACTTTAAGTTGTTTTACCATCTATACACTTCTAAACTATTAAAAGAAAATTACATACTAGTGCAACCATATAAATCAAATGACTAATAAACATCTATAGACATCAATCAATGATAAACATCAAAACAATAATTTTAGAGAAATTAATAAACATGAAAAACAATCATATCAGAGAGGCTTTTGTTTTTCATGTTTATTAATTTCTCTAAAATTATTGTTTCATGTCACGTATCACTCTAAAACAAATTTGGACTAATTTGAAGACTTTCTTTGGGAAGCATGATGAGACGTAGGGTCACATTCTTGAAAATAAGCTCCACTCATTAGATCCAAACAATCTAAAAATCATTCAAGATTTATTCACAAGGTTAAAAATGTGGTACTGTAATTGAAAGAATGTAGAATCAATAAATCCAAGCAAGAAATCCAATTAATTCTTTAGATATTGTCAAAATTAGGCCCAACTTAGGCTACACTTATCTCCACTTTTCACACAATAAGGCTTGTAACAACAAGAAAAACCTCAAAGATGCCCACATTGAAGGCTTTTATTGAGTCCTTGATACATGAGCAAGATAAGCTCAGAATTTCTTGTAGCCTTATCCTCAAGGTTGATTAATCTTTTAGTGAATTTATCGGAATTATTATTGATCTTACTCTCAAGATCGATCAACTTTTTGTTGAAATTTTCCAATGTCATTGATGAACACATCGAGCGGCAGTGATTTCGAGGCACCACATGTAACAGCTGAAGGAAACCAGCAGTGGCGTAGGTGCTTCCTTCCAGGTGAGAAGATCGCTCCCTCTGATACCAAATGGGGCAACAAAGTTGTAGGCTTGTTGACTTAATTTTGAAATACACAAGAGGTATTCGTAATAATAATATATTATATATAAAATGTATAAGAGATGATAAAATGTTAGAATGAGGCCCTGCTTATATACCTATGCAGGTGGCCTTTCATGGATGGGCATGTCTTTTAGACATGCCCTTTCACTAACTTAATGACTACTTACACAATCCTTATTTGACTATTAATAATTATATTTATTATATTCGTTATGAATTATATTCATAACACATGCACTTGATGTGCAAGAAAGGGGCAAAGCCAACTAGAAATCCAATCAACAATCCAAAGGAAAAAGAAAGGAAAAAGAGCTAGATCTAGGAAAGGGAAGCAATCCAAAACCTCTACATGAATCTACCAGCTAGAAGGGAAAGAAAGGAAGGGGCAGTCAAAATGTAGCTATTACCACTCCATTTACCATTCATAATCATCATGCATGAAAAAGATAATTGATCTAGTGGTGTAGAATGTCATAATTTTATTTTAAATTATTATTAATTATAAGAATAAAGAATATATAATTTGAACATCTATAAATTTAAAAATAAACATGGAACAAAATTCTTAACCATAGAGATTCACTCTACTTTACTATGGAGATGCTTAATATGCTAGCATGTTGTGTTACAATCTCATGGTTCAATAGAATATTCTATGGAAGTCAAATCTCTACCATCCACCTAATAATTATTGTGATTAAATTAAAATTCTAGAAGTCCTATTCCAAAATAGACACACCTATTTAAATTAATTAAAATATTTTAGTCACTCATATCAATTATTCGTCATTAAATTAGTTGCAAATTGTTCCTACCACTACTAAATAAGTTCTACACTTCATTTATTACGTGGATAGAGCGTCTAACTTATGAAATGATCTTTTTTCCAGAGCATTTTTCTAGTTAATTTTAATAAAAATTCCAAAAAATATTTTTAAAAACTTGAGTTTAAGTTGTTTAATATGTAGAAGTTGAGTGCCCCAAGAGTTTTTTAGGGTATTGAATCCATTTATGCATTCAATAATGCATTTAAAACAATAAAAAGTCACAATTTTAGTCTATAAGTTAGGGAGTTGTCTACCCAAGCGACATAATAGTTGAATCCATTTATGCATTCAATAATGCATTTAAAACAACAAAAAGTCACAATTTTAGTCTATAAGTTTGGGAGTTGTCTACCGACGGAAAAGAATAGCCCGGACTGTAGTTTTTGCTGGAATCTGGTAAAAAAAATTAAAAAATAAGGTAGTTGGAGTGTTTGAATTTCATTTTTGATGGTGGAAATGGATTCAACACCATCAAAAACCCTTAGGGCACCCAAAATACTGAAGTTAAATATTGTTGGAACCAGATAAAAAAATTTCAAAAAATCAGGTAGTTGGAGTGTTTGAATTGCATTTTTTACGGCGGAAATGGATTCAACACCATCAAAAACCCTTAGGGCACCCAAAATACTAAAGTTCAAGATTTTCAAAAATATTTGCCCAGATTTTTAATAATCTTACTTGATTTTTGGGTTATTATGTGGGTTTTTTAGACTAAATCATTAATATATATCAGGTGGATGGTAGGAATTTAACCTCCATGAATATTCTAGAATATTCTTAGTAGTATACACCAATCCAATTTGGGGATTTATTTACAAAGTATTTTTCCCTTTAATTAAATTCATTAATTAAAAAAAATATCATATGAACAAGTAAAATATGAAATGAGTTATGTTTTTTTGGGCATAAGGTATTGATAAACCATGATATTGGCTCATGGTATTGTAACAAATCCTATTTACATATTAAGAGTCTCCAAGATTATTACGACTCATACAAGGGGATGTTATCCCTTCAACTTTTCGAATCCCGCGTTGGGACATCTTTGGCCCCTTGTGATAAGGCTCAATGAGTAGGCTCCCTCACTAGCCACTATGTTTGATCCTATGTCGAAGTAGGACCCCTCACCAACCACTAGGTTTGACCTTGGGTTGGAGTAGGCTCCCTCCCCAGCCACTAGGTTTGATCTTGGACCTTATACAAATAAGACCTTATTTGATCTTGGTCCTTGCATAGATAAGACCCCAACCACTAGGTTTGATCTTGGGCCTCACATAGAAAGGACCTATTTGATCTTGGTCCTACATAGACATGACCCAACCACTAGATTTGATCTTGGGCCTCACACAACTACTAAGTTTGATCTTGGGTCTCACACAAATAGGACCATGTTTTATTTTGGGCCTAGCACATATAGGAATTTGTTTTATTAGACTGTATTTGATCTTGGGCCTCGTATAGATTAGACCCCAGCCACTAGGTTTGATCTCAGGCCTCACACATATAAGACATGTTTAATCATGACCCTGCATAGATCACGCAAAGATAGCACCCAACCACTAGGTTTGATCTTGGGCCTCACACAACCACTTGGTTTGATCTTGGGCCTCACACAGCCATATGTTTGATCTGGGGCCTCACGCATGTAAGACCCTATTTGATCATACCAAGTTTGATCTTGGGCCTCACACATGTAAGACCCTATTTGATCATACCATGTTTGATCTTGGGTCATGCATAGATAAGACCCCAACCACTAGGTTTGATCTTGGGCCTCACACAGATAAGACTTGTTTAATCTTAAGCATGCATATATCAGCCCAACCACTAGATTTGATCTTAGGCCTCACATAACCATTAGATTTGGGCTTAGGCCTCACACAGACAAGACCTTGTTTGATTTTGAGTCTCGCATAGATAAAACTTTACTTTATTGGTATTGCATAAATAAAACCATGAACCTACCTAATTCTTTTATACACTCAAAAATGTACTCTATTTTAAACCAACAAAAATATTAGTTAATTAAATATTAATACAATTTAAATAATTTTTACCATTATATAAAAATTAAAGCTTAATAATGATAAAAAATATATATATTAAAAATCACTTATTACATCTCAGTATACCAAATCTTAAATACAAAATAACCTATTGTATATTCAAAAATAAAATATCATTGAAACATAATTATTTTATTTTATTAATAGTCAAACCAAAATAAACATAAATAAATCGTATATTACATTGGTCTTTCACGATGGATACAAACCTTTCATATTATTATTTTATTAATAGTCAAACCAAAAAAACATTAAAAAAATCATATATTACATTTGTCTTTAACAATCGAAACAAACCTTACATAGAAAGTAGCATATATGGTATACTAGAAGATAGCAAATTGTGTAGTTAGACATCTAAATTTGGTAACATTATCGGAATCCTCCGTACCGTCGTTTCATGGAAATTAATGCTAACCTCGGATGTCTCTGTTTTCCAGCGTACCCACCACTCAGAAAAGTCTATTGGTCCATCTTTCCAAATAAATATTCATTAAAAGAATTTACATTTAAATAATTTTTATCATCATTCATTAAAAAAAATTAAAGTTTTAATTGACTTATTGTACCTGCCCTAGCAGCTATTATGCATTGGGTTTTTTGTGATGTTGACATTAATTTTTTCATTTGCAAATTTTTTTTATAATTTTTTATAGTTAAACATTAAAAATTTTTATTGTTTATTTATTTAAATTATTTAAATATATTTTTCTGATTTCTTATTGGTCTATACTTTCCACTTGTTATTGGAAATTGCATTGGAATTCACGTCATTGAACTTATAAGACCATTAATACCATATGGTTTAACTTGCCACGGGTGTCCCAGTTAAAGATAGTGCTCTTGGGAGACAAATTTATAAAGTCTCGAGATTTTCTTTTTGTCAGAGATCAAATCAGCTGGACGTTCATTTAACCTGCAATGCCATGTATATATGGTCATATTCTATCCATATAATTTACATATTTAATAAAAGTAAATAGTCTTATTAAATTTTTATTATATAATTTTTATATTAATTGTAATATTGGTAAATGAGTGTTCTTTCTATAAACTTATTCATATGTATTTGAATTTTAGTTTGTAAGTAAAATTTTTCGTTTTACATTTACTTAATACAATAAAATTAGTTTGTAAAATAAATAACTAGCAATTGCACCATATGTTGCAAAGGAAACGTTGTAAAGCAATAACAAAGGAAATAGTAGTATAGAGTAAGTTGAGTTTTAAGGTGGTGAAGGAGTTGGAGCTTAAGAATATGCATCATTTTGGGAAAACTTTGGTAGCTAGATGCATATGGAGGCTCATATCAAATAAGGGTCTATGAAGCTAAGTTATCCTCTAAAAGTACAATGAACCTAATTCATTAGAAGACCTTAAAAGAATACTCATAATATAATTTGTTGATATGTTGGAAGGCCATTGTCCAAGCCTTGATGAAGAAATTGAGTTTTAAGGTGGTGAATGAATTGGAGCTTAAGAATATGCATCATTTTGAGAAGGCTTTGGTAGCTAGAATGAGCGGGAAGATAGCACTTGGAAAAGAATGAAGGGACCATTTAAGAGGAGATGGCACTTCGAAAAGTATAAAAGGGACCATTTAGAGAGTTAATGGTCGAAGTTTTGGAGCCAGAGTGCAGGAAGAGTTGTTGTTTTGCAGATCAAAGACTCCGTAAGAAGATTCATCACCTTCTTGGCAGTTTCTGTCTCTTTTCGATCTTATGTACTGTTTTCTTGTGAATAAATGGCTAATGGCTATATATTTTGTATGACTTTGTTACAGCATAAAGATTAATAGTGCATGCTTGTTCTCAATATTACTTTTGTGGCTGTCTTTGAATGTTAAACCCGGCATTGACACAATGCAAATGCATATTATTCTCTATCGTATTAGTCTCTTTCATGTTTTGACTAGATTTAAAGATTTTAAATGAGGATTTATCCTTTAATATTTTAAAGATGAGCACAATATTTATTGCAATGAAAGATATCCAACAGAGAAATACAGGTTATTCAAATTCTTTGGGTTATTGTTTAACTATGGGGTTCGTCTGAAGCTAGGAACTGTGTTTTGTCTTACTAGAAATATTAAGTACTGTCATTCTGATTAGCATTTTTTTTAATATATATCTCTATCTTTCACTGCTAAAGAGCTCCATGTCATTCTTACTGGCATTTGATAAATTTATTTATATTTACTATTAAACGGCTCTGTTTCTGTATGTGCAACGTTGGCTAAAGGTGCCTAATTAGAAAGGTTCTGGTATGATAATTTAGTTGGAGCTATTGTGAGATACTTATGAGGTGATCTTAAGTAGAAATTTTGTGACATATTGGGTAGAAATTTTGGGTTGTAATTTTTGTCACATTTTGGGGATTATTCTCTTTGCCAACTTGAAGGCCTAAATCAAGGAAGTCTTCTAAAACCTCCACAGAATGCCTTGGTATTGTTCGCTCATCACGAACAACCCAAGTAACAACACAGTAGCTAGAGACTGAAATCCCCAATACTATTTTCGGCTCCCGTTGACATCCCACTAGACCCCATAGGAACTAAAATTGAACAAGCTCATTCCTTAATAACCAGTTTCATAAAAAATACAAAAGCCAAGCCGACATTGAACGTTCAATTATATCAGTTATTTAGCATTGAACGTCCTCATTCCCTAATATCAAGTTTGATATATAACCACTTTTGCAAAGTAACAGCTGTTTGATTAAATCACTTATATATAGAGAGATACATATCCCTTAGTGGTATAATTGCTAGTAATCTAGATAAATATGAGGCACCAATTAAAGATCTTCTAGATCTACAAATCCTGACCATGAACATTTGATATTTTGTTCATATTGCAAATAAGAGTTTGCAGTCTTGACACTAAACATGTAAAAGTAGCAGTATGTGTGTGCCTAAGTGAAGAGCCACACATCGACCTCAGATCTAGGAAAAGTCAAATTCAAATATATAGGATGATATCCTACAGAAACAAAACACATCTCAAACATGAGCCGCAGATAATGTTTCCAATTTCTTCTCTTTTCAAAGCCTGCCTACTGAGGATTTGGTGGCCTGCCATTTGTTGCTGAGACTCTGGAGCCCCACTCAAGTAACTCTTTTCTTGTGTCATCCTTGTGTACAATAACTTCGATGAAGCATAAGCTATCCTTTTTGGGTCCTAGGGAAGTCTTAATAGCCTCCACAACGTCTTCTTCTGTTTTAACCTGCACAGAAAGAAGCAGTACTGTTAAATGAGCATACAAATACTCAAAGAAGTTAGATGTGCACTGAAATCCTGGAAAAAGTTCCACATGTTCTCAGGCATTGGTGACACGATACAGAAACCATGCAAAGATAAAAATATAAAAATACTCCCATATAATAATAATCTACAAGATGATCCAGCATATTAAGATCATGCTAAAGATACTTCAGCAAAACAGATTAATTGGGAAATCTGCATGTTCTCTAAGGCTAATACGAAACTATAAAGAGCTGACAAGAACAGAAAACTCACATAATAAGAATAAAAAAAAGAAACCAACAGATTAATATTATGTTCGAGATATTTCAACATAAACAAGCTGATTGTTCCATCTTGGAAAAAGTCCACGAGGCATGGTAATATATAAAATTTCAAATTATGTAGTGCTGATGTGAAGAGAGAACACCCATATGATAAGAATCAACAACAAAAGAGACAAGCAGATTCAGATTAAGAGACATGATTAGGGAGAAGCCCTCAACAAATGGAAAAAGGAAAAGCAATCATAGCAAAGTAATACCTATGCTTATGCACAAAAATTCCAATATCATAAAAGAAACAAGAAGCCCTAGAAGGGTTGGCCATGCTAGGAATATAGATAAAAGATACCTTGGTGGTCCAGCATTTTCCTTCACCATTATGAAGGGCATCTACTAAACCGGTGTAGTTCCAATTCTTTATGACATTGTATGGTCCATCATGAAGTTCGACCTCTATAGTGTATCCTCCATTATTGATCAGAAAAATGATAGGATTTCACCCATTTTAAATCATGGTAGACACATCCTGGACTGTGACCTGTTCAAATAAGGAATTTTAGCATAAAAACTCATTAATTTCTGGACAAATGAGAGAATTCAAATAAAATTCAATACTTTAAATCTTGTAGATATTGATACTCGAGCATTGTTATCCATTGAGAAAATATTTCAAAGTTTAAAACAAAAATCCTTGCATCTGCACCTGGAAGCTTCCATCACTAATGCATGCAATTACATGCTTGTCTGGAGTTGCTTGAGCATATCCCAGTGTTGCTCCTACAGACCAACCAATTGATCCGTACTGCATTTGGAACTCATACCTACCAAACAAATATTTAGAACAGGAAACAAACAACTTGCAAATATACAGACAGTTGTACCTGCAAATAGAGCACTATGAGAGGGACCAAGAGAGAACTAAAAGACTAGGTCCCTCATCAGAGATCAATCATTTCTCTCTTTATCACAATTGGATTTTTGGTGTTTAATTGACTAACGCATACATTAAAACCAAATAGTTTGCTTCAAAATTAGGCATACCTATGTATTTAGTCCTTCCAAAGTTTCCTAAGCTAATCTAGGATGCTAGGAAATGACATGCATAAACATGTAAAAACCATTCAACAAAAGCAATACTCGAGGTTTTCACCACTTGGTAACAAACAGACTACAAAGAGTCACCAGTTTCAGCAATTACAACAGTTTCATTAGTTAGAATGCCCTGCAAAAAACCATTTTATATCAGCGAATTCAATAATAATCCCACTGGAAATGTACCCCATAAGATAAGAACAAAGCCAACTAAAAGAGAATCGTTTGACTAATTTTATTTCAGAATTTGGTCAGATTCTTCGAGGCCTTGCCTGAATGTGTTTGAATAGCACATTGACCCTTAAGGGCTCATTTGGTGCACTTTTCAGGAGAACACCTTCCAGTACAAAAATACGCTGATAATTTTCCAAACATGTGGGGTTACGTTTCACCTCCTTTGCAAGAGCTTCTAAGAAATCTTTCATCAAGACACACCCAAAACTAGGCCCATTTCCCACAGTCACCCTGTTAGGCTGCACAATTATAGATTTCTCTTTTTTCAATAGCAATGATCCGGATTTATGCAGGAACGCAACAGAATAAACATATAGCCATAAATAAAGAGATGCAGCGGAAATAACACTTCATATCATTAATATCAAAGAACTGAAATTGGCTTACAAACAGAATGGAAATAAAACTAGCTAGGGCACTGGTAGCTATCTCTGAGAAGAGATGTGGTGGCTATAAGCCTCTAAACTGAGTTACAATGAGGCTCGAGGGCCTATTTATTATTTAGAAACAATGGGAAATCCTAAACAGCTAAAACCCTAACCCTAGGAGATGAAGCGCCAAAACTATGGGCCTCGTTTGGGTAAATTGGTGTTTCAACTTCCCAGGGGCGTAACTTTGGCATACGATCTCTGTTTGACGCGTACCATACCTCGTTAGAAAGATCTATCCGAGGAATAAAAAATTTTGAATGAGAAAAATCTATCCATGGACCCATGTTGCTATCCATTTTCCCAAAAAACTTCATTTAGGGCCTCAAAACGGCTCCGGAAGTTCAGGACCCAAAAAACTGCTAAAAATAGTAAACTGTGCCGAAACTGAAAAACTGAAAGAGACAATGGTGGAGCCCCAAGTGGAATAGGCGGGTGACCACCAATATCCACCTGGATCAAGCAAGGAATACCCCACTGAACTATAGTCATTGAGAATTGGCCCTGCAAATAAGTATGCATCCGCGAACTCAACTATTTCAGCACATAATGAAGTACTGATTGCACCCCAGTAAGTCCCTATGAAGTGTGGATGAGTCTCTGGAAACTGTCCCTTGGCAGAGGGCATTACAGACACGGGATAACCCGATGCATCTGCTAATTCCACAAATGCATTTTTTGCCTTAGCAACCCTCATCTTTGGACCACCTACCAACACTGGCTTCACCGCTGCATTTAGAAATTATGTTGTTGCTTCCACAACAGCTTCCAAACTTTTAGGATTGCTTAGCCTACAAGAATCCAAAGGAAACCATGTCAAAAAAAGATTAGGATTAACTAAAGATCAATGGTTAATAATAGAAATTCATTATTTCAAATTTAAAGCCATAAATAGATTTGGAAATTAACAAAATAAAACTAGCTTCAAGCTTGCTAGAATGGCCCAGTTAGAGTACTGGCTAAAGCAATAGAACAACACTACAAAAAGAAAATGCAAAATATCCACAATATCGTGTAGCAAGATCTGGACTAACCTAGATTGAAGCACATGAAAACAAATTAAGATAATCCCAAGATCAATATAATATATCTCATGCAAAAAATTATGTCCACGACATTTAAATTTTGCAGGAAACAGTTGGGCAGATACAGTGAATGTGAATGCAGATCCACATCTTGAAAATTAACCGAAAACAGAGACATAGATCCCTTAGAAGGGCTGGGGAGAATTAATTCAAATAAAACACACAAATTAAGATAATCTCAAGATCAATAAAATATCTCATGCAAATACATTTATATTTTGAAGGAAACAGTCAGACACGGGGAATAGGAATGCAGATCGATATCTCGACAATTAACCTAGAAGGAGACATTAATCCTTTTGAAGGGTAAGGGAGAATCAATGGAAATAACACCAAAACCGCTAACGTATTGGAGTTTTAAGGAATCTATAACATCCAAATCAACTGTCAGTGAGGTTACTGGAGAAGAAGGATGTCAAAACATCAACCCATTAGGGAAAATTCCCAAAATGAAACCTCGCAGAACAAAAATTGTGTGATGCGAAAAAAGGGGAGGAGACAAATTAATGAAAGTTCCAAGAATTTGTTACCTGGGTGATAGATAATATGGAACAGGTTGCCGGCTGAAAGTGGGGTGCTAAACAACATCAAGATTACAGTTGATGCTGATATACACAGGCTTACTCTCAATGAACGCCGTGGAAATCGCATAGTCTATGCGCTCTTGGGCATCATCCAAGTGATTCATAATAACCTGCACAATTTTTAAATTTTAGCACCCTTAGATCAACTCAAAGGAAGGAAATCAACATGCAATCCAATACCAGTGTATCATAATTTATAGTGTTCTCATGGTGTTTGTTTTGTTCGGGGGTTTGCAGTAGGATTTTTGTTGAAATATTACTTTCAACTGCAGCCCTGTACAATGAGCCGCTTTCCATTTTAATTTTCATATCTTCGATTCAGAGCCGCTTTCTACTTTGATGAAGAGTCAAGATCAGTCGTTTTTTTTGGTCCGTTGTAGGTTTGAAAGAATAGAGGATTGCCATTTATATGAAACAGAGTACTGGTCCTTTTTTATTGAAGCACGGAAGAGTTCGTTTGAAGGACCATGGACCCACGGCCACATCTGCAGCCAGCACGACGTATGGTCCTCGCGGCCAAGTCATCAGGCCAGCCAACAATAGGAGAACACACGGCAGTTTTTTATTGGTACGTGCTTTTGGTTTGCCCGGTCACCAGGCAGAAAACCGGACCCGAAATGATTATAGGTCAGATTTAATATGGATTTCGGGTCACAATGATGCTGACGTCAGCTTGTCAGAAATCGAACCCGATATGATTTTAGGGCGGATTTAAATGAGGATTTCAGGTCACAAATTGGGTGATGTCAGCGAGCACCTTTTGTCACCCGAAATCGATTGAAGGATGGTTTAATTTTGTTTGAAGTCTGGGTTCAATGTGCGGTCAAAATTTTGCGATCAAAGGCTTAATGTATTTTTTTTTAAATGTTTTAATTTGTAATGTTCAAACATTTGCAATGTGGGGCCGACAAGATTTTAACTTAGATTTTGTTTAAAGTTTATTTTTGTTTGTATTGGTTGCAATATATGCGCGGAATATATATATATATATATATATATATATATATATATATATATATATTAAATAGAGAGTTCGAGGTAGTTGTTGTTCTTGTTATTAATAATCGTAGTATTTTCTTTGTATATGCACAACAGAAGAAGTAATGATTTTATATTGCCAGTTGTGTAGTAATGCTTTCATGCACAATGTTGCGTTCTTGTTTTGTTTTACAGAGACAGAGAAGTTTTTTTAAGCACCGCGTTTGCGTTAGCAGCAGCCATCCTTCAAGGAGGAAGAATTTGTAATAGTTTTTTTTTGAAAGGAATAGAATTTTTTTTTCAAGTGGAAACTTTGTCTCCTGTCAAAGAATTTTTATTTTCTCTATGTTAGAAGAGGAGAGTATTACTCTCTCCATTGTTTGTTTTGGAATTTTCAATATTACAACATGGTATTAGAGCTAGTTCAGGCTCTTTGAAGATCAAAGAAGCTAAAGGAAACGAGTTCTTTGTTACAGCAACTTCTCTAGCAGTGTGAAGACTCAGCCAAAAAGAATTCAAGGTATTTCTCTATACAGTTTATTGAGTTATTGTTGTAGAACAGTCAGTTATTTTAAATACACAATTAAGTGTTTTTGAATCATAGTTAAGAGTGCAGAATGGTTGGAGCCAGCACTGGTATGGGTATGGGAAATATCCACCTCCCACTATTTAATGGGAAAAATTATGACTATTGGTCAATAACTATGAGAGCTTTATTTGTCTCCCAAGACTTATGGGAATTTGTTGAGGATGGCTTTGAAGAGCCAACAAATGAAGAAGAGTTTGAAGATTTAACTCAGGCAGAAAGAGAGTTGCTGAAGAGCAATAGGAAGAAAGACTCCAAGGCTCTCTTCTTATTGTATCAAGCAGTGCATGAGAGTGTGTTTCCAAGGATAGCAGCAGCCAAGAGATCCAGAGAAGCATGGGAAACTCTCAAGACAGCCTATCAAGGCATGGAAAAAGTGAAGACAACAAAACTTTAGTTGTTGAGGAGAGACTTTGAGACTCTCTGTATGAAAGAGTCAGATACTATTGACTCATTCTTCACTCATGTGATTGGAATGGTCACACAAATAAGATCTCATGGAGAGACTCTTGAAGATAAGAGGATTGTGGAAAAACTCTTGAGGAGTCTACCCTCAAGATTTGATGTGATTTTCACCACCATAGAGGAGACTAAGGATCTCACAAAGTTCACAGTGGATGAGCTACATGCATCACTGATGACTCATGAGCAGAGATTGGGTAGGAGTGAAAACTCATCTCTAGAACATGCCTTTAAGACCCAAATGTCTTTTGGAAGAGGAAGAGGGCAAGGCAGAGGAAACAAAAGAGGAAGAGGCAGAAGCCAAAACAGAGGTGGAAGGAACAGTCCAGCAAATGCTCAAGGAAGGGGCAGCAATCCAAATCAGCATCAAGGCCAAGGTAGCAGCCAACAGAGTGGTCAGCAGAATGCTCAAGGACAGAGGTATGATAATTCCAATGTCCAATGTCACTATTGTAAAAAATATGGTCATTATGCTAATGAATGTAGAAAGAAGCAGCATGATATGGGAAATAGAACTAGTGCAAATTTCACTAGAGAAAATCTCAGCCAAGATAATTTGTTTTTAGCTTGTAATATGGCTGAAGAAAAAAGTGAGGATTTATGGTTTCTAGACTCCGGTTGCAGTAACCATATGACAGGAAACTTAGCAATGTTTTCAATGCTAGATGAGAGTGTGAAGTCACAAGTCACACTAGGGACTGATAGTAAAGTGTCTGTTATGGGAAAAGGAAATGTAAATGTTTTAACAAGAAAAGGTGCAAAGAAATCCATAGCAGATGTGTATTATGTTCCAGGAATGAAGTGTAACCTCTTAAGTATTGGACAGCTTGTTCAAAAGGGGTACAATGTATTTTTTGAGAATGATGTTTGTACCATCATGGACAAACCACCCAGCAAAAAATGTATTTCTGAAGTGAAAATGACAAAGAACAGGATGTTCCCTCTTAGAATGAGAGCAGATTTGAAGAATGGTGAAGAGAAAGCAACAGTGGCACAAGAGGTTATCCAAAGCGAACCAAAAGATGAAAATTGGTTGTGGCACTTGAGATTTGGACATCTCAACTTTGGAGTTCTTAACTTGTTGAACATAAAAGGAATGGTAAGAGGTTTACCATTGATATAGAGACCGGACAACCTTTGTGAAGGTTGTATCTTGGGGAAACAACACAGAGAAAGTTTTCCTTCCGGGAAAAGCATAAGGGCAAAGGCACCCTTAGAGATTGTCCACTCATATTTGTGTGGACCGATGCAAACTCCATCTCTTGCTAGCAGCCACTACATGTTAACATTCATAGATGATTTTACAAGAAAAACTTGGGTTTATTTTTTGAAAAACAAAAGTGAAGTGTTTGAAAAATTCTGCAATTTCAAAGCACTTGTGGAAAACCAGAGTGGGTTGCACATCAAAGTTCTAAGGACTGATAGAGGAGGTGAGTATATCTCTAAATATTTTCTACATTTTTGTAGAGAAAATGGTATTCAAAAGCAGTTTACAACTAGATATACTCCACAGCAAAATGGAGTAGCCGAAAGGAAGAATAGAACCATAATGGACATGGTGAGGAGTATGTTAAAGGCAAAGAATTTGCCTAATGATTATTGGGCTGAAGCTGTACATTGTGCAGCATACATTTTAAATAGGTGCCCTACAAAATCATTTATGAACAAAGTGCCGAAAGAGGCATGGAGTGGCACAAAGCAAGGTGTCACACACATGAAGGTTTTTGGATGTGTGGCTTATGCACACATTCCAGATCAGCTAAGGAAGAAGTTGGACAGCAAGGGGGAGAAATGTGTTTTCATTGGATACAGTGAGGAATCCAAGGCTTACAGGTTATACAACCCATCCACCAAGAAGTTTATTGTGAGCAGAGATGTTCAGTTCATTGAAGAGGAAGCTTGGGATGGAAGCATAGAGAAAACAGTGAATGTTAAACACTGTTTATCTCATGATGAAAATGATGATGAATTGGATGAAATACATCCCCAAATAGCAGCACCAACACAAGAGGAGAAAAGCACACCCTTGAGGAGAAATGAAGGTGCTTCTCCAGGGATTTGTACAAGGAGGAAATTCAAGTGCTTCTTCAGGGATTTGTACACCTAATGAAAGAGGTAAGAAGTTCAGAAATTTGAATGACATTTATGCACAAGAGGCAGCAAATGAAGGTATCAATTCTTTGTTTGCTTTATATTGTCATGTTGAAGATCCTATCCACTTTGAAGAAGCTATTAAGGATAATAAATGGATAGAAGCTATGGATGAGGAGATTAATGCCATAGAAAGAAACAAGACATGGGATTTGGTTGAACTCCCAAAAGGTAAAGATGTCATTGGAGTTAAATGGGTCTACAAGACCAAGAGTAATGCTGAAGGAAAAATAGAGAGACACAAGGCCAGACTTGTTGTCAAGGGATATAAGCAGAAGCATGGGATAGATTATGAGGAAACTTTCACACCGGTTGCTAGAATGGAAACTGTGAGAGCAATGTTGTCCATAGAAGCACAAAACAAGTAGAAAGTTTACCAAATGGACGTAAAGTCAGCATTCCTAAATGGAGTGTTAATGGAAGAGGTTTACATTGAACAACCTCTCGGATATGAAAAGAAAGGCCAAGAGCACAAAGTGTGCAAGTTGAAGAAAGCTCTTTATGGGCTGAAGCAAGCGCCAAGAGCGTGGTACAGTAGGATAGGTTCCTATCTACTGAAAAATGGATTTGAAAAGTGTGAGGGAGAACCCACCCTCTACATCAAAGAAAAAGATGGTAAAATGTTGATTGTAGTTTTATATGTTGATGCTGTTATTTTCACAGGTAATGATGATTACCTTATTGAAAATTTTAAAACAGTCATGAAAGAAGAATTTAAAATGAATGACATGGGTTTGTTGAGATACTTCTTAGGAATAGAAGTAGAACAAGATGAAAATGAGATTTTTATCTCACAGGAAAAATATGTTAATGAAGTGCTTGAAATAGCTAACATGCAGGAGAGCAAAGCAATGATCACTCCCACAGTGATGGGATTAAAACTCAGCAGAGAGGACAACAACAAGGATTTTGATCCTAGCTTGTACAAGAGCATAGTTGGCAGCCTCATGTATTTACCTGCAACTAGGCCCGACATAATGCATGTTGTTAGTTTGATTTCCAGATGCATGGAGAAGCCAAAGGATGCACATTGGCAGGCAGCAAAGATAATTCTGAGGTATGTTAAAGGTACTAAAAGGTATGGAATTTTATATACTGCTTCAGGAAGTTCAGATTTAGTTGGATACACTGACAGTGATTGGGCTGGAAGTGTAGATGATTGGAAGAGCACTTCCGGTTATGTTTTTCACATGGGTTCAGGAGCCATTTCATGGGCTTCTAAAAAGCAGCCTATTGTAGCATTATCTACAGCAGAGGCATAATATGTGGCAGCTACGGCAGCAGCTTGTCAAGCAATTTGGATGAGGAGGATGTTAAGGAGTTTGTGCCAAGAGCAGACAAAAGGAACAGTGATTTTTTGTAACAATAGCTCAGCTATTTCTTTATCTAATAATTCTGTGTTTCACAAGAGAACGAAACACATTGACACAAAATTTCATTACATCAGAGAGTTGGTAAGCAATGGTTAAGTTGTTTTGGAACACTGCAAAACTCAGGAGCAGTTTGCAGATATTCTGACCAAGCCATTGGGACAGAAAAGTTTTGAGTTTTTGAGGAAATGTCTGGGTATGACAGATAACCCAGCAGCTGAAAGTAAGGGGGAGTGTTGAAATATTACTTTCAACTGCAACCCTGTACAATGAGCTGCTTTCCATTTTAATTTTCATATCTTCGATGCAGAGCCGCTTTCTACTTTGATGAAGAGTCAAGATCAGTGGTTTTTTTTTGGTCCGTTGCAAGTTTGAAAGAATAGAGGATTGCCATTTATATGAAACAGATTATTGGTCCGTTTTTATTGAAGTGCGGAAGAGTTCGTTTGAAGGACCGTGGTCCCCACGGTCACATCTGCAACCGGCACGACGTATGGTCCCCGCGGCCAAGTCATCAGGCCAGCCAACAGTAGGAGAACACGCGACAGTTTTTTATTGGTACGGGTTTTTGGTTTGCCTGGTCACCAGGCAGAAAATCGGACCCGAAATGGTTATAGGTCGGATTTAATATGGATTTCGGGTCACAATGATGCTGACGTCAGCTTGTCAGAAATCGGACCCAATACGATTTTAGGGCGGAATTAAATGAGGATTTCAGGTCACAAATTGGGTGATGTCAGCGGGCACCTTTTGTCACCTGAAATGGATTGAAGGATGGTTTAATTTTGTTTGAAGTCCGGGTTCAATGCGCGGTCAAAATTTTGCGATCGAAGGCTTAATGTATTTTTTTTTAAATGTTTTACTTTGTAATGTTCAAACATTTGTAAAGTGGGGCCGACAAGATTTTAACTTAGATTTTGTTTAAATTAAAGGTTATGGTGTATTACGTAATATATATACATATATAGTATATATATATATATATATATATATATATATATATATATATATATATATATATATATATATATATATATATATATATATATATTGTAAAGGCCGCAGAGTCTCGATGTAGTTGTTGTTCTTGTTATTGGCTACCGTAACGAATTTTTCGTATATGCACAACAAGCAGCACTGCAACTGGATTTTACACAGCAGTGTACTAACGTTCTTTCATGCAGAACAGTGCGTTCTTGTTTTAGTTTTATAGAGACAGAGAAGTTTTTTTTAAGCACTGCGTTTTGCAGCAGTCTCGTTCATCCCTCTCAGTGAGGAAGAATTTGTAATAGTTTTTTTTTTGTGAAAGGAATAGAAATTTGTTTTCAAGTGGAAACTATGTCCTCTATCAAGAATTTTTATTTTCTCTGTGTTAGAAGAGGAGAGTATTACTCTCTCCATTGTTTGTTCCGGAATTTTCAATATTCCAACAATTTTTGGTTTCCCTATTGGAAAATACAAGTTTCAGAGCCTCTCTGTATTTGTAGTATGGTAGCTAGCAAAACGCGACACTGCCCAGCCACAAGGAAGGAACCCAACGAAGACTAGTTTCAGACACATCAATAATATCAGCGAGAATCTCTATGTACAAGATGTCATTCTGCTTCCTAGGACGATGTGGTATTACTAATTCCTTTGCCTTTGCTAGACAGGTCTGTAAATTATATTGATATATTCCCTCCTAAGTCAGGGCTTCATTGTATTTTCTCAGATCAATTTAGCGCACCAGTGAAGGCAATCGATTATTTACAGGGACAAGCCGCCATCAGATGCCGCCTAGGAAATCCCAATTGGGTCGATTTTGGGTTGAAAGTAGGCGACATCGTCACAATTGTGTTAACCAGCTCTGACGCTAATATTTTATATCCATTTTTACCCCTCTTGGCGAAGATTCTATCTAGTCCTCGTCTTGTTAAGTGGAAATGCCCGCCCAAGAAGTTTAAAGTCGTTTTCATCACTGAATAATCAATCAAAGGTTGAAATCATTTGAATCGTCTAACATGAACATCAATGGTACATAATGGTACAGGTGGCATTTTAGGTGGGTTGTTTTCAAATAAGACACTTTACAGCGTAAATATATAAGATAATATAAAAAAAAATTATTTTAGCTCATTAATATTAAAGAGTTGAAATACGAACTATGCTTATTCAACGTTCAATTTCCGCTACTTTCAATTTAATACATTGTTTGGCTTAATTTATTTTGGTTTAATGTATTCATGTTTCAATAGGTTTATTTTTTATTTTATACTCTATGTGTGAGATAGTTAAAGGTTTACTCTTTTTTATATAGATATATAACAATTTTATTTAATTATAATATATATATATGTATGAAAATTATTCATATATATATATTTCAACAAAAACAAAATTTTAATATAAAATTTAATTATTTTATATATTTTTTAATTTTATTGATTAAAAATTTATAAACTCAACACTAAAATCTATTACTCAATTTTTTAACTTTTTTTTTTTTCTAATACCACAGTACAATAATTAGATCCTCAAACCAGAAATTTTAGTGTATTTTTTTTTCCTAAGTGAGATATGAAAACTCTATATGTCATTTTAAACTTACAATCAACAAAGCAATTTTGCCAAGCAAAAACACAACAATCCTTACATTTGACTTATATGCTTATCACTGAATAGCCAATATATTACTGAATTTTAGTTCTAGTATAACATAAATTTTGTGCTCATGGTAGAGTAACAAAAGCTATTTACAATTCAAAATTTTCCATAATAATTTAAGCTTAAATTTCCATGGTTAATAATATTATTTAATGCATATATTAACTATTTTTATAATTAATATTTTTTTAAATGTGAATTGTATTAAAATGACTTTACATTATATTTTAGCTCATTCTTAAAATAAAATAAAATTTATATACTATATAATTAACTTACTTTTACTTAATTGTACAATTTTTTAAATTCATAAATACATGTATTATTTTTTCAAATAATTTTTTAGAACATGGCTGAGTTGAAATAAATAAATAAGTTAAATATTAATTACATTTAACCAATACTAATTACATAATAACAATATAAAATAAATTAGTAATTAAATTAAACTAAGTAACAAGAACTAAAAATAAAATTAAATATTTATTTAAAAAAAAATTATAGTATAGAAGATGTATAAATATTATGCAAATTAAATTTATAAGAACTTCATCATACCTAAATATTATACAAAAAATTATTGATAATAATAATTTAAGTGGAAACTTATTTTAAAAATAATTTATTATATTTATTTATCATAATTTACTAAATTTACATTAATAAAAATTATATAAATTAAGAGTATTTTGCAATTGCAGTTCAATATTTAATAGTATAAAATAATAAATAAACATAATAATATAAAATAATAAATAAACAAACTATTAGCACAAATAATTTAAAGAGAAGTGGCAGATTGAACAAAATAAATATCCACTATATATATATTTATTAAGTATTAAATTATAATTAACGTAAATAAATTTTTTTTTAAACTATAATATATATATAATTAGTTAATCTATGATTGAGCATTATCCATATGTTCTTACTAAGTGAATTAACAAGGCACTGAAAACAATTACTCATAAACATACTCAAACTCAAATTGTAACATTTCTATATTTACATTAAGGGGCAGGTAATAGCTACCTTGTAGCCTTGTTAAAAAAATGAAGTGTAAATTGATTGATTATAAAAACATAGATATGATTACAAGTGTAAATTAATAATCATTTATTACCATATAAATCATAAAATTCTAAGATTTAACATAATTATTATTTTTATTTTCAATACTCAAATATTAAAAAACATAAAACTCTATATATTTTATAAAAACATAAAAATTACTCATAATTTATAAAAAATTATACAAAATTTTGTACAAAATTGAGAAAAAAATTATTTTAAAAAAATTATTTCATTTATTAATTAAAATAAATAATTTTCTTTAAATTAATAATGAAATAAATATTTTTTCTTTTTCTTTTTTATATTTTTTAGAAATTTATAAAATATTATTTATTTTTATTTTATTTTATTTATAAATTTAATATTAAAATAATCTAATAAATAGATATCTCATTAAATTGATTTTATTTTTATTTTTTTAATATAAATATTATATAAATCATAAAAAAATAAAATCCAAAGTTATTGAATTGTGTTTATTTGACTTTTTGGACAACACCTACAATTCCATAAAGTCACTCGACCATGTTTTCTCTCATACTATTTTAAAAAAAAAACTCACAAAAACAAGTACGGGTAAGCTTAAACATAATTATATCACATAAATAAATAATGGTGACACTTAAACACTACTTTTAAAAACTTATTTAAAATCAATCAATAATGGATCTTGTAATATGTGACAAAGCACACGGTGTGAGTCAAGGTTTTAGTATGCTATAAATGACTTTACTATTAATAAAATGGCCAATCTACTTTTATTGGTGGTTCTTTTTTTCATGCCTAATCTCTCATGGCAATTTTCTTTTGATTAGAGTGTAAATATGTATCACATCATTAATACAAAGGAGATACCATTAATACAAATTCATAATATGTTAATTCAATGTATAGAATATTATAAATAAATCACTCGTAAGACCTTCATAGTATGTCGGTTAAGCAAATGAAGGAAACATTCATGGGCAAGGAAGGTATTTTATTAATGAAGAAAAAAAATGAGGCTTACTAACCATTCAACCCATCTCTTAAGATACATAGATATATTTATTTTGGTTTTTGTAAACAAATCATTTTTTACAAATTACCAAAAATGATATAAAATATTGTTTTCAATTTTTGTAATATCTTGATTTTAACTTTATTAATTTTATTATTTTAATAAAAATGTTAAAATGAAACATAACTCTAAAATATTATAATATATTAGGTGCAGTGATGCAGACCCGCTATAATGTATCAGAATAATGCCGCGGAAAGGGAGTTCTTTAAGATTTATTAAGGATCTGTTTTATTCGTAACAGGGATTAACCTCGGGGGTTAGGCACATACATATGCTTCCCGAATCAACAACCGATTTTATAACCCTACACAGACTTTACAACAGTGCAAATCAACGCACAAACCAACACAAAACTGCAAACCCGCGGGAGTTCCTTCCAGAGGGACCCACATAGCTCTTGACCAATCAACGTGCGATCGCACTTCGCACAAAATACAAATTAACTGAACACGTTAAAGTCTATTCTTTGCGACTTGCGATTTTGTGTCGCGCTGACACATGTCCTCCATTTCACATTGCATAATATTAAACTTAACCCATGTCGGTACTTAGCGCTAGCACCTAAAATTTGCGATGTGCGGTCGCCTCTTCAATCTCTACCGTTGGCTTCTGTAGGATCCGATGGCCTGCGCTTATTCCCCCCCGCAACTTAACTGTGAGACGTTAAGCACTAAACTTTAAATTCCGCGGGATCCGATGTGGCATCGCGTCAACACGTGGCTTCCCGCACTTCACATCGCAAACTTTTTAACTTTCCTTGCGATGGCCCTTAACGTTATTTCCAATCTTTTGCGATTTGCGATCACCGTGCTCAATCCTCACCATTGCGCTAATTCTCCTCCATACCAATTCGCATCGCACGCTAAAACCTTTACCTTGCGAAATCTTATCTTTGTTCGCTATCCCTTGCGATGTGCGACAACATTTGGGTTGCAACAGGCGTTTATCGTCGTTGCTCAATTCATATTGACGGTCCTCGTCAAACCTCCAAGTTCGATTGGAATTTGCTCTGCGGTCAATACAATACGCAGTTTAACAAAGGAAAAATACAGAACTAAGGCCTCTTCGCACCTGCGAATCCGATAAGATTTCTCCTGGAGCGATTTTAGATACAAGTATTCAACTTCAATAAAATATTCAAAGAATTAATTTAAAACAGGGAGTCCGATGAAGCACCAAAACAATTAAACATTATTTGGAAAAGAAATGTTGTTTAAAATAAAGAGATCCCGATCAAAATACAAAACTCTTAGATAATCTGGAAAATGGAAAATAGAGCCAAGACCTCTAACGGCTAGTTTTTTTACATTCACTTCCATTTATTTATCTCTCCTTTCCCTCTACGGATGGCAGAACCCCAAAATGGTGGATTTGGTTTCATTTTATCCTTCTCCAAAATCCCCATTTGGTTGGGAAACTTTCATTCAGTTTCCAAAACAATTTATTCAACTTATTCAACTAATCCTAAATTAACCATTCTTTTATTATGAAAATTACATTGGCTGAGTTAGCCCAAATTAATCTTAAACAAAATACTTTAAAAACAAAGAAAGACAAAGTATTCAAATGCTTAGGACTACAAGCCCTCTTTCCAAGCCACAACATGTGACCAACTTTCTCACATTACTGGCTCTACCTTAATGCTCCTGCATCACGCTCCCGAGGTAAATGAAATTCATGGCTCCTATCCACGAGTTCTTCAATAGAATACCCTGCGCTTTGAATCTGGACAACATCCAACCAAGAACAGTCCTCCAGAGGATGGTCGTTCCATTTGACCAGATACTTCAGATAGTCTTTGTTTCATGTCTTCTTGGCCACCTATGTGTCCAAAATCTATTCAATTTCTAAAGGTTGTGCTGGAGGCATTTGTTTAACCCATGCTTTCTCTTCATCCTAGGTGTCCCATGTTCATCTCTCTGAACTTTCTCCTTTATCAACAGTAGTGTATGGGTACAGATCTACCACATTAAAGATGGGCGAGATTCCTACACCCGGAGGTAACTACAACTCATAAGAATTTGCAGAAAGCTTCGTAATAATTCTACAAAGACCGATATTTTTCATCTTTAATTTATTGTATTCGCCTTTAGGAAACCTCTCCTTGTGCAAATTTTCCAGTACCAAGTCTCCTACATTGAATTGTACCTCCCGCCTTTTCAAATCTGCTCGATGTTTATACTTTTGGCTGCTGTCTTGTAGCTTCAACTCGACCCGTTCATGTAGATCGCTGACTACTTTTATGAAATCTTCGCCATCAACACTCTTGCATCTACATTCTAACTGTCCAAAATCCCGCAACTCAAATACTCCACGTGGGTGCATTCCATATAGGATTTGGAAAGGAATTATGCCTGTGCTTCTGTTCGGCAAGTCATTCTAAGAAAACTCTGCTTGTGCAAGCAAACCATCCCACTGTCTGGAATTTTCACCAACCAGACTCCTCAGTAGATTTCCTATACTCCTATTCAGAACTTCAGTTTTCCCATCTGATTGTGGATGGTAAGAAGAACTGTAATTTAGATTGGCGTCTAAATGCTTCCACAATGTTCGCTAGAAATGACATGTGAACTTTACATCCCTGTCCGAGATGATGGACTTTGACAAGCCATGTAATCTGACTATCTCTGTAAAGAACAAATTTTCTACATGTGTGGCATCACTTGTCTTTCTGCATGGAATGAAATGTGCCATTTTGGCGAAACGATCCACCACCACCACGATGGAATCGAATCCCCTCTGTGTCTTTGGTAGGCCCAAGACAAATTCCAAGCTGACTGAATCCCATGGTCTATTCTGAATTGGTAAGGTTGTATACAACCCTGCATTCTGATTGTGTCCCTTTGCATATTGACACACTTTACATCTGATTACAAACCTTTGTACATCCCTTTGCATTCTTGGCCAATAGTAAAAGTGGCTCAGCTGATCCAAGGTCTTATCTATACCAAAATGTACAGCCAAACCTCCATTGTGCTTTTCCTGGAGTAAGTTCTCGCATAGAACATTCTGGTATACACAATTGTCCTCTTTTAAACAACAACCCCTCCTGTATTTTATAATCCAACCATGGACTATTATCCCTCAACGGTGCGTTTTGGAAAGCTTCATAAGCTTCCTTAAAATCTGCATCCACTTCATACAAGTCTTTGAGATGCTCAAATCCCAATACTTGCATTGCACTTTTTGGAAAGATCAGACTCCTCCTGCTTAACGCATCTTCCACTTTGTTGGCCTGACCACTGATATGTTCAAAACAAATGTGAAACTTTGCAAGTACTCCACCCACTTCGCGTGTTTATGATTCAGCTTATGCTACTGCATAATATATTGTAACGCAAAATTATCTGAAAATAGAACAAACTCATTATCTAGCAAATAATGTCTCCAATGCTTCAACGCTTGGACGACTGCATAAAATTCTTTGTCATAAGACATATACTTATGCCTGCTCTCATTTAACTTCTCGCTAAAGTATGGTACTAGCTTACCTTCTTGGCTGAGTATTGCACCAATGGCTATCCCACTGGCATCACAATGAACTTGGAAAAGTTTGTTGAAGTCTGGCAATTTTAGGATTGGTTTTTCCATAATCTTCTTTTTTTTAAACTGAAAACTCCTCTCAGCAGATCTTGTCCAATGAAAATGTTGATTTTCCTTCTTAATGGTATCCAACATATGTGCACAAATACCGCGGAAGTTCTTAATAATTTTCTGGTAGAAACTCGCCAATTCATGAAAACTTCTAATTTCAAACAAACTCTTGGGAGAAGGCCAATTAACTATGGCTACAACCTTTTCTAGATCCATATTCAATTCATTCTCAAAAATTACAAAGCCTAGATAAATCAATTCTTTCTTTCAAAAAGAACATTTTTTCAAATTCATTAAAACTTATTCTACTGCAATTTTTCTAGCACATACCTGACATGCCATAAATGTTCTTCCTTCATCTTGTTGAAAATAAGTATATCATCCAGATATACAATCACAAACTTACCAATGAATTCCTTCAACATCATTCATCAAACGATGAATGTGCTGGGTGCATTGCTCAATCCAAAAGGCATGACAAGACACTCATACAAACCTTCATTGGCCTTGAAAGATGTCTTCCATTTGTCACCTTCTCGAATCCTGATCTAGTGATAGCCGCTCTTAAAATATATCTTTCAACTACGCTGCTCCACTCAGACAATCCATCATATCATCCATTTGAGGTAAATGAAACCTATACCTGATAGTGATCTTGTTTATTGCCCGAGAATCAATGCACATCCGCCATTCACCTCCTTTCTTGGGAGCTAAAACGGTCGGAACAACATAAGGGCTCAAACTCTCTCGAACTAGTCCTTTATCCAAAAATTCCTACACTTGCTTCCTGATTTCCTCATTGTCTTTCAGACTCATCCAGTAAGTAGCCTTATTTGGAAAACTGGCTCCTGGAATAAAATAAATGTGGTGACTAATGCTCCATTTAGGTGGTAATTTATCTGGTAGATCATCTACCACAATATCACTAAACTCTTGCAGCATGTCCAGTATTTCCACAGGCAAATCAGGTATTTCTGTATGCATTAATACAACTTTTGGCCTTCGCACAATTACATAATTCACTTCATTCTCTTCAATATGTCGTAGAAACTCCTTCCCACCTATCAGCAATGTCTTTGTACCACTAGTTTCTGCAGTCTCTTCTTGTTTCATTGGAATTGGCGTATGCTTTATCCCATCCTTCACAAATCTGTAACAATTCTTCTCCCCATCATGGACGACCTTTCTATCATATTGCCATGGTCTGCCTAGTAGAATATGACACAAGTCCATAGGCATAATACCGCAAGTTACCTTGTCTTTGTAGTTGCCAATGTGAAACTCCACCTCGCACTGCTCATCAACTAGCAGTTGGTGTCCCTTCTCCAACCAAGACACATTATATGGAGTCAGATGTTTTTACTTCTTCAAACCAAATTTCTCCACCATCTCAGTGGCTACCAGGTTATCAGTGCTTCCACTAGTTATGATCAATTTGCAACAATTTTCCATGTGACTTACACATAGTCCGAAACAATGCTTTCCTCTGTGTTAGGTCAGCTACTTCCTTGGATGGTTTTAGAAAAACCTTTTTTATCACCAAGGCTTCTCCTCTTTCAGGAAAATTCTCCACTTCTTGTGGTGTTGCCTCTGATTAATCAGGTTGAGCAACATAAGCTCCCCTCTATCCAGTTGGTTCATTTTCAGGACATTCAAAAGACCTATGTCCCCATTTGTGACACCTATAACACTGGTAGTTATTTCCCCTACCTCTTCCATTACCTATTCCTCACTGGTATGGCCTTCCACCTCTAGTGTTACCTTCCTCCTCAGTCTTTCTCGAAGTCTTCAAACTATTGCCTTCTTCATTACTGTCGGCAGTTCTACCTCTTCCATAGGACGGTCCTCTTCCTCTTCCGGAACCACATCCTCTTCTTGCATTCTGCTTCCTGGAAATCTTCTCTTCCGCCTTCAAAGCACACTGGTATGCCTCCTCTATAGTTTTTTGGGAAAGAATACTGATCTCATCCAAGATTTCCATCCAGAAACCATTTACAAATCTGGTTGTCTTCTCAGGGGTGTCTTCATCATACCCAGCCCTCAAGTTCAATTTATAGAACTCTCCTGTGTATTCCTTCACAGTCATTGTCCTCTGTCTCAGTTTATGCACTTGCCTGTAAAGGGAAATTTGGTAATATTTGGGTAGGAACTTGCTCTTCATATTTGCAATCATCCTGTCCCAACTCTGAATCAAAGGTTTTTTCAGTCTTCTCCTTTCTGCCTGCACACTAGTGTCCCACCAAAGTGTGGGGTGTTCTTTCAACTTAGTGACAACAAACCTGATCTTTTTGTCCTCACTAATTTCCTCATTTTTAAAGTATTTATCCAACTCACTTTTCCAGTTCAGCAGTGCTTTCGTGGATAAACTGCCATCATAATTGGAGAGTTCTGGTTTTGGCTTGTTGCTAGCCATCAAAACAGATCTCAGTAATCTGAGTTCTGGTGGTTCATTCTCTTTCTCATCTGGTTGTACTTCTGACTCCTCATCTTCACTATCATCTCCATTTTCCGAGTCCCTATGCCTTCCTGCTTCTATTGCTGCCAAATGTGTTGACAATACCCTAATCTCTTCACACAACCCTTCATCTGATTCTCCTCTTGTAGCTCTTCCTCAGCCTCTTCTCCCCGCTTTAACTCTTCCCCGACCTATTCTTCCTAGTTCCATCCTTAATTAGGAAGAAAACTGCTCTGATACCAATTTATGCTGACTCACTGCAATATATCAAAATAACACTATGAAAAGGGAGTTCTTTAATATTTAATAAGGATTCCCTTTATTCGTAACAGGGATTAACCTTGGGGGTTAGGCACATACATATGCTTCCTGAATCAACAACAGATTTTATAACCCTACACAGACTTTACAACAGTGCAAATAAACGCACAAACCAACACAAAACTGTGAACCTGTGAGAGTTCCTTCTAGAGGGACCCACACAGCTCTTGACCAATCAACGTGCGATTGCACTTTGCACAAAATAAAAATTAACTTAACACGTTAAATTCTATTCCCTGTGACTTGGGTTTTGCATCGCGCTGACAAGTGTCCTCCATTTCGCATCGCAGAATCTTAAACTTAACCCGTGACGGTACTTAGCGCTAACACCTAAACTTTGCAATGTGCAGTCTCCGCTTCAATATCCACCACTGGCTTTTGCAGGATCCGACGGCCTACGCTAATTCTCCCCCGCAACTTAATTGTGAAACGTTAAGCACTAAACTTTAAATTATGCGCGATGCGATGTTGCACCGCGTCGACATGTGGCTTCCCGCACTTCGCATCACAAACTTTTTAAATTTCCTTGCAATGGTCCTTAATGTTATTTCCAATATTTTGCGATTTGTGATCACCGTTCTCAATCCTCAACGCTGGTTTCCGCAAGATCAGACAGCCTGCGCTAATTCTCCTCCATACTAATTCGCATCGCACACTAAAACCTTTACCTTGCGAAATCTTATCTTTGTTCACTATTCCTTGCGATGTGCGACAACGTTTGGGTTGAGACGGACATTCATCGTCATTTATCAGTACGTATCAATGGTCCTTGTCAAACCTCCAAGCTCGATTGGGGTTTTCTCTGTGGTCAATACAATACATAGTTTAACAAAGGAAAAATACAGAACTAAGGCCTCTCTGCACCTGCGAATCCGATAAGATTTCTCGTGGAGTGATTTTAGATACAAGTATTCGACTTCAATAAAATATTAAAAGAATTAATGTAAAACAGGGAGTCTGATGAAGCACCAAAACACTTAGACATTATTTGAAAAATAAATGTTGTTTAAAAGACAAAGATCTCGATAAAAATATAAAACTCTTAGATAATCTGTAAAATGGAAAACAAAGCCAAGCCCTCTAATGACTGGTTTTTTTACATTAAGTTCCTCTTCTATATCTCTCCTTTCCCTCTACGGATGGAAGAACCCCACAATGGTGGATTTGGTTTCATTTTATCCTTCTCCAAAATCCCCATTTGGTTGGTAAACTGTCATTCAGTTTCCAAAACAATTTATTCAACTTATTCAACTAATCCTAAATTAACCATTCTTTTATTATGCAAATTACATTGGCTGAGTTAGCCCAAAATTAAACTTAAACAAAATACTTTGAAAACAAAGAAAGACAAAGTATTCAAATGCTTAGGACTGTTAGCCCTCTTTCCAAGCCACAATATGTGACCAACTTTGTCACATTGTTGGCTCTGCCATAATGCTCCCGCATCATGCAGTAGTGGATGTTATGAAATAGAAATGGTGGGGCATCATAGACTCATTCTCAGATGGGATTCTAACCCTTTTGTGTGGATTTTATTATGGAAATCACCCTCATCCTCTACTCAACAAAAAAAATTAGATATCAAATGATTGGAAAATTTCATTGTCGTTTAAGGTTGGAACATGCCAATGCATCTTCGCATCTCTTGAATATGCAATCTATCTATCACCATAGCTGGTTATTTGGATAGCTTTCATTGACTAATCCTTTGGGATTTTTTACATTATTTAGATTAGGACATTATTAGGACATTGCCTGTAATTTTTAGTTGTTCATGTATTTCTAGTTATGGAGAAGTTATTCAGACATAATTGTCTCCCTCTATTTTCAAATTGTATAAATACTTCATTTTTTTTATCAATAATATCATGTTGAATTCATCAATTTATTCATGGAGTTTTTTCGGGCCTGTCCAACAGTGGTATCAGAGAACTGATGAAGCTATAAACTCCATGTTTGCTTTTGCTAAGTTTGTTTTTTCTTAGGAGACAATAGTCTGAAGCTTATAGAGGAGAGCTGGAGATTCTGACATTTAAAGGGCCAAAGCCACATTCATTGAAAGAGTCTGTCTACAAAACATAAAACACATGCACATCGTGACAAATAATTGCATCTAAGGGCGAATAATATGGCATCGGGATCAGGTAGATGTTTTCTAATGAAAATTATTAGTGTGCGAGCATCTTGATGTGTGTGTGTGGTATGACGTGGTGATCCAATGAACCTATCACTGTTTTTTACTATTATTCCAAAATGTATGCAGTCTTACGCCTCATGTGAGACTAGGATGTAACCCTATGATGCAATATTGCATTTCTGCTGTCAAGACCACAAATTGGTCTCTCCTGTGTTTTTTCTGTAAGAAAAAAAAATCATGTCTATTCCAAGTTGACTATCCTGATTGTTGTGTTGACTATCTTGCATCTACACTTGGTTTCACTGTAGAATTTGATTGAAGAGGAAAGGAACAATTTTTTCATTAATGTGCTAGAGTAAAACGACAAAGTCCAACATTTTATTTATTTTTGTTGAGTGCATTACAAACTCTATTCATAAAGTTGTTTTCAAGCTTTCTGAGATTTCAGCAAAAGGCTTTTTTTTTATTGATCCTATTTGGAGAAAATTGGATTTTTAACTGTCATTTTTATTTCAAACGTGATTTCACTCATATCATTAGTTCGTGTTGTTCTCAGTGGAAAGGAAAACTATAAATAATGGTTCATAAAATTTTAAAGCACACTTTTTTTTTAATGACCTGTGGGAAGGTATTTGTGAAGGAAAGGGAGATAATGAAGTAGAGAATCTTGTAGGGGAAACATGACTAACAATTCTAAAAAGTAAGGATAAAGGTTGATGTTTTGATTTATGCTTCAATGACAGAAGAGGTAAGAAGATACATTATTCAAAACATATGAAGCATTAACAAAATTAAAATAACATTATGATTCACATTCAAAATTGGAGATCATTCAATTACTATTGAAGTTATTTATTCTGGAGATGAAAGATAATGATCCTTTGAAACTAGCTTAAGAAATTAAAGCTATAAATCATAAAATTGAATCTAATTGTGTTACAGTTGATTTACAACTTGTTTTCTTTATAAAATCTCTCTACCCTGGTTATTCACACTACTTGGAATCTCTCCAAGTTAGTGGACAATTAAAAGCATTAGACTTTGATAAATTTGTAGGAAAAATTACTGAAAGAGAGAAGGCCTTTGGAAAGAAAGAGCCTCTTCCCAATTCCAATGTTGAGACTTCATGCTCAGCACAAAAAGAGAAAAAGTTTCAAGAAGAGTCTCCTAGAAATAATAAGAGTGGAAGAGGTCATGGTAGGAGAAATTATAGAGGTAGGGCAGGGGTGGGGAGGATAATAAGGCCGACAAACAAAAAAATGATAAACAAAAAGGGAATTTTAACGATAAATCAACTATCAAATGTTTTATATGTGGTAAAATTGGTCACACTGCTACTAATTGTGGAATTCCTTGGGAGAAAGTTAGTGAAAGGAGAGAACAAATGAAAGAAAAGAAAGACTAACCACCTCCAAATAAAGGAAAATCATTTGAACATGCACATTATGTTGTTGCACATTGTAATTTCAATGGTTGATGTCTTTAGTAATTCGTTTTCTTCATGGCATGATAGTTGGATCTTATACACATGTGTGACTTGTCATATGACCTTTAGGAGAGATTTGTTTGAAAAATCCAGTGATCACATTGATGGAGTAGTTTGTTTTTCTGATAAATCTCAAATTAAACCTTCAGGGACAGGATCTATTTGATTAGAGATGCTAATACTTGCATATTATATTCTACATGATGTTATTTATATTCCAAAATTTTAAAGGAATTTATTTTCTCTTATACAGATAAAAAAATGGGGGCATTCAATAATTATATTTGATGGTATAAAAGAGATTCAAAGAGCATCTGATAATGAAACTATTATGACTGGTGTGCAAGAATAAAAAATATTAAAACTGAAAGGTATGTTGTCCATTGCATTGAATACTACTCATTTGATTAAAAAAAATGATGCTTTGTCTTCTAGTTTATTACGGCTTGCTCATATTGGTCATATCAATTATTACAGTATACTAATTATGAGACAACATGGAATTAATGGGTTGCCAACAATTCCATGAAAACTTACTCCATGTAATTCTTGTATTTTGGTAATAAACAATGTTTTCAAAGTTCTACGTCTAAAGCTTCAAGAAAATTAAGTCCCATACATTTAGATTTATGTGGACCTATGCCTATTGAAACTACTAATGGTAATAAAAATATGCTAACATTTATTGATGATTATTCGAGAATGTGTTGGTTTTATCTCTTGAAATAAAAATCACAAGTTGTTGATGTGTTTAAATCTCATCTTTTGATTACAAATGAAAATCAACTTAATATAGGCACTCTAAGAACTGGTAATGTTAGAAAGTATACTTCACATGGTTTTGAAAAGTATTTGCAAGAGAATGGCACCAAACACCAAACAACAATTCCTTATAATCCACAAAAAAATGGTTTGCAGAACAAATGAACTTAACATTCCTTAATATGGTTAGATCAATGATGTTCTTTCATAATGTAAAGTTGATGTTTTGGGGAGAAACAATGCTTTGTTCAACTTATATTAGAAATGTTTTCCTTCTTTGACCATCAACAATAAAACTCCATATGGAATGTGGTATAATCATATTTTTGTTGTTCAACATTCCATAGTTTTTGTGTTCTTAATGTTATGCTTTGATTCCTAAGTAGCAGAGAAACAATTTGAGTGCAAGAAGTAGAAAATGTATATTATGGGGATATTCTTGTGGAAATTCCTTCTAGATTCAAACTGAAAATTGTAATTTGCTAAAACAATATACTTGATCTACTCTACCAATTGTGGAAACCAATTTAAACTATCACGAAATCACAAAGCATACAAGAGAAAGAATTCAATAACACACTACACAATGATTTCCTGGGGAAATCCACAGCTAAAAACCTCACTATCTGTATATTTCATTATTCACAAAATATGAGAAGATTACAATGCTTTTCTCAAGCTTGAGAAACATTTTTACTATCTCTATTTGTCTCTTTGCTTCGTAGACAAGCCTAGGCCAATACTTAACGAATTTTCTTCTTTCCCAAGTTGTTATTTCCTTGCATTTTTTCCTTGAGTAATCAACCCTTATTGATCAGGGAAACCTCATCCAATACTGCACAATCCATCTAGGCCCTTCCTTTGACTTCATGCAACACTTGTACGATTTGGATGATTATATGATTGATAGTATAGTTCCCTTGAACTCCAATCTCAACTAGGTAACTCTCAGATATGAAATGAATGAGTTATTTATGAGTGAATCATTAGTTAACTAATTGATCACTAAGTGTGTTTCAATTTCAAGTTCCACACTTTGACCTCTCACTAGTTCCTCCAACAGTTGGAATTGGTTAAACTGAATTTAACTCAGATAAACTGAGTTAATTAATTACAACTCAAAATAAACTCACCCAAGGCTCCTAAAAATCAGGAACCACTCTACATGACTCAAGTTAGACCCTCAACTCGAATTAACTGAACCAACTAAGTCAAACTAACTTATTTAACTCGTACAAGTTGTCATGATATGTGGAATTATAATTTTCTTATAATTTAATTTAAGGGAAAATTAAATTAGATTCATTCTTGGTGCCATTTTCAACACTTGCTCTTAGCAAGAAATGGATTATAAAATACCCTGATCCTGCCTCTATGGAACTCAAATTTTCCTCTTGATAGTGCCTTCGTCAATATTTTTGCATCTTGTTCCTTTGTAGGAATGCACGTAAATGGTAGCTTCTACCACTTCGCCTAAAGTAATGTCTTCCTTCCTACAATTACATGCTAGAGGAGTCTCCATGGGATTGTTTCTCTCCATGTGAAACTTCTTCACTATATCGTTGGCATACTTTCCTTGAGAGAAAAATAATTCCCCATCTCTTTGCCAAATTTCCAAGCCAATGGAATAATGCAAGAGCCCCATGCCTTTCATCTCGAATTCTCTTTCCAAATCATCTTTTAAATATTTTATCAGCTTCTCATCACCTGTTAGAATTAAATCATCGACATATAATACTATAATCAATAATTTACCTTCAACCACAATATGGTAAAGGTCTGCATCTGCTTCACTTCTGGTGAAGCCCAAATCTGTGAAATATATGTTGATCCTGGTGTACCAATCATGGGGTCTTGTTTCAATCCATACATCACTCTCTTGAGTCTGCACATATGTGACTCTCTGTCGAAGGTCTCAAATTATTCTGGTTGCTCTATGTACACCTCTTCCTCAATCACTTGGTTGAGTTGTTTTCACATCCATCTGATGTATCTTCCATCCCATCTGCGTTGAAAGTGCTAGAATAGATATGATTGAAGATTACCTTTCTATTAGGGCAAAGGTATCCTCCTAATCAATTCCATCCACCTGAGAAAACCCCTTGTCCATAAATCTGGCCTTGTGTTTCTCGACACTCCCACCTGCTGCTTGCTTCACCTTGCAGATCCACTTGGATCCTACAACTAACCTTTTCTTTGATCTTGGGACAACTTCCCACACACTATTCCTAATAATTGAGTCATACTCATCTACCATGGAATCAATCCATATTATTTGTTGCACTACTTCCTCGAATGAGGATGACTAAATCTCTACACTCTCGCTCATAAGAGCCATGTATCCAATGTACCACTCTGGGAAACTCTTCTCCCTATGCCGCGATGTAGGTGCTCTCATATTCTCTCTAACATCATGCATCAAGTTGTTAGCCTCTCTGGTGTGCTTCCTTCCATCTTTGTATGTATCTGCATGAGTGGGTGCTTCCACTCTCTGCACCTTTGCTTGTGGTTGATCCACATTTTGAGGTTCTTTTGGAGCTAAATTATCCTCGTCTGCATCCAACTGAAGATCCCTCTCAAGGAAATTTAAATGACATTATATTCATCGAATTTCACATCTCTACGAATAAATATCATCTTGTGAGATGGAAGGTACACCCGATATTTTTGAGGTGTATTAGTGTACCCCAAAAATATGCTCAACTTAGCTATTTGTTCTAGATTTTTCCGTGCATCCTTGGAAACATGACGGTAAACTGATGAACTAAAGATTCTGAAGTGTGCCACATATGGTTTCCTACTTGAAAATTCTTCTTTCGATGTACTCATCTCGAGAATCTGATGAGGACCCTTGTTTTGCACATATACGTTTGTGTTGCATGCTTCCACCCAAAAGTGAAATGGTAGGCCCTGATCATGTAACATCGCTCGTGCAACCCCCACAATGATTTTGTTTTTCCTTTATGCAACCCCATTTTGTTATGGGTTCTGGGGTGCTATTAACTCCCATCAACTTCTTTATGATGCACAAAATTTATTGAATTCATTCGACACATATTCTCCACCATTTTCTCTCCTGAGATCCTTCACTTTCTCGCCCGTGTATTTTTCAACAAGTGCTTTAAACTCATAAAATTTTTAGAACGTCTGGTCTTTCTTCTACATGAAGAATATCCAACAGTTGCGAGAGAAATAATCCACAAAAATCACATAATAATTATGCTTTGCCATGGAGGATGTTGAGAATGGTCCTCAAACATCTGAGTGAACTCTTTCAAGGATCGCTTGTGCTGTACTATCCTTATCATAAAAGGTGTCTTTGGTGTACTTCCAAAATGTACACCCTTTTCATGTATTACACTGCTCAAGTGTACCCTTGGGAAGTCCTGTAGAAATTTGTTGCATGATATTCAAATATTTGTGGTGTAGATGGCCCAATCTTCTATGCCATAATTACTCACTGATGTCTTAGCTCTACATCTTCTCTACTTTAGTGCTCAGAGCAGCACAATATTTTACATCCAATTTGTAGAGGTTCTTTACCCGAACCCCGATCTTCTTCACCTATCCCGTGGCTATGTGATAAAGGAACACCTTTCCTTTGCTAAAAATCACATATTTTCCATGGCCTTCCAACATAGTAGCTAAAACTAAATTCTTCTTCAAACCCGTAACATAAATGACGTCTTTCAATGTGAGAGGAGAAACAGACTCCCTCTGAAAAGTAATAGTATTGATGTTGATCGCGATATACCTTCCATCATCTCCCATCTCAATGTGCATCAGGAGGTCCTTCTCCTCCAAGTCGCTAAAGAAATCTTTATTTCCAGTCATATGGAATGAGGCTCCACTATCCGGGTACCACACACTACCCATCACCGATGACACCATGCATGCGATGAGGGTTAAATCCAACTTGAATTGTGAAGCGAGTGCTTCGCCTGCCTCTCCTCCTGAGGGATTCTTTCTGACCTTCTTGTGCGGACACTTCATGGCATAGTGTCCCAACTCGTGACAATGAAAATATTTAAACTTCGACAAGTACTTCTTTTTTCATTCCTAACTAGAATATGATTTGGAATGGGATGACTTCCCTTTCCCTTTCTTTGCCTTATGATCCAAGACAAAATTGTCCTTATCATCATTCTTTAATAAGGATCCACCTCTGGTGTTCCGTCGAAAATCTTCTTGTAGTACTAAGTCAGACCACAAACGCTCCCACTCTGGTAGCTTCTCCCTCCCATTTACCGAATCCGGGTAGCTTTTCCAGCTCTTGGGAAGGCATAGAAGCGTTAGGCTCACCAGATCATCTTCGACAACTATAACACCACCACTTCCAAGCTCATCCCAACATTGGGTGAACTTGGTCAATTACTTTGGTATTGTGTCTCCCTTCTCCATCTTAATTTTTCAGAGCTCGTACTTTAGTTCCAACTTCCTGTAGTCATTGTTGTTCTAAAACAAGTCTGTCAAACCCTTCCATATATAATATGGAGTTTCTTTTCTGTGGAGGTTTGAGACAATTTTATCTCGATCACCTTCCAGTATAATCCTTCTCTCCTTTTCTACACACTTCTTCCACTCTGCTAGATCCTATGCATTATTTGGATCTGGCTTTGGGATGTCCTTATCAATGAAATCCTTCAATCCATTGTCTTCCAAGACTACTTCCATCTGGTCTCTCCAAGAAATTTAATTTGAGCTACCCTCAAGGGTATACTCGAGCCTCAGACCATAAAACACCATTTTGATCCTGCTACTAGCTCTAGAGAAGAGATATGCAAACCTTTTTCATCCTGCAAGTGCAAACTTTATTTTTATCTTTTATAGTGATTTCAGCTCAGATAACATGTAGACATTCCTTGTAGATTCAAACTACTAAATGTAATTTTCTAAAACAATAGACTTGAATATACTCTACCAATTGTGGAAACTAATTTTAACAATCGTGAAATCACAAAGCATATTAGAGAGAATTCAATCAACACATTACACAATGATTTCCTGGGGAAATCCATAGATAAAAAACCCACTATCTATATATTTTATTAGTGAGAAAATATGTGAATATTACAATTCTTTTCTCAAGCATGAGAAACCTCTACATTATCTCTATCTATCTCGTTGCTTCCTAAACAGGCCTAGGTCAATACTTAACCAATTTTATGCTTTCCCAAATACATATTTCCTTGTGTTGTTTCCTTGGGTAATTATCCCCTATTAATTAGGGAAATCCCTATCCAATACTGCACAATCCATCTAGGGCCTTCCTTTGACTTCATGCACCACTGTACAATTTGGATGATTATACAACTGATAGTACATTTCCCTTGAACTCTAATCTCAACTAGTTAATTCTCAGATTTGACATGCATGAGTTATTTATGAGTGAACCATCAGTTAACTGATTGATCATTGAGTCAAGTTCAAGTTCCACACTTTGACCTCTCACTAGTTCCTCCAACAGTTGGAACTGGTTAAACTGAATTTAACTCAAATAAACTGATTTAATTAATTATAACTCAAACTAATCTCAACCAGGGATCCTAAAAAGAAGGAACCACTCTACATGACTCAATTTAGAACCTCAACTCGAATTAAATGAACCAACTATGTCAAACTAGCTTACTTAACTCGTACAAGTTGTCATGAGATGTGGAATTACAGTTTTCTTCTAATTTAATTCAAGGGAAAATTAAACTATAATATTTCTTGGTGCCAATTTCAACAATTCTAACACTTCTAAAGCATACAGGTTATATGATGAAGAAAATAAGAAATTTATTTCATCAATAGATGTAGTTTTCTTGAATCAGATAAAGATACATCCACTGTTGATGGATAACTCAATCATTTATATAAGTTTACATCCAAGAAAATTTATTATGAATATGACAATAATATTCCACATCTTGAAGTAGGGATTACCATTCTAGATTATTTTGTGGATTTTCCTTCAATATATTTTCCTCTCAATGATGATAATGGTTCTGCTGAAGAAAAGTTGGATGATATCTAAGTGTTTCTAGAAGAATCAACTCCACAAGATGACAAAATACCTCCACAAGATGAGAAACCACCTCCACAAGATGAGAAACCACTATGAAGATCAACTTGTATCAGAACATTTCCAAGAAAATATGATGATTTTGAAACAAGAAGTTCTTAAGTTAACTACTCTCATGATTCTGAATATAATTTCTCTGTTAGTGAGTCGACTTGTTTTTGTTGACACCTAATCCTAAGGGATTGGGTGAGATTGTATTTTATTGTAATTTAGTAAATAAGGAAGGCCAAGAGACATTGGGAAGTGAATCCCAATAGTCTCACCTCCATGTATAAGTACACAGACAATCTCCATCTAATGCATATTCATTTTTGCAGAGTTACCTCCTGGTCTAACATGGTATCAAAGCCAGTCCATTTTTTTGGCACTCCTGCCATTGGTGTAACTCCCTCCTATTCTACAGGTTTGCAGACTTTCATTGTGCATTCAATTTTTTACTACTCCTACTCTTGGCATTCAGTTTCTTATAACTCCTGGCATTCTGCAATTCTGGAACAATTCTGCATTTTTTTGGCAAATTCTGCCTCATTTTTTTCTACACACCACTGTGCAATTTCAACTCAAATTCTCAACTCTGCACATTTAAATTTTATTGTACAAAATCATTTTTTTACAATTCCTCCCTCACGATGTTCCACCCACACAACTGCTCTCCCTCACAGCGCTCCCTCACAGCACTCAAGCAATCCCTCACGCCCTCCCTCACAGCACTCACACAGTCCCTCACGCCCTCCCTCACGCTGCTCCACCCACACAACTTCTCTCCCTCACATCTCTCACGCATTCCCTCACGCCCTCCCTCATAGCTCTCACTTCCCTCCCCTCTCTCACACCTCTCCCCTCCCGTCCCTCCCTCACGCCGCTCCCCTCCAGTCCCCTCCCTCACACCGCTCCCCTCCCGTCCCTCCCTCAGCTCCTCCCCTCTCGTCCCTCGCTCATAGCCCCTCCCATCCCTCAGCTCGTTTCCCCTTCCTCCCTCACTTCCCTCCCCTCCCTCGGCCCCTCAGCCCACCCTTCCCATCCCCCTCCCCATCTCACGCAAGCGCTCAGGCACTTTCCCCTACTGTTTAATTTTTTTTATTAATTTTTTATTACAGCAAGTATACACCCCCCTGCCCCCAGAAAACATCTTCCCTAGTATAAACCTTCACCAGAAAATGTCTTCCTTGGTAGAAACCTTCCCCAGAAAACACCTCCCCCACAAAATACCTCCCCCAGAAAACACCTTCCCCAGAAAATACCTCCCCTCTGTTTTTCCCCAAATTTTTTTTTTTACAAAAAAAAAAAATTGCAGAATTTAAACCAGAATTGAGTTTTTACCCTGACAGCAAAGTATTTTTTTTTCTTCAAAAGAATGCATTATCTCATATCTAGTGTAGGATTTGTTCTCTCCGGCAAGGAGAACTATCCTAAATGGTCTCAGAAAATCAAGCACACTCTCATTTTTAATGAGTTGTGGAGATGAATTTGTGAAGAAGGAGACCATCCACCAGCAAAGCCCACTTCAGACAAGGAGATCGCCATTTGGGAAAACAAGAACTACAAGGCCTATGCCTTGATTGCAGGTTCCATAAATGAAGAGGTGAGTCGCCATATTACACCATTTTCAAATGCCTATGAAGCCTTGAGAAAGCTAAAAGAACTCTATGACTCACATTCATAACTTGAAATTGTTCAATTGATGATTAAGCTATTCAGTCTTGAATTGAAAAATGATGACCCTCTTGCTTTAGCTTCAGAAGTAATATCTATCATGCATGACATTAAGAACAGTGTTGTAGAAGTTGACATACCTCTCATAGCATTTGTTAAGGCATTGTATCCCACTTACTCACATTATCTTGAGTCATTGCAAGAAAGTGGAAACCTCATGAAAATCACCTTTGATTCCCTTGAGAAAAAGTTTGCAGAAAGAAAGAAGGATTTTGGAAATATGACAGCCCCTCTGTCTTCCAAAGAGGTTGTATGCTTTGCACATAGAGAAAAGAGACATGCTCAAGATTCTTCCAGAGGAAGAGGTGGCCGAAGAGGAAGGGGAAGAAGAAATTTCAGAGGAAGGGGGTGGGGCAGACAAACTCAAACTAAAAAATATGATCTTCATTGCATACATTACAATAAAGACTGGCATGATGCATCTACATGTAAGTTTCCTTGGGATAAAATTGAGCAACAAAGAAATCAAGAAAAAGGTAAAAATCATGACAGAGACAAAGGTAAAGCTCCTGAATCCGCTCATTATGTTGTAGCACATTGTAACAATGGAGTAACTGAAGACTTGTTTGATGTTTCATTTACTTCTTGGAGAAATGATTGGTTGCTATATTCAAGAGAAACATGTCACATGAAATTTAGAAAAGATTTTTTTGAAGAATTTACTGACAAAGTTGATGGAGCACTATACTTTGCAAATAAATCCAAACTCAAGCCATCAGGGCTTGGCACAATCAAACTTAAGTTGCTTGGTCTTCAAGATCATCTTCTGCATGTGGTTCTATACCTCCCTGAGTTGAGGAGAAACCTGTTGTCCTTGGTCCACATACTCCAGCAAGGACACTCCATTCACATTTTTTATGGCAAGGTTGAGGTCAGAAAAGCATCAGATCACTCACTTGTCATGGAGGGAATAGAAGAAGGAAGACTCTTGAAGCTGCAAGGCTCCTCTGCTCATGCACAAAACTTTTCATTCAGTTCACATCATGATGAAGGTACATTCCCATAAAGTCTTTTATGGCATGCCATATTTGGACACTTAAACTATGACAGCCTTCGATTTTTGAAGAAAAATGGTGTTAATGGACTACCTATAATTCCTAGGAAACTTAAGCAATGTGATGCTTGTATTCTAGGAAAGCATAGCAAACAGTCATTTCATGATTCACATTCCAGAGCACAGAGAAAACTTGAGCTTATTCATTCAAATTTATGTGGCCCTATGCCTATTTCTTCTACAAATGGAAATAAATATATGATGACATTTATTGATGATTACACCAGAATGTGTTTGGTTTACTTATTGAAGAAAAAATCTAATGCTTTTCAAACATTCAAGAATTTTCATGCATGGATTGAAAATGATGCACAAACTCATGTTGGCTCTTTGCATATTGATAATGGAAAAGAATACACTTTAAATGAATTTGAAATTTATCTTCATCAACATGGGATCAAACATCAACCAACTATGCCCTATAATCCCCAACAGAATGGTGTAACTGAAAGAATGAACAGGACAATTTTAAATGTGGTTCACTCCATGATGTTTTTTAAGAATGTAAAATTGATGTTTTGGGATGATGCAGTTCTATGTGTTGTATACATAAATAATAGGTGTCCTTAAGATTCAATCAGAAACAAAACTTCTTATGAAATGTGGCATGGCCACATTCCTTCGGTAAAGCATTTCAGGGTCTTTGGTTCCACCTGTTATGCTTTGATACCCAAGGTACAAAGGGATAAACTTGGTGCTAGAAGTCGAAAATGTATCTTCTTGGGGTATTCCAATACCTCCAAAGGATATCTTCTATATGATGAAGTCAATAAGAAGTTTGTAGTAGCAAGAGATGTCATATTCCTTGAATCTTCTAAGACTGACAATGTTCTTGAGCGGAAATTTGATTTCCTAGATAGATTCACACATGCAAAGTCTTTTCAAGAATTTGATAATTAGATTCCACATCTTGAAGGGGGGATTCCTATACTAAATCAATCTGTGGAATCATTTTCCGAAGCACTCTCTCCCCCATATGAATAAATCTACAGGCTTTACTCATAATCCCAAATTTCGGTCTTGATTCCATTTCAAGAATCTAAATGGATGAACGGGGTCAAAAAATCCATATGCCCTCATTCAATCCACTCGTTGCACATCGATTGATCAAATTTCATCATCTCTTCATCCCCATTGGCGTCTCTTACTCCTTCCACCAGTTGCCTTGTTCGGTACACGTTTCCTCTTCTTTCCCATTGTAGGTTTTTAGAAATGGGCTCAGGCGGGAAGAGATTATCGTAATTCTTATTATTATTATGCCCTTTCTTAGTATTGTTGTAGAGAATATAACAAGGACAATGCGTGTGGCTCGGCTTGTGCATGTATTTGGACAAACACGCCATGGTTGATCTAAAACGACCTGAACAGATAGTGTTTTGGTTCTATGATCAAATCATTGACATATATGACAATTGTGTGTGCACAGACGCTGGAGGGTGAGAAAAGAGTGATGACAAAAATGATAAAGAAGATGAAAATTAATAGTATATATTTGCACATGGCATTTAATGTTTGGCCGAATATAAAACACTGTAAAAAATTATTGGACGAAGGAGGAAGAAAATAGTCGGATCTTATTGGCCAGATCTACCTAGCACAAGTCATCATAGGAACACCTTTAGTGTAATTAAAGGCAAATGAGATGTAATTAAAGGAAAATAAGATGAGAGGAAAATTCCATGTAAGGGACATGTGTAACGAAGGGAATGTAACCATACATGTGTGATGGAGGTAAAGTGGGTTACAAATATTTTCATGTGAAACATTAAATCATTCCCTCACATGCCTCTAGGGTGAGGGATTTTTTAGGAGCTCAATGAGGGTTTCAGGTCTGTGTTTCCCCTTTGAGAGTGTTACAGAGGTTTTTTGATCGTGTGAGGAATTTTGGAGGCATTGTAGTCTTCCTACCACCATGGCAGGGAAGGCTACATATTTTGATGTGAAGTCTTTTTTATGTTAATGGAAAATCTAGATTCCAGTGTCAGTGTGTTTATTTACCACATTTTTTGTGTTGTTTAATTATCTGTCTAGTATTTGCAGTAATTTTTTGTCTGTTCGAAATAGTATAACTTGAAGAAGCTTGTTGGTTTAATGTGTTGTTTTCCATATACAGTGGTCTTTCTATAAGGAATTTTTATGGCTACAATTAGCTATCAGTTATTTTTTATTTTTCCTTTGTTTCCCTTCCTAGCCAGAGATGCTAACATGTGATAATACTTATTTTTATATATTTTGGGTTTTATGGCATTAGAGAAAACATTGTTGTTCAAAAGTCAAAAAAACATAATTAAATAACTTTGAAATTAATTCTTTATGTTTTTTTTATTACTTATATTTAATAATAATAATAATAATAAATAAAATAATATTATGAATTTAACTAGGTATCTACTTGCATATTAAATTCATTTTAATATTAAATATATAAATAAATAATATTTTATAGATTTATTTAAAATATAAAATGAAAAACATCAAACATATATATATATATATATATATATATATATATATATATATATGATGATGATGATGATGATGATGGTTATCGTACTTAAGACCAATGTTGTCTATCAGACCCTAAGAGAGGAGAAAGAATCTAAGTTTGATTCTTCAAAATCTTGTTTCTATGGTCTATATTATTTATACGAGTTGTTTTTAGCGTTACTTTTTGGAAGATTTTTCGCTGGATTTTCTCGCATGAATTCATTGAAATCACAAGCTTGGTAGATAACCCATGCACAATCCAAGTGCCCTAGGGAATTTTCAGAGTGCTGAATCTATATATACAGTTGATGTAACATTATTTGTTTTGATAAGTTAGCATGGTATTTTAAAAAATAAAAAATACAAAATGCTAAGTTAGAACATGGATGAAAAATAAATTTAAAAAATGTTAGGAAAAATATATTTTATTACATCCATGTTAGAAAAAATGATAGGATAGTTTGCTCTAAATAAAGAAGGCAACAGAAAAAACGTTAGGGAAGCATAAAATAAAATTTTTAATGCTTTAGTGATCAAAATGATAATGGCCACTTGTTTAAATGTGCCACAATTTCAAAATGTAAAGTTTAATTCATGTATGTTTAAACCTTTGAAAAAGGGTTTTTTATATTCATTAATTAAATTAATCTATATGCATGCATATTGATTTTTATGTAAAGTTGGTAAATGACAAGCGGTCAAATAAAAAGAAGATAAAGTGTTTGCAGGTTCCGATGGTAGATCTTGAGCTTCCCTCAAATCTACGACGGAGATTTACTTTGCACCCCCTCCACCTGTTTCTTGTTAATGCGAAGGGGGGGGGGTCCAAAATCTGGTTTCAATGGCCACCCATTTTCGCGACATGGCAGCATCAAGTGACTTCACACCGCCTCCTCCTAAAACCAGAAACCAGAGGGTACCCCCCCCCCCCCCCCTTCCAAAATCCACCTCCAGTTTTCCATTTCCACTACCCTTTTCCAACGCCATAACCGTCCATACGTACATCACTCATATCCTTCCACGTCACCTATCCATTATCCCTAATCCTCCATTTACCCATTAATCTTCCCGTTGGCCAATAAATTCACTCCATTTACCTGTCAATAATACTGTTACGCAGTAAATTCTCTTGACTGTTAGCTATGACCGTTGAACCTGAATCGCAGTCTATAAAATTGCTTGCAGTCTCCCGCTCAATACTTTACTTCCGCCTTCAATTCACCTTCATCCTCCATCGAATGTTGATAATGAATTATCTTCTGTAATTTCCCTTCATATTCCTGAAACCCTATCATTATTTCTGTAACCGAAAGCTGTAAATCCATGTACCACTTTAATACAGTCAAGCATGGCACCTAAGGCCAAAACAAAGAAACAAATCACTCTGAAAGGTGAAGGTAAAAAAAGTATGATAGAAGAAATCTCGAATGTTGACAGTATTGGAGAGGTCACACCAGAGGTCACTCATCTAGTTGCAGAGGTCATTCCTAAAGCCACCAAAGTCGTTGCAGAACACGTTCCTGCAGCTCCACAAATCAACCTCGACCTTACTCCCCTAGTCAATACCTATTTTAAAATTATTTATCATCACAGTGAATTTGAATTCTACGAGCTACACCTTTGGCTAAAACAGAAACACCTGGATAAAAAAGACCCTGTCAGGTTTTGGGAGTCTATGTTACCTTTGTTTGCATTCCCTCAAACTCACCCATTCCTAGATTTAATTGCCTGGTGTCAAAAGTAGTATGACCCTATAACCAGGTCGGTGGTAGCTTAGAATGGAAATGTTCTGATAACCATACCTCCTGAAACCATTAATCAAATGCTTATCATCCCTCCTTCTGAATCCTTGTCCTATTTATCCCATGCTGCCCTCATGAATCTTTATCACACATTATCCTTTCCATAAAGAACTCAGATATTCGAAATCTTTCTACCTGAGGATGCATATTTACCCAAGAGAAATCCCTCATATGCATCCTCCATTTTCCCCATTGCTTACAAACACTGTATTTATCTCCTTTCTTATCTGTTAGGATACCCCAACGATGAAACCGTTGATGAACTCATCCTAGGTTTCTTATCTGTCTTTAGCCTTGAAAAATCACCATTGTTTATGTACAATTATAGTCATTTCTTGGATGATGTTATACATGAACAATTCATGAATTTCACCACTCAAGGAGATTTTACTTATTATTCTGTGATCAATCGTATGATTTTGTTTCGGTAGGAAGATATGTGTCCCATTCAATCTAACAAGCAGGACGTGTAGGGAGTGAATCAATCAGTGATTCATTGGACAGAATTGGTTAGAGCATCTTCAACAACTACTTCTCTCTCAAAATTCATAGACTTATTCATACATCCAATTAGGCAGTTCCTTACCAGTTCACCAAAGCCTAGAACTGGAGAATACATCAAGAGAATTCTACACCTCAGTGAACAAGAAAAGATAGGTGATTGGTATATGTACAAGAATTACACAGAGATCAGAGTGTATGGTTGCGAGCTTCCACCATACAAACTTCCAAAATATTTTCCTATGATAATTTTCTCATTATAATACATAAGAAATATGTTAAATATGGATGAATTTCATTTTGTTTCAGGAAAGAGGAAAGCCCAGTTTAAAATCAAAGAAAGCATTGGATCTTTCATTTTTAATACCAGAGCAGCTGGTGTTGATGCATATGCACTATTAAAGAAGATGAGTTTTTGGTCAAGTTTTACTTGGTCATATGACCCTCATGACATTATTTATGCTCTGAGAGTTGAATCCAAGACAACTTCTTACACTCACACCTCTAGAGCAGTGTTGGGGCCCTTGTTTTGAAATTAAACAGTTTTGTGTTGTGGAGAACAGGTGGCGAAGCGCAACCACGGTAAACATAGAGCTGTCACGGTTGTGAAGAACTAAAGAGCAGGTGGTGTGGCTATTGCGGAAGCAGGTACAGATGGAAAAGGGAAGTGGCAGAAGACAATCAGTGGGATTCCCAGCAATCAGGGAAAGTAGAAAACAATCGAGTGGAAAAGAAGGAAGGAGTGTCAGTCGCGCTGGCGATGGAACAAATAGGCAGTCCGTAAGCGGAAAAGGGAGGTTGGCTCAGTAAAGATGAAAGAGTAGGAGATGTAGGAGAGCTCTGTTCATGTTTTTATGTTCTCTCTCTGTCATTATTCTATTCTGTAACTTGTAATATGATTATAATCGGTTCTGCCAGGAACACTCTGAGGGGTGATGCAATTGTCTTTTGTTGTTAATGCAACACTTTATAATATAAGGCTATTGTTCTAAGTTCTGTCTTATGTTATGGTTTAGTGGGACATGCGGCTATTTTGAATTTTTGGTTATCATTCTGATCAAGTTCATGAGTATTGTTATCTATCTTGTATTTACACTTATTTGAAGTACTTAAGTTCTGGATGGTTTGTGCATTTTCCATGCTTGATCGATACCTGATCCAATCCCAGCCTTAGTAAGGTCGTGACATGCCTCGGGTGAGACTCTTTGTTCCTCGGAGAAGGGTGAAAATGTTGGCGTTGTGCTAGACTACTACGTAACCCTTGTTGGCCACCTTCCTGAACCTGGGTCTCCCCCTCAGACCTCTTTTCTTGCCAACAAATGGTTTCGTTGCCAGGACTCGAAATATCATTCTGGGGTTAGATCATGGTATCACGGATCTTCGAAAAGGAAATATGGAAGTGGTGGGATGACCATCTAGACTAGTTCATAGCTCAGCAAGCGGAAGTGAGACAACAAAAAGAGAAGACTGTTAAGAACCAGATTCTATTTTCTGAATCCGCCAGTGACATCTACGAGATATTCTATGGAAATTTTCTTGAGGAGCTCTACAGCTGGTTGCGGAGACTATAGACCAAGGCAGTCCCGAGAGGCTTATGAAAGGTCTGTCGCAAGTGGGTGCACATATATGGTAGCACTCCACCAGTTAGATACTGATTTGACCCGAGCTGTGGATTTCTAGGTGCAATCTACCTTGGAAGGATATAGTAGAGTTCGCATTTGAATGCTACCAGTATTTCTCGAAAGCGGAAGACATATTCAGATCAGGGTTGCACGGAGGATTGTTAAGGGAGATCCCCCTATGGATCAAGGCTTTGATGGTGGACGAAGGATTGATAGAATTCCAAAAGTCTGAGATGGAGACCTAAACCTCCAGTACTGGGGGAAGGGACTGAAGGAGAGATGCTACAAGTAAGTTGAAAATGGGGAATAGGGATATGGATCCTGAGACCTCTAGTAGGTTAAGGGAATGATGAGCACATCGGAGGGCACAACTCGCTGAGAGGTGGCGAGAAAGGGTGATGAAAGAATTGAAAATACAAGAAAGGAAAAGGAGAGACAAAGGAGAGGCACCTCATACGACGAAGCAGATGGAAGGTTAGATGAGTTCCCAGGATATAGGGGGGCCACCAACGAAGTGTGACTGGTGTATAGGAGCCCAACCCAAGCAGAAAAGGGAAAGGAGTATGACAGAAATGATGCGCACCCCAAGGAGATGTCCGATGTGGAGTTGCATGTTGCAATGGAGCAGCTATTCCGAGAAGGGCCGGCACCCATAATCCCAGGTAACTCTATTCCCCAAAGTTCAAGTAGCTCTAGTCCCAACCTTCCCCTGGTACTCTATCAACCACTAGGTGAAATTTTTGTTAAGTTACGAGAATTAAGTAAGTCGAATAGCGTTCAGTCCACAGCAGTAATACACACTAGCAACAGTGTTGGTACAACCATTTCACAGCGGGGGGTCAGGGGATTTGTTCTAGTAAACCCCACACAAGGAAGCATGGAAGGTTCATTTACTCGGTACCCAGATTTTTTTGGGAGCGGTAACGACGATGTAGAACAACACTGGTACCTCTGTGAAGCCATATGGAGGGCTCGACATATGCCAGACACAGGTAAGTTGGTAGAATTTCAAACTACTCTCTGGGAGAGAGCTCTACGTTGGTTTATAAAGTGGTCTGAACCTCATCAGAACCCAGCATTAGACGATGTGAAGAGGGATTTCGTGAAGGAACTCAAATTACCCCAAACAGATCAGCAGGGTTTATCAGAGATGTGGGAGATTAAGCAGCGAGAGGGGGAAACTACATTGGATCTAATGAGGAGATTCAAGGATGCGGTTGGAAAAATTAGCTATTCGATTGATCTGAACCATCAAAGGGATTGGTTTATCAAGGCCCTTCTCCCGCTGACAAGAACCCCACTGACACAACAAAAGATCGAGATGTTGCAAGATGCATTAGAGCAGGCCATGAAAATAGAGGCCATGGCGGGATATCCACAAGAATTTAAAGGAGGGGCATCAGCTTAGGACCCTTCCATACTGGGACTACAGCATCAAATAGCTAGCCTAACAGAAAAATTGAAGGAAATTCAACCCATGAGTCCAGCAAGGCCAAATGTATGGTGTACGCACTGTCTAATGGAAAGACATGTGGTAATTGAATGTCCTCAATTGCGGGGCCAAAATGTGGGAACACCAGCAACAGAGGCACCGGGAGCTCTGTCAGCAGGAGGGTTTTCACAGATAAACACCCAGGGGTTATATCCGCCGCAATACCCATACACGGGGTTCCTCGCGCAACAAAATTCAGTGACGACTGAGTATTGCGAGATCTACAAAAGCATGGGTCACTCACCCTGCCTATGCCCCATATTGCAGAAGTACTCCAATGTCCAAAACAACATATACTGTGAGTTTTATGCATCTACCACACACAACACAGAGCAGTGTAGAGCTCTGGATGCTTTGGCGGAATGGTTAGACAGGCCTTCATATAGAGTGAACGAGGCTCCCAGAGGACGAGGAGGAGGCATGAGAGGAGGTCGTGCAGGAGGAAGAGGACCAGTACGATGCTACAACTGTGACCAAGAGGGCCATGTGGCTAGGGAATTTCCACTTCCTAGAAGAACCTGGTGCTCTTAGTGCAGGGTTAACACGCACGCAACAGAAGACTGCCCAGAGCTCATTAAAATGAAGAAAGGGCCAGAAAAAGAGGAAAAATATGGTAAATGTAGAGCCAAGAATAATAGAGACTCAAGCCATGTAGAACGTGGCTATAGTGACACGGGGAGGCAAAAGAACCGGGGAAGATGCACAAAAGATGGACCCGATAAAACTGGTAAGGCCAGCAACTCCAAAGCCAACATTCAGGCCAGAAAAAAAAAGGAATTCTTTCAAGAAGTAGCGGAAGCATTTTCCTAGCTTGGGGGAAGAAAAAGAATCGAAATGCCACAACTGAAGGAAGAGGATGAAAACCAAGCCAATTCAGGGTCATTCTAGATCTTGGTGCATGATTAAAATAACATTAACCAAATCTAGATCCACCTTTTATGGAATATTTTATTATATTTGTTGGAGGGAAAAGGTATTTGACTGGGGTCAAATCCCTTTATTTGTGAATAATAAATAAATAAATGATTTATTTATCATTTTAAGGAAGTGGTTGAAGGATAATTAAATAAATAACGATTTATTTAATTATTTAAAAATGATTTAGTCAAATTTAACTAGGAATATTATTTAAATAATGATTTAAATAAATTATTCCTAGGAAATAATCAAATAAATAATGATTTATTTAATTAATTTCCTTGTTTTGGGTTAAATATGACTGGGAAATATAAACAAATATAGTTTGATTATTATTTCCTTTTGGGGTTTCCTGTTTAGACCATAAACAACTTAATAAAGGTGTTTTACTAAGTTATTTCACATAGTGAAAGAAATTTTACTTAGGGTAAAATTGGTCTTACATGGTGTACTTGGGGTCATCTAATGACAATAGGTTAGATGACCAAAAAATGGTGTAAAAAATTGCCCCCGAGCATGCAAGTGTTAGGAGCAAATCGTATGACCGAAGTACGTTGTAAGAACTCAATCACCAGAGATCAAAAGGGAAGTCAGAGAGAGAAATGTAAGGTAGTCTAATGTGCTGAAGAACTAGACCCTGCGGAGATGAGACTTACAGGTGCAACAAGTCTTTTTTTATGAGAGAGTACCTATGCTAGAGGCGGTGGGGGAGGCATACCTATGCCCGCCGAGACAAAGTACAAAATAATAGTGTGTCCAGTAAACAAGGGACCGAACCATAAAGTATAGCTTGCATAAACATGAGCCAGATAGAAATACAATGAGGGATCCAATATACATGATGTGCCTGGGATAACAGCCAGGACTTATACAATAATATCTGAGTACATGAGATACCAATACAACCCAAATGCCCCCTACAAGCGGGGAAGGGCTCACAAAATATGACTGATACATGCAAATCAAAGAGGCGCTACAAGCGGCTAAGGCCGACATCATCAAATATATGGAGCTGCATCGAAGGCTGCAATGAAGAGGTCATCCGGGCATGTGGGGGGCTACCTACAGGGCCACCCCCTCATGAGGATCAGAGACATTCACACATACTTGCATCACCAAGAGTCAAGTACGTATCACCGGACCATCAAGCATACATCTCGATCATGAGGGAAAGAGTCAGAAGTGGGAGAAACAACTTGTCAAAGGGTAATGAGACATCCCTTGCCCCATCCGAGGCACCAAACAAGAGGGAAGTGGAAGCCGGAACCAAGGCACACCGCCCCCTAGACCCTGTCCTCTGGAATGAAGGAGCTGATGTCGACAGAAGGAGGTCCGCCGTAGGTGAGGCAATGAGAGATCCTCAACTAAGGCACGAGAGAAAATAGTAGAGCGACGGACAAACTAATACCAATGATGATGATGGAATGGAGGGGACTGAGTAGCGAATGGACGACTTCCCTTGTTAGAGCATAAAGGGCATGAATGACATGGCAGCGACTGACACAATATCATAAGGGATAGGGGACAGTGGGACTGAAGGCCATAATGTGCGACACAAGAGAGATACCAAGCAATGAAGGATGGAGGACTATAGCGGGGTACAAAGGGACTTGGGATAGACTCCATGAATGCGATGATGACTCAACTTGGATGCTCTAAGCAAGGGCGACTCGATGGTGCTGCCACACGGTAAAGGTCCAATGGGGGACCATGAAAACATGAGTATAATATGGTATCTCATGACAAAAATCGACACGAACAAAGACAAGTATGGAGGCAAAGTGGTGCCCCAAGGACAAGTGTTGTAAGTGAGGAAACCCAATTTTGGGGGGAGGTGAAGTGACCCTTCTTGGACAAAATGTGTCCTGGTGAAGTATCAAATCACAAAAAACTAACAGATACCCATTAAAGGGCTCGGTGAGAGCTTTCCAACGGTGTGGACGGTTTGTCAAACTGAGTTACGGTGTGGTCGCAGCAGGCTAGAGAAAAACCGGGGTTCTCTTTTAATAAGGAAATTTTCCCTCCAAATTCACTCATTTGCTAGTGTTGCTATGGTGAAGGTAGAGAGGAGAGAAGACCCTAAATCTTGCGGCGATCATAGCGGACAAACCGACCGTTGGAATCGAGATCTGTTAGTTGTAGGTAAGAGGCCTAACCTTACTCTTTCATTTTGATGGTTTAAAAGTTCAGATTAGGGCCCAGAATCTCAGGAACAGACCCTCTTACATCTTTTCGGCCGGGTCACACTTTTTGGGCCAAAATCTGTGACCTAGGACGCAGGTTTTGAGCAAAAAGGTGCGACCTATCCCAAGATTTGGCAGAAAAGTGCGACCTGGAAGATGAGGGGATTTTAGTGCTGTTTTATGGCTGAGAGTTGGGTTTTTGTGTTTGGTTAAAAAATTCCCTATCTGTATGCTGACAAAGATGATGTTTTTGTGCAGATATGGCAGATATACGGGTTAACTGCAGAGAGAGAGACCTGGGTACATTACGGGCAAAGATCTAGGCAGATCAGGGTGTCCGTTGTGTGTTGGCCAGGTTTGGGGTTCTAAAGTTTTTGGAGAACCCTTTGATGAGAGCTGGAGAGCCCTTGTTGGCCCGGATTATCAGTTATTGGGATCCAGAGCATGAGGTCTTTGTAGTGCAGGGGCACAGGATCGAACTGACAGTCCAGGATGTGTATTTCCTGACTGGTCTCCCGCCACTTGGGATGGTGGGAAATGCACAGCTAGTGTTACCGTGGGGGCGGAACATCATGGAGTTTGTGGAGCGGCATTGTCGACCGGGTCTTCAAGTCAAAGGGATGTGGATACCGATCGGGGACCTGGAGAGATTGGAGACCCGGGCAGTGGCCGCAGCGGTGCTGCGGATCCTGGGCAACCAGGTGTTCCATCACATCACTGGGGGGCAGATGATGATGGTGGAGAGTGTGTTGAGTGGGACTTACTATGGGTGGGCCCAAATGATGTTGGTGTCGTTAAAACGACAGTTGTCACTTTGCCAGCGGCAAGTGAACCAGGATTGCTCGTATGGGACTTTATTGTGCGCCTTCTATTTTGAGAATATCCTGACCTTACGACCTCGTATACAGCTCCCAGATGGGGGCCAGAGAGAGCCCAGGATGCGCCGGTGGGGGCGACTACTATGTAGAGGAGGAGGAGGGGCGATCGGACGAGTGTTTCGACTGGAGTTCTTTGCCCATTGGGATCAGATGTCGTTATAAATAGACGACTATCCCTATAGTGGGATGAGTTATTGTGGGGATCCGGACCTGCCACTTCCGCCTGGTCGAGTATGGGGGCCCGATGGTAAGTGAAAAGTGACTATTCTTGTTTGGGCATGTTAAAGTTATTGAACAGTAGATAGGGTACTGATTCATGTACTTTTGGTATGCAGATATAGCTCCGGTAAAACCGGCCGGATATATGGGACGACTTGTAGCATCAGGAGATGCAGGCCCGAGTGGAGCGAGAGCAACACATAATGAGGATGCAACCGCCCTCCTGGAAGACATCCGCCGTAGATGTGAGAGGTTGCTGACTGGTGTTTCAAAGCGCGGGTGGCAAGACTTAGACGACCAGTACATAGAGCCATGTATTGGTCTACCCTCAGAATGGCGAGGGGTCATGCGATGCATGGCGATGGCCGGGCAGGGGATACGTGATCTACGAGATGCAGGAGCAGAGCCATTGGCTCGGGATCTGCCAGATAGTGATTAGGTGTGGGGCGTGTGGTGCCCCCTAGTATGTATGTAGGGGCGAGTGGTGCCCCCAGTTTTGAGTTTTTTGTAACATGCTATGGGCATGTCATATGTATCAGAGTAGATGGACTCTAAACACATGTTTTGTGACACATATTATGGATATGCATCTTGTTAATGAGTATGATTGTTATTGTCTTGTATAAAATGCATGTGATAAATGCCAATCTAGAACATGGTTTGCAATGCTATCTACATAGTGATTTTGTTCTCGAGGTACATGGTTGAAAGTTATGGTTTCAAATTCACGTATCAAGAGTTTCACTCATAAATATCGTCTAAATAGCACAGGATTATGCACACGATAGACACCATTTAGTTGCATGACAAGAATTAGGGAATCTATACGAACATGCAGATGGAGGATGCGATGAGAGAGGGCATCGGCTAAAAGACCCCGCACTACATCGTATTCGGCCTGATTGTGGGTGGTAGGACCAATGCAGACCTCGTTTGAGAGAACAAGGGCATGCAAGGGGGTGAAGATGGCCCAACCTGCCGAGGCGAGATTCCAAGAATAACGAATTGCACCATCAGCGTAACCGATATAGGGTGTGGATAGGAGGTCCTGCGGAATGGTGGTACAAGACAAAAAATGGGAGGAAGAGGAACAATGACGGCAGCGTGAGTGTATAGGAGACATCGAGTGGCAACTGCGGGAGGGAGTGCGATGGGAAGGATGGCTATGACTCATATACGAACTAGATGGCGGTATATGAGGGCTATAGGAGGAATGGCTGGGACTCGGGCTGCGGAGGTCAACGTGGATAGGGGTGGTGTTATCCCGGTTATGGGCGGGAAGGATGAGGTCATGGGTGGAGAGGGCTTCCAAGAGGACATCCTGACGGGAACAGAGGGGATGACGAGAGGAAGGGAAACCACATGACGCGGCAAAGCTACCTAGATCATCAGTATGGGAAGAAAGGCTAACATACGGATCGTCACGGGGGATGACAGAAGAACAGATAAACAAATGGTCAAAGGATGTTAAGCCCAGGGTGGTCACTGAAGGGGGGTCGAGCGAACCATCAGGGGAGGAATCCGAGGGAATGTTCTCCGAGGGTCTCATGGATGATGATAGGTAGCAAATGGTGGTGGTAGGCTCGGACATCTGGACATCAGGGGGGGGGGGATGTCGATGGGAGCGGGTGGATCCTCAGACTGACCGGCAGCATACTGTGCAAGTATGGGAGAGGCGGATTGATTTTGTTCAACCTCATACTCTCGAACTACCTCTAAAGAGGCGCGGTAATGCGTGAGGTGAGGACAATGGTGGGAATAATGGCCATGGACACCACACAGAGCACAGGGTTTGTTGGTGCGGAGAGTCTTAGGGTTCTTGGTTACTGATGAAGAAGGAATGGAGGCTTCAGGGACCGTAGAATCGGGGAGCGCGACTTTAACCATGGGTTGAATACGGGGAAATTCAGGACAAGCATGGGTGGCGTGACCGACGAAATCACACAAGGCGCAAGGCTTTGCGGGCGGAGGAGGGGCCAGGTCAGTCGGGTGGCCTTGTCTTTGGGTGCCCCCTTGCGAGCTTTGCCTTTCTTCCCGGGAGCCGTCACGACAGGAGAAGGGTCCTGTGGAGGTGCTGGGGGCACAGTGGCAACGGAGGAAGCGAGGGGGACCGGTTGAACCGGTGTCACAGCAAGGTAGGGTTTGGGGTGACCAGGCGGGGTAGCGGCTGGAGGGTCAAGGTACTAGACGGGTATGCCCAGGGTCAGGTTGGGGAGAGAGAGGGTGGCGATGATGGGGACCGAATAGACTCCGGGAGGGGGAGCCAGGAAGAGTATCTGACCAGCGGGATAATGACCAGGAGGGACGGCTCCGAGGTGGTTGAGGCCTGGGGGAACTGACCCAGGAGGAGAGAGGGGTTCAGGGATGCTAGCTGTAGGAGAAGGGCCAGAAGGAGGAGGTCCGGCTGGATGAGATGAAGGGCTAGGAGAGGGTTGCGGTGGGCGAGGTTGAGTCGGAGGTTGCTGACTAGCCGAAGCGGGTCGCTTAAGGGCAACCCGAGACGATTGCATCATGCAAACATTCGATAAGCTGGGATCAAAGATAGGAGGAGGAGGGAGGCCAGGGAAAGTTCCAAGCAAAGAGGAGTCTTTGTAGACACCGGGAGAGACACTGGTCAAGGAATCAACGGTTTGCTTATTGGCTACAGAAGAGATGGTCGTCTCAGGGGAGGTCTGAGACTTTGGCTCATGATAAGTCAACTGGTCAATGGTGACTATCTTTCCATTGTGAGAAAAAGACATCTTACGAAAAACCGCGGATGGGACAGCAGACATGGCATAGGTGTAGCTTCGCCCCAAGAGAATGTTGTAGTCTAGAGGGGCGTCGATGAATTCGATGTCAACGCAAACAGTCTTGCCCGCAAGAGTGATAGGACAATTACGGAAGAGGCCAATGGGCTGGGAGGCATGGCCATCCCACGCTCAAAGGGTGATCATGGAAGGGGCTAATTCAGGAGATTCGAGTTGCTTCCAAACCGAAGCGGACATCACACAGGTGGATGCCCCCTCATCAATTATACACCGAGAAACGTTAACGTTCTGGATTTTGACTGGGATTCGGAAGGCTACAGAAGCAGGAAGAGGAGGATGTTCTGATTGATGGGCATCGAAAACAATCATTTGTTCATCGGCAGGATCTACAGCGCCCATGGCAAATAGCAGAGCCTTCTTTTGGGAAGGGCACAATTGGAGGAGTTCCAATGTGGAAATGGCAGCAGGAGACTGCGCCAAATCATCTACTATGCTATACGAATGAGCAGCTCGACCAGGAGCACCATTTCGGCGTAATGGTCCTTTAGGAATCTTGGTATGAACCTAAACATTGGGTTGAGGGATATGTAAGGGACCATTGGCTGTTGAAAGAGGCTCGGTAGAACCTGAAGAAGGGGACTCGGAGGCAGACTGAGCGGGAGGCTTGGGGTACTGGCGAGACCAAGTTTGGAGATTAAGGTCGACGGTTGGGGATGGATCAGAGTTCATCATGAGGATCTGGTAATCGGAGGAACCAGAAGGGGAAGGTTGAGTGGCGACCCATCCGTCAGGTGGTTGGGTAGCCATGAATCCTTGTTGGGGGAAAGGATTGGTAAACACAGCCGGTTGAGCAGTGGCCACATGAGGGGAGGCATGTTGTCCTCGCAATGTGGCTTGAGACTCCCACATTTGCCACATCTGTGGTAGAAGGGGACAATCGTGAGTGTAATGACTGTAAACACCGCAACACGAACAAGGCTTATTCGTGCAAATAGGTCTATCCGGCTTGGGCTGAGTGCCCTGTTGCTGGTTAGCAGTGTGAGGGTCAGTACCTTGGGGATTGGGTCCATGAGTACCAGGGGCAGATTGATTTTGATTTCCTCTCCGCCTTCTTTGAGAGGAAGGGGGATTAGTCGCGCCCTGCTGTGCAAATACTTGCCCTGGAGGGGGCTGTAGGTGCTGTTGCTGGGGTTGAGAAGGCAAGGGAGTTGGAAGCGCATATGCTGGAGGAGCGGGGGCGCCAGGCTACGGATAAGGATAATGGTTCGGTTGGGCAACATTGAGGTAAGCAAGAGGTTGGGCAAAAGGATGAGGCATGCCATATCCTGGATACATGCTACCTGGAGGGGGAAAAGTACTAGAGGTGCTGGCCCCTCCCGGAGGGAGACCATAGCCCATAGGAGGTTGAGCATATGGATGAGAAAGGGCTCCAATGATACCGTTAGCGGAATGAGATGCCCCTGGGGCGTTAGCGCCACCGGGCCTGGGGAGGTCAGGAAGGACAGTATAAACATAACCAGACTGAGCGTAGATCAGGTCATACTTCAAGGCTATTTGGAGGGCGGCTTCTTCGGTTTGAGGGAAATGGGAGGCGACATCTTTGCCAATGAGAGGTAAGAGAGTGTGAAGGAACCAGTCCATATAAAATCGATCTTCGAAGGTAGGTGCTCGACATAAGCTCCTTCTTCTCCCGCATTCCTGGACATGAGTAGAAAGGCGGGTTGAAGAGGTTTGCTTGAAAGAAGTCAAAAGCTCTGTACCAGTGTCGTATCGGAGAGGGAGCTGGAAATAAGATAAAAAGGCTTGGGAAATGGTCGCAAAGGTGGTATGGGAAGAGGTGGTTTGGTCAACATACCATTTAGAAGCTTCTCCGGTAAGCGTGCATTGGAACAACCGAAGACGGATGGAATCATCGGTAATGGAATTAGAGGAACACCAAATGTGGAAAGATCGGACATGGTTGGTTGGATCTTCTCCAGCAAGGCCTTCAAACTTAGGGATGTCGGAGGGGAGCTTGGTTGGCATAGCAGGCCAACCAACATCGTGGCGGATAGGGTCATTGATCAACTGATTGAGATCGGGGAGGCTGAGGCCTGCCATGTAAGGGAGCAAGGGTGCAGCCGAGGTAGTTCCTGCGGCGGTTCTGCTAGTAGTAGTCCTGGCATTAGGGCCGGGATTCCCGCTAGCGTTAGGCCCTGGACCAGACATAGTGAAGGTGACAGGGGGAGAACTAGAAGTAAAAGGAGAACCCAATGAATCAGAAGAAGAGTCGGAGTGCGGACTCGGAGGGGGACTAACTCGACGACGGCGGGACGGAGTAGGTCAACCGACCGGAAACTGAGGGTGAAGGCCAAGAAGTCTCCGGGAGGTGTGCCTTGGGGGCGCAATGATGACAACACGAACACGGCACAAGGGGAAGAAGAACGAACAACAAGGGCATGGAGGTGTAGAATCAAGTGATTACAATGTCGAAACAAGGGCAGAGAGGTGCAGTGTCAATTGATTTTAAAGTCTTTGCCTGGCGGTGTAAACCAGGCTCTTCTTCACTTAGGGTGAGTGTGTGGCATGTGTTAATTTTAATTTTTAAACCCTTTTCATTTTGAGAGCAAGAGAAAAAGTGTGCTACGTAACTGAAAATAAATCTACAGAGAACAGTATATAATGCTGAAATGACAGAAAATTAACAGCTAACAATGCATCGATCTAACCCAAAAAGGCGGGTCTCTCAAAACTAGTCTAACAGAGGGAAAAAATCTAGTCAAAACACACTACAAAGAGGCCAATAGATCTAGGGTCGAAAGGGACAGGGATCTAAAGGAGAAATCTGCTGAAAAGGGGGGCAGAACACAACCAAGAGGCAGAGGCAAGGTGGCTGGAAAAAAGGATGAAATCAGCAAAAAGAATATGGGGCAAGGAGGAGGCCCTAAAGGTAGATCCAAACAAATCTTCAGGAGGTGATTTGAAAGGGAGAAGAGCTGATTAAAAGAGATCTGCAAAGGAGGTATCAGATCTGGAAAAGGGGGAGCTGAAACTCTGAAAAAACAGACACCTGAAACAGGTAAAAACTCTTCCACCAAAAGTGGAGGGTAATGAAGCCCTAGGGGGCTATTTTCCCACTTAGATGAGAAAAACAGATTAGAAACAGGTCGAAACGGGCTGAGACAGAGGCTGGAAAACCCTAACAGAAGCTTCAGAAAAACCCAGAAAAATTGCAGAAAAATTGGCAGGTCACAGGTTCTAACCTGTTTTCTGTGCAGGTCGCAGATAATCGGCTATAAAGTGCGACTTGGAGGTCCAGGTCGCAGTTTCTGGGCTGAAAAGTGCGACCTGAAGCTCTGGGTGTCCCGGCGGCAGATTTCCAGAAAATTTGTCGTCTTAGTTGCAGCTGATGTCTGTCACCTGCGCAATAGGGCCAGAAACACGCGGAAGTTAGAAATTTTAATGTTTTAGGGTTTTATGTGAGAAAAAAAACATAAAAATAGGAAAAACAAAAAGCTGAAAAGAAACCCTAAGGTCTGAAGTAGCTGGATATGCAGGAATATTAAAAACGACAGCGGTCGTAATTGAAAACCCGTGTAGAGTCGCCAATTGTTAGTATGAATCTTTTGTCGAAGCGTACAAAAAAAGACCACTTTAGCTACGCATAACTTATAGCCCTAACATCAAATGTGGCTGCCAATATCTTTAGATCTGCAGTTAGTTGATCAAGACAAGTGCTGCAAAAAACCAGATCTATGCATAGAAAGACATTAAGCAGTAAAATCAAGAGTTTGCTCCATACATCCAATAGACAAGACAAGAACAATGTTTTTGGAAAGAATTTTTGTATTAAGGGCACCTGGGAGGAAAACAAGAAGGTGTATCCAATTCCTCAATGGGATGGGTTCTTGGAAGTCCTCAGCACTTCAGATCTAGAATCTCTCTCTCTTGTTGGTGTAGAAAACTCAGACAAAGATAGAACTCAAAGGGAGCTCACACAACAAATAATGTAGAATGTGACCAAGTGTATAGATCCAGAGTGATCTAATAGGCAACAAAAGGTGAAGAATGATAGGAAAAACCCTCCTATTTATAACAAAATATTGGGTCATTCTAGATCTTGGTGCATGATTAAAATAGCATTAACCAAATCTAGATCCACCTTTTATGGAATATTTTATTATATTTGTTGGAGGGAAAAAGTATTTGACTTGGGTCAAATCCCTTTATTTGTAAATAATAAATAAATAAATGATTTATTTAATTATTTATGGGTGATTTAGTCATATTTAACAAGGAATATTATTTAAATAAGATTTAAATAATTATTCCTAGAAAATAATAAGATAAATAAAGATTTATCTAATTAATTTCTTTGTTTTGGGTTAAACGTGACCAGGAAAATCAAACAAATATAGGTTTGTTTAATATTTCCTTTTGGGGTTTCCTGTTTAGACCATAAACAACCTAATGAATGTGTTTTATTAAGTTATTTTACATAGTGAAAGCAATTTTACTTAGGGAAAAATTGGTCTTACGTGGTGTACTTGGGTCCATCTAATGATAGTAGGTTAGATGACCAAAAAATGGTGTAACACTCTCAGTGCAAGGTTAACACGCACGCAACAGAAGACTGCCTAGAGCTCATTAAAATGAAGAAAGGGCCAGAAAAAGAGGAAAAAATATGGTAAATGTAGAGCCAAGAATAATAGAGACTCAAGCCATGTAGAACGTGGCTATAGTGACACAGGGAGGCAAAAGAACAGGGGAAGATGCACAAAAGATGGACCCGATAAAACTGGTAAGGCCAGCATCTCCAAAGCCAACATTCAGGCCAGAAAAACGAAAGGAATTATTTCAAGAAGTAGCAGAAGCATTTTCCTAGCTTGGGGGAAGAAAAGGAATCAAAATGCCACAACTAAAGGAAGAGGATGAAAACCAAGCCAATTCAGGTATTACAATTGAAGAGTGGTTTCGTCTATTTCTAAAAATTGTTAACAACACACCAATGTTGGAACAATTAAAACAGAACCTGGAAAGAGTAGTGCAGAAGACCACGGATCCAGGGGAATCATCTGGCGCAACACATAAATATATATAAAGAGTGAAGAGAAATAAGATAAGGACAGGAAAATAGTTCCGGGTGAATACTCAAGTTGCGGGATTCCAAATTAAGGACACAATGCTTGATCTGGGGTCCGACGTAAATATCGTGCCTAGAAAAACGTGGGAAGTATTGGGGAAACCAAGGTTAACATACTCACCAATTCAACTCTGTATTGCGAACCAGTACTGCATTGTGCCCATAGGCAGGCTGGAGGAGGTCAAAGTCGATGGTGCGGGAGTAAAGACATACACGGACTTTGAGATCATCAACATTATAGGAGACAAAGATCCCTATCCAGCATTACTGGGGATCGACTGGGCTTTTGAAAACTATGCAGTAATATATTTAAATAAGGAACTGATGATATTTGAGGATGGAGAGGTCAGATTCACCCAACCGCTCGACCCGTATCAAGGTCCTCGATACACCAAGTCTGTCGATAACAGAGAAGATGCTCAACTTCTCGACTATCTTTATCAAATGACTGCAGGAAAAAGGGAAGAATACATCAACCCAACGGAGAGAGGATCAGTAAGCTAGAGGAGCATCCAAAGCTCAAACTTAGGCTCAGATATAGCCTAGGACGATTGGCAGCAAGGGGGATATGAGACCAACACAAGGAGATGTGCCACCATTAGAAGAATCAATTGGATCGGGACTGAGGTAAGAGATTACCCAACTTTATCCGATATGAACACTGTAATACTTTCATTATCAAAACAAAAGACAATGTACCAGAGGATCATAGGGTCCCACTCCTGGACTTGGCCTTGCAATCCACAGTTGAAATATGGTGGAGAAACCACCGTGACTCACTGTCGCGATGGTACAGATTTGCAGCAGCATTGAAAGCCAGGTTCAAGGTTCAATAAGGACCCCATTACACTCAAAAATTTCAAGGGGATTCAAATCCCAGAAAGCATTTGAAGGAGTGTGAAGATCAATGGAACACTGCAGGATACCTACAAGAGCTGTGGGTCCACAAATTTATACACTCCCTGGATAGGATTCCACAAGCCTGGTACCTAACGGAGGGGAGGAAAAGGGGAACCGAAACTTGGCAAGAAGTTAAGAGGAAGTTTACACAGTGCTTATTATTTGAAGGAAAGATAGATACAGTCACCCAAGCGTTACAGGCCATTAAAAGGGTATTGTTCTTCCCAGAGAATCAGGAGGAGGACGAGCAACCACTCCCGAAAAAAAGCATTCGGAAGTCAGTAACATGTAAGAAGATAAACAGTGAGATGGACGATGATAATCTAGAGGGACTTAGACATCTCTAATTTGAAGAAACAGAGGGAGAGCGGGATATTCAGGAGGACCCAACAACCGAGGGAATTCATTTGCTCCCCCTCAAAACCAAGAAAATGAATATTGGGACCGAAGAGAAGCCTAAACTAGCATCAATCGGGGACTACTGGGATGCTAAGACGACCAAGGAAATATTCAGTCTATTATAGGAATATGAGGACTTGTTCCTGTCGTCTGTAGCAGACTTGAAAGGAATCAAAGGGGACCTGGGAGAAATGCGTATAACACTGAGGCCTGATGCAATAAAAATCAAACACAGACCCTATCGGTTGAATCCAAGGGTAAAGGAAAAGGTTAAAGCGGAAATTGAAAAAATGCTAAAGGCAGGGTTGATATTCCCAGTGGGGGAAGCATAATGGGTAATTCCCATAGTCATACAGAGCAAAAATGATAAGGTAGAAATCCGAATCTGTGTTGACTATAGGAGTTTGAACAATGTCTGTATACATGACCCATTCCTCACACCATTCAGTGACGAAGTCCTAGACAATGTTACGGGGAACGAAGCATATTCTTTTACAGATGGATTCTTACGGTACCATCAGGTAAGGATAGCTGAGGAAGATAATAAAAAGACAACCTTCACCACCGAATGGGGCTCCTTCGCATACCACGTAATGCCATTCGGTTTGAAGAATATGCCAGCAATATTTTCGCGCATTGTCATAGCAGCATTTCGTGACTACATACACAAATTCCTAGAGGTTTATATGGACGACTGGACCATCTACAGTCTGTTGAAAGACCATGCCATGCTATTGATAATTATGTTTGATAGGTGTAGACAGCTACAGATCTCATTGAACTTAAAGAAGTGCATCTTTGCGATGCTGTTTGGAACATTGTTAGGACACATTATATGCAAACAAGGAGTCTTCGTGGATCTGTCAAAGGTAGCAGTGATAATCAACATGGAAGCTCCAGAGACTGTGAAACAGTTGAGGTCACTATTAGGCCATATAGTTATTACAAGTGATTCATCCGCAACTACGCGAAGATAACAGCCCCATTGGAGAATTTGTTGCGGAAATCGGAACAATTCAACTTGACAAAGAGTTGCACAACGACCCTAGACACCTTGAAGGAAAAATTGGCAAGTGCGCCAATATTGGTTCATCCGGATTGGGACAGGAAATTTCATGTCCACATTGATGCTTAGAGCTTCACACCCGGAGCGGTTCTATCCCAACCAGGGGACACTATAGTTGATCACCTAGTGTACTTTGCAAGTCGGAAACTATCAACAGCGGAACGGAACTACACCACGAAAGAAAGGGAAGCATTAGCAATGGTGTACTCCCTCCAAAATTTCCACCACTACTTGTTAGGATGAATGTTTAAGTTTTTTACAAACCATTCAGCTCTGAAGTATCTAGTGAACAAACCAGTCTTGGAAGGAAGGATATGCAGATGGCTCCTACTCTTTCAAGAATTCACCTTCGAGGTGATAGCCAAACCTGGGCGACTGAACATGGGACCAGACCACCAGTCCAGGCTCGAAACTGGAGAAAACAAAGGATCCCTAGATGATCAGCTGCCAGATGCTGATCTTTTCATAGTAGAAGCCATCCCAGAATACCTAGATCAGATCGCAATCTAGCTAACAACAGGATAGTGCCCAAAGGAATATACTGTAGTACAGAAGAGGCACCTAGTAGTTTGAACCGCAGAGTACCATGCCCAAAGCCTAATTACTGTATGAGATGAACAAACAACCCTTACTTTAAATTAATTATATTATCAATAAGATTTAAAAACCTTAACTGTTTGATTAAAATCTATCTTATGCATTGGTCCTCCAAAATATTTTAAAACACAAACAAACATTTTAGATGCTTTGGCATGATTATTGACCAAAATCATCTCAAAGGACAACAACAATAAAAAAAACTCGTTTAAATAATACAAATCAAGATTTCACCTCAAATTTTTCTACCAAATTCTAGCACGAGAAACTCCAAAAAATCACATTAAAAACAAAATATTATTTATATATTATAATAATAAAAATAAAATATTATTTATATATTATAATAAGAAAAATAAAATAATATTATGAATTTAACGTAGATTCATTTTGATATCAAATATATAAATTAAATTAAATTAAATTAAATAATATTTTATAAATTTATATACAATTAAAAAAAATAAAAACCATTGAACATCAAAAATGCCAAAAAAAAATTAATCATGTTGACTCCCCCATTTCACAATGTAATATACGTAAATCTCGTAATGATAGGCCACTCGACTTTCCTAGGTGGTGGGTTCGCTGAACAGACATCCGAGGTGGAATTTAATTTCCATGAATCGACGGCACCCAGGATTTCGATGTTGTTGCCATTACATCGAATATAAATATTTAAATATTTAGACTAACACCATCTGCTATTTTCTATTTAAGGTTAGGTATCGAATATAAAAAAGAGAAATGTTAATTATGTTAGAAGTATCTTTATTTTGATTGATTTTTAAAATTTTATTTTAATTATATTTAATTATTAGGTGGATGTTAGAATTTAATTTTTATAGATTTTTTAAAAATATTTTTAATAATATATAAATAAGAGGTGTTTTGTCAAAGTAGTTATGTAGTTTTTGCTTTTAATTAATTTCATTACAGTTTTTTTGGGCATTTAGTATTGATAAGTCATGTTGTTGACCCATGAATTGTAACAAAGCCTATAATCTCCATAATAAAGAGTGGCGAATCTCCATTCTTAAGAATCTTGTTACATGTTTTTTTTTAAATGTACATATGTTTACCTTATATATTCATTCACTTTATCATTAATAATATTATTATTTTAAATATATTCTTATGGTTTTTTTTTAGCAAGTTAAAGTATATGATGAAGTAAGTGTTTTTATGTTGAATATGGATTCACCCATACAGAACAAGGGTTGGAACGTTCTTTTGTTTGTTGGAGTTTTATTATTTTAAATGTGTCGTTTATTATGTATGGTTGGACGGGTTGCATGTGGGGCAGGCCGAACTTGCTTGGTTGGCAAGTTCGATCCCCATCGGCCCCATTATGGCGTGCCATTATATAAATGATTGGATGGTGAGCCTACCAATAGCGGCCTGCCCCCATGTATATATATATATATATATATATATATATATATATATATATATTAAAAACACGTTGACAGGATTTTGGGGTCATTGACAAAATTAAAGAGGCGAAAATTTGGTCGTTTCTGTCTACTGCGAAGTGTCAAAATGTCACTCAATTAGTGGCCACCAAATTTTGTGGTTTCGCCAAATTTGTCTGAGTTACCAAATGCAGTGAGCCTCCAAGTTTAGCTGGCGACAAAAACCCTAGATCTTTGTCTTGAAATTTGACTACTAATATCTTGCACAAATAAAGTTGTATTTGAGTGTCATCTGCATCATTGGAATCAGGATGACGAGTTCTACGATTCGGTCCTGGGTTCAACAAAATCCGAATACTTTTATTTTTTAGCCTCTTTGGAGCTACCTGGATCAGTACATGTGTTTATGTTAAAATAAATAAAGGAAATGTTTTTATTTTGAATCTTAGTCCAAAGAAAAGTGAATTTAAGTATACAAATGTGGCCTTTATTAACATACCTTGTCATTAATAGGCTATCAAACCCAAACATTAACAAATAAAGTGAGTATATTCAACATGCTCATAACTCTTTTAGTCCTTGGTCGTGTTAGGGACAAAAAATGATCTTCCTTACTAAAATTTTTTTAGCTTAAAGTGTAATAAAAAAGAAGGTATAACTGCTTTTGGTAACTTGAAATCATATATTATATACAGCTAAATTTCTATCATTATAATCACTTCCTTGAGTTGATGATAACTAAAGATTGCCTAATGAGATCTTTATTGAATTTTCCTCTAGTATTTCAAAACTAGGTCTACGTCTAAAACATGATCACAAACACACTGAAATACACACAACTCCAACCACTTTGTACAACAGAAATGTAACAACAGTGAATCAAAAAAGTACACAATATTTTTTTTGCAGACCTAAAACTTGTTTGTTACAACTTTAATACAACAATCATAGGGCTCCAACTGTACTAGGGGTAGAAATTATGATGTAGATTTTAAATTTCTCACGAAATTTTAATAAAAATCACAAGACAAAAACCTAATCTACTTCTTTCCAAAATTCAATTCACAATTTATAACATTAATCACAAACATGCAATGAGAAATAACACATCTGCATAGAATATTGTTTTGGGGAAAGAAATCTGCTGAAAACCCAAATTCCTGCTTGCATTAATCTGATGAATAGAGATGTATTACAATTTCTTTGCTCAACTAAGCACAACATGCAAGTGAATAACCTATCTCTTTGCTCATTGAGAAGCCCTGACCCAGACGTAGTCAAAATTTTCCTCTGCTTGAGCCCTATTTCCTTGTGCAATTCCTTGAGAAATTAAGCCCCTATTATTTAAGAAATTCCTCAATTTTTTTGTGCAATTCCCAAGGTTTATCATCTTACTACATGCAACATCTGTACACTCAATACTAGTCTACAACCGATGTTACACTGCCTTGGAATCTCCACCACATGTGGAGAACTCAAATTCTCTGCATGCACTAGCTATTTTGGGTTGATTGATCAGTTAACTAGATGATCACTGAGTTTGACTAAAGTATCACTGCTTAAATGACCTTCATCTAGTTCCTCCAACAATTAGAATGTAATATTCCAAATGGGGAAAAATAGGCATAGTAGGGAATATCTTAAGATATTCCTCTATGGATTCATAACGGTATGGAAACACTCCTGCCAAATTCTAAACCCGAGAGATGGACTAGAGGGTTTTTACCACATATTTCACCTCTAAAAGAGAGGGTGAGATCCAGGAGGCTACCGGCCCCGATCTAGACTACGCTCACATAGAGTACGGGGATAACATAAAAAGGGATGTTAACACACTCCTTAGGATTTTCTACCCTTAGGGTCCTTAGATCATCGAGATCTAAGATCGGGGAACCAAAGAGGAGAAAAAACCAAGTAGGAGGAGGGGCAGGCCGAACTAGCTTGGTTGGCAAGTTCGATTCATCGGCCCCAACTTATGGCGTGCCATTATATAAATGAAATAAATGATTGGATGGTCGGCCTACGGCAAGCGCTTTTTTTGCCCCATGTATATATCTATATATATATATATATCTATATATATATATATATATATATATATATATATATATTAAAAACACGTTGACAGGATTTTGGGGTCATTGACAAAATTAAAGAGGCGAAAATTTGGTCGTTTCTGTCTACTGCGAAGTGTCAAAATGTCACTCAATTAGTGCCCACCAAATTTTGTGGTTTCGCCAAATTTGTCTGAGTTACCAAATGCAGTGAGCCTCCAAGTTTAGCTGGTGACAAAAACCCTAGATCTTTGTCTTGAAATTTGACTACTAATATCTTGCACAAATAAAGTTGTATTTGAGTGTCATCTGCATCATTGGAATCAAGATGACGAGTTCTACGATTCGGTCCTGGGTTCAACAAAATCCGAATACTTTTATTTTTTAGCCTCTTTGGAGCTACCTGGATCAATACATGTGTTTATGTTAAAATAAATAAAGGAAATGTTTTTATTTTGAATCTTAGTCCAAAGAAAAAGTGAATTTAAGTATACAAATGTGGCCTTTATTAACATACCTTGTCATTAATAGGCTATCAAACCCAAACATTAACAAATAAAGTGAGTATATTCAACATGCTCATAACTCTTTTAGTCCTTGGTCGTGTTAGGGACAAAAAATGATCTTCCTTACTAAAATTTTTTTAGCTTAAAGTGTAATAAAAAAGAAGGTATAACTGCTTTTGGTAACTTGAAATCATATATTATATACAGCTAAATTTCTATCATTATAATCACTTCCTTGAGTTGATGATAACTAAAGATTGCCTAATGAGATCTTTATTGAATTTTCCTCTAGTATTTCAAAACTAGGTCTACGTCTAAAACATGATCACAAACACACTGAAATACACACAACTCCAACCACTTTGTACAACAGAAATGTAACAACAGTGAATCAAAAAAGTACACAATATTTTTTTTGCAGACCTAAAACTTGTTTGTTACAACTTTAATACAACAATCATAGGGCTCCAACTGTACTAGGGGTAGAAATTATGATGTAGATTTTAAATTTCTCACGAAATTTTAATAAAAATCACAAGACAAAAACCTAATCTACTTCTTTCCAAAATTCAATTCACAATTTATAACATTAATCACAAACATGCAATGAGAAATAACACATCTGCATAGAATATTGTTTTGGGGAAAGAAATCTGCTGAAAACCCAAATTCCTGCTTGCATTAATCTGATGAATAGAGATGTATTACAATTTCTTTGCTCAACTAAGCACAACATGCAAGTGAATAACCTATCTCTTTGCTCATTGAGAAGCCCTGACCCAGACGTAGTCAAAATTTTCCTCTGCTTGAGCCCTATTTCCTTGTGCAATTCCTTGAGAAATTAAGCCCCTATTATTTAAGAAATTCCTCAATTTTTTTGTGCAATTCCCAAGGTTTATCATCTTACTACATGCAACATCTGTACACTCAATACTAGTCTACAACCGATGTTACACTGCCTTGGAATCTCCACCACATGTGGAGAACTCAAATTCTCTGCATGCACTAGCTATTTTGGGTTGATTGATCAGTTAACTAGATGATCACTGAGTTTGACTAAAGTATCACTGCTTAAATGACCTTCATCTAGTTCCTCCAACAATTAGAATGTAATATTCCAAATGGGGAAAAATAGGCATAGTAGGGAATATCTTAAGATATTCCTCTATGGATTCATAGCAGTATGGAAACACTCCTGCAAATTCTAAACCAGAGATGGACTAGAGGGGTTTTTACCAAATATTTCACCTCTAAAGAGAGGGTGAGATCCGGAGGCTACCTGGCCCGATCTAGACTCTGTCTATAGAGTACAGGGATAACACATAAAAAGGGATGTTAACACACTCCTTAGGAGTTTTCTACCCTTAGGGTCCTTAGATCATCAGATCTAAGATCAGGAACCAAAGAGGAGAAAAAACCAAGTAGATGAGGAGGGGCAGGCCGAACTAGCTTGGTTGGCAAGTTCGATCCCCATCGGCCCCATTATGGCGTGCCATTATATAAATGATTGGATGGTGAGCCTACCAATAGCGGCCTGCCCCCATGTATATATAGATATATATATATATATATATATATATATATATATTAAAAACACGTTGACAGGATTTTGGGGTCATTGACAAAATTAAAGAGGCGAAAATTTGGTCGTTTCTGTCTACTGCGAAGTGTCAAAATGTCACTCAATTAGTGGCCACCAAATTTTGTGGTTTAAGCAAATTTGTACGAGTTACCAAATGCGGTGAGCCTCCAAATTTAGCTGGCGACAAAAACCCTAGATCTTTGTCTTGAAATTTGACTACTAATATCTTGCACAAATAAAGTTGTATTTGAGTGTCATACGCATCATTGGAATCGAGGATGACGAGTTCTACGATTCGGTCACAGAGTTCCTTAAAATCCGAATACTTTTATTTTTTAGCCTCTTTGGAGCTACCTGGATCAGTACATGTGTTTATGTTAAAATAAATAAAGGAAATGTTTTTATTTTGAATCTTAGTCCAAAGAAAAAGTGAATTTAAGTATACAAATGTGGCCTTTATTAACATACCTTGTCATTAATAGGCTATCAAACCCAAACATTAACAAATAAAGTGAGTATATTCAACATGCTCATAACTCTTTTAGTCCTTGGTCGTGTTAGGGACAAAAAATGATCTTCCTTACTAAAATTATTTTAGCTTAAAGTGTAATAAAAAAGAAGGTATAACTGCTTTTGGTAACTTGAAATCATATATTATATACAGCTAAATTTCTATCATTATAATCACTTCCTTGAGTTGATGATAACTAAAGATTGCCTAATGAGATCTTTATTGAATTTTCCTCTAGTATTTCAAAACTAGGTCTACGTCTAAAAAATGATCACAAACACACTGAAATACACACAACTCCAACCACTTTGTACAACAGAAATGTAACAACAGTGAATCAAAAAAGTACACAATATTTTTTTTGCAGACCTAAAACTTCTTTGTTACAACTATAATACAACAATCATAGGGCTCCAACTGTACTAGGGGTAGAAATTATGATGTAGATTTTAAATTTCTCACGAAATTTTAATAAAAATCACAAGACAAAAACCTAATCTACTTCTTTCCAAAATTCAATTCACAATTTAGAACATTAATCACAAACATGCAATGAGAAATAACACATCTGCATAGAATATTGTTTTGGGGAAAGAAATCTGCTGAAAACCCAAATTCCTGCTTGCATTAATCTGATGAATAGAGATGTATTACAATTTCTTTGCTCAACTAAGCACAACATGCAAGTGAATAACCTATCTCTTTGCTCATTGAGAAGCCCTGACCCAGACGTAGTCAAAATTTTCCTCTGCTTGAGCCCTATTTCCTTGTGCAATTCCTTGAGAAATTAAGCCCCTATTATTTAAGAAATTCCTCAATTTTTTTGTGCAATTCCCAAGGTTTATCATCTTACTACATGCAACATCTGTACACTCAATACTAGTCTACAACCGATGTTACACTGCCTTGGAATCTCCACCACATGTGGAGAACTCAAATTCTCTGCATGCACTAGCTATTTTGGGTTGATTGATCAGTTAACTAGATGATCACTGAGTTTGACTAAAGTATCACTGCTTAACTGACCTTCATCTAGTTCCTCCAACAATTAGAATGTAATATTCCAAATGGGGAAAAATAGGCATAGTAGGGAATATCTTAAGATATTCCTCTATGGATTCATAGCAGTATGGAAACACTCCCGCAAATTCTAAACCAGAGATGGACTAGAGGGGTTTTTACCAGATATTTCACCTCTAAAGAGAGGGTGAGATCCGGAGGCTACCTGGCCCGATCTAGACTCTGTCTATAGAGTACAGGGATAACACATAAAAAGGGATGTTAACACACTCCTTAGGATTTTTCTACCCTTAGGGTCCTTAGATCATCAGATCTAAGATCAGGAACCAAAGAGGAGAAAAAACCAAGTAGATGAGGAGTGGCCAAAAACTCCAATTCAGGAAATGCAACAATGGGCTCAAGAGGGACGCTGTATAAGCTAAAATATGCAACAATAAGGAAGGTCAGAGCTAGGTTCCCATTTTTTGGGCTGTGAGGAACTCATACAATGAATTTCAACAGAAACAAATAAGTTCTAAGGCCTTCTACAAGTCTTCCACAGTCAAGACTAGTCAAAAACCATCCAACGGAAGGGGCTGCAGTAACTTAAGCATTGTATTGGAGTAGCAGCAAACTAAAAGCTCTGATATGGGTCTGAAAAAACTTCAGTAGCAAACATATATATAGCAGCAAGGAACAAGATGAATTCTCTTCACAAGGATGGGGGAAAAGCAGTGATTTTGACCCCAAAACACATAAATTCATAGCTATGCGTAAAAACAGAGGATGGGGATGGTTTTATATGTTAGCTTAGGTAATGAGGGACCTATGATCCGAATTTGGGCTCAAAAAAATAATCCTAGCTCAGTTAAACAGTTTCTCCTTCTCAAACTAGGCTTAAAAACCCTGGTTCCCCATGACTTGCTTACTGTAGAATTTTACTGAAGCATGAGAGCGTACTTGGCTGAATATTTTAGCTGTTGTAGGGTCTGAACATTAATGAATCAGATCATAGACATTTCCCATACAATTTACATGAAAAGACAGAGAATTTAATGAAGAAATCTCTTAGAAAAAGAGGCTAGAACAATGTATTGAACTGCAACAAGAAGGTACAGTGTTATTTTTCAGATGATTCAGCTGTTGTACATTATAATTCATATCTATTCCAAATACATAGGTAAAACATCAGATCTAATACAGATCTGGAAGATATAATACTTTAAGAACAATATCCCTTTGGAACTACATCAAAATATTGCATGAATAGCCGTAGATCTGAATTACAAATTACAGTGCTGCAGAAAACCCAGAAATTTCTGAAGATAAACTTTATTACTGAAGATATCAGATCCAAGGAGACATGGATTAGCCACCCAATCCACGGATCACCAAGGGAAGACAATCCTAACACCAAGAGATCTTCTCCAATCTCATTATTGAGCTGAAACAAGAAACCCTCTTACACAAATAACGCAGTATTAAGAAGAAAATGTGCTGTGGATTAGATCCACTGAATATAATACAAGGAAATGCAGATCTGAAACAAAAGTGGAGAGACACTCTCCTTGGAGGTTAAAGAAAACACTCCAAGAGAAGAGGCCCTCAATACAAGCTAGATCTAAGTAGATCTAGAACACCACTTGTTGTAAATGAAAGCAGCTGCAAAACCCTCAATGGGCCAATGCTGCTCATGAATAATAGAGCTTGGTCTCAAACCAGGTCTTCTAGGATCTCTGGCCCATGATGACAGCCCACAATAATCAGATACCTAGTGACATGGTAGAGGAAGACATAGTCGGATGGTCCATTCACGTCTGCGTGGCCTGTTCGAATCTCAACAGAGAAAACAAAGAGTTTAGAGCAGCATTAGAGACTAGGCCCATGCTACCGGACCCGACAGTCATTTACACAGAGAAGATTGTAGAGCAATAGACACAGGTAGCCGGGATGCAGGAAATTCTTAGTACTGTAGCAAAAGAAGCGTATGACCTACTGAAGAGTCTACACGAACACTCCACCTCTCTCACCTTGAAGTCACAACCATTTTCAACAAAGCTACAACAAATATCCAAAGAGATTCAAGAGGCTATAGACTCAGACAGACTCAACCAATTGTACATTCAAGCGGAGGAGCTCGAAGTCCAGATACAACGAATTGAAGAGCATTCATCCATAGCCAAGCAAGCCCTATGAGAGATCAGGCATCCGGTGAAGACCAAGCACAAACAATACAGAAAATAGCCATCGAGGCCAACATTCAGATCTCTAGCATCTTCGGCGGTCTACCAGTGGTTGCAGGACAAAAAGAGGTCTCTTAGGTCACAATAGAAACAGACTTGCTTATGCAAGGATGGCAGCAGGCTATTGAAAGCTTCCGACAGTTGAAAGCTTTCGCACTCACAAAGGTCCTAGAGTTGGGGCCCTTGTTTGGGCACGCAGAGGAAAATGAGTAGACAGAACGGGCCACAGAGACAAGTGGACCAATGGAGACAGAGGTGGCAGGAAATAATTGACTCGGGACGAGTCAATAGGATGTGTTCGGGGCCTGTTGGGGCCCTTGTTTTGAAATTAAACAGTTTTGTGTTGCAGAGAACAAGTGGCAAAGCGCAACCACGGTAGACAGAGAGATGTCACAGTTGCAAAGAACTGAAGAGCAGGTGGCGCGGCTGTTGCAGAAGTAGGTACAGATGGAAAAGGGATGCGACAAAAGACAATTAGTGGGATTCCCAGTAATCAGGGAAAGCAGCAAAAAACCGAGCGGAAAATAAGCAAGGACTGTCAATCGCACTGGCGATGGAACAAATAGGCAGCCAGTAAGCAGAAAAGGGAGGTTGGCTCAGTAGAGATAAGAGAGCAGGAGCTGTAGGAGAGCTTTGTTCATGTTGTTTTGTTCTCTCTCTGTCATTATTCTGTTCTATATCTTGTAATGCGATTGTAGTCGCTTCTGCCAGGCACGCTCTGAGGAGTGATGCAATTTTCTTTTGATGTTAATGCAACACTTTCTTATATAAGGATGTTGTTCTGAGTTATGTCTTGTGTTATGGTTTAGTGGGACATGCAGCTATTTTGAATTTTTGGTTATCATTCTGATCAATTTCATGAGTATTGTTATCTATCTTGTATTTACACTTATTCGAAGTACTTAAGTTCTGTATGGTTTGTGCATTTGCCACGCTTGATCGATACCTGATCCAATCCTAGCCTTAGTAAGGTCATGACACACCTCGTGTGAGACTCTCTGCTCCTCGGAGCGGGGTGAAAATGCCGGCGTTGTGCTAGACTACTGCGGTAACCCTTGTTGGCCACCTTCCTGAACCTAGGTCTCCCCCTGAGACCTCTTTTCTTGCCAACAAGCAGAAATTGAAAAGTACATGAATCAGGATGAATGGGTAGAAGGTAGTTTACAAGAAGCACCAAGTTCCTGAAAGTAGAAGGAACAAGTCATTTCTACTTCAAATGTACAAACACCAGTGCCTGAAAGTAAGAAACAAAAGAGGGTCGGAGAAGAGACACCACATTTCAAGGAGCTTATGAAGGAATTCACCTTACAACATAAGAAACCAAGGCTTGATTATTCCTTTCTTTCAAAAGATAAACAACCAAAGATCATAGATTTGGGAGAAACTGAAGTCTCCACATCTACAAATATTCCTCAGAATTCTTCATCAGCATCACCTGTAAGAGAGCCCTTAGAGATCATCCAACATATAGATGCTAGCTCTTCGGAAGATCGTAATATCTTCTCCAAATTTCTAGAAGTCAAACAAAAGAATGAAGCACTGAAGTCAGATGTTTACCGCCAATTTTGGAAATAGACATCTACATCACAACACAGGCTTCTCACTAATTTTAACTGTGAGAAGGGAAGGATGCAGATGGCCTTCCTGCAAGAAACAGTGCCATTTCCGAAAACTCATCCAGACTATAAGAAGATTGTCCTCTCATTTGATGCAAGACACATACATCCATTTGACCAGATGGATATCCATAGGCAGTCAGGAGAAATGTTATTTTCAACCATGACTACAACAGTTATGTCTCTTTCAAAATCAAAAGTAGCACTGTAAAATATGCAATCCCATTTGAAGATTGTGAAACTCTCTTTTTTGGCTAAAGATAACAGGATAAAAACATTGGAAGAACTGGTAGTAAAAGTAGGATATGATCTTGCTAACTGCAAAGCAACTGAAGAAATCATCAAGAAGAAAAATGTGGACATTTTTGCCCTGCGAAAACAACTTAAGTTGCTCTCGACTGAAGACCCACAGACCAAAGAAATGGCACAAAATGAAACTGACAAGGAGGACATGCTTAAGCTAATTATTAACCAAAATCTACAGATCAAGAAAATGGAAGAACAGATTGAAGAACTGCTGAAAGAAAAATCAACACTCCAGGTGATTGTTGATCCTACTTTAACAACTCAAACATCTTCTGCAGGTGCAGAAACTTCAACATCCTTGAACATGACTGATCTAGCACAACTTGCTCAAGAATTAGTCACTCAGAATCAAGCCTGTGAAAATTTAAATCAGAAGTTTCAACTACTTCAGTCTCAAAAGATTAAACATGATACTTTGTATCTAGAAGAAATGCAGAAGACACATCAGTTGGAACTTAGAATTAAAGAACTGGAAAGTGAAACTCTGATGGCATCAACTTTAGGAGAAGCTAAACAAAGTATCTGGGAAAACATCAGTAACTCCATTGCTGAAATATGGCCATCCATTTAGATCATCTTCGAGCAACACTAACTCATCAACAAATGCAGAAAAGCAATTCAAGAAGGGAAGGATCAACACCAATAGAAACCAAGTGAAGCTTCACATATGATTAAAGTTCTTAATACAAAATACAAGGAGGAATTGGAAGTAGTAAATATCTCAGACAGGATTGCAACTATTTTGGAGATAAAGAAAGTTTTGCAGAAGACGAACTTGATCAACCAGTTGTAGATCAAGTGTGAAGCCTTAAATGTTATTGTCAAAAGGTTTCATACTAAATTTAATATTTTAAATCAAAAAGGTCTGCCAAGTCTAATTGGATTAGATGATAAGTTGGTCAAGTTAGAAGATTATTTCAAAAAGCTGTATACAATTGCAATAAACAAAACAAAGTTTGCAGGTATCAAAGGTCACATAACAGGAAGAGCTTTTCTTGAAGCTCTACAGTTTGACTTGATTATTCAACATCAAATCAAATAGTTGTTCATCCAAAAACCAACTTTTGACAGATTCACTGAAGTGGATGAAGTTTTCAGGAAAATGATGAATTGTGAAATTCCAAGTGAAGAGCAGTGGGATAAGTTTTGTGAAACTATTGAGTGAAAATTAATTTTACAGCATGTCAGCACACCCAATTTTGTAGAGCCAGGTCAACAACAGCTTCCAGCAAAAAAAGGGCAAGTCAACAACAGCTTTCACCAAAAGAGGTCGAATCATCAACAACCCCCAGAATAACAGAGACACTCCATCTATATGTCCCCTTATTTTATTCTTATTATTCTATTATTGTAAGATCAGTTAAGATATTTCCAAAGTTTTGTAAGTTAGTATAAATAACTCTCAGCACGAGTTACGAAGGGTTGCACCTTTGGATAAGGAGATTTTGTAAACAAAAATTGTACTAAGTTTTGTTGATCATCAATAATATAAAGTAGGATTCTAAACTCATCTCGTACAACTCTGTCTTCTCTGTGAGTTTTCTAGTTTTATGTCATTATGTTTCTTCATATGTTTAATTATCATCAAAATAATTAGGTGAGGTTGACTGTGTCTCAGCAACTTTATAATTCCTCTTGAAGTTATAATTATTATAAAGAATGATTTACTTGACAATCTGTTAATGTAAATCCCTTTTATCAATAAATTGTCAGTGTTTTGGTGATGTTAAATATATTGTGTTAAGTTTTTAAACACTATTTAAAAGTTTTCCAGCTTATGGTTTACTGAATAGTGCAATTTAAATGTTTAATAAACTGTTTTGGCCTCAGAAATCTGTGGCAACAACAAGGGGGATAACCACCCGGTCCGGACCTTAAATAAATTCCTTTTCCATTTGGGATAGTGGCTCCAACTGGGGATAATGGGACCAGTTTCCTAGATTTTAGTTTTATATGATTGTTGGGGTTTCTCTCAAATGATTTGCATGAAGAATAAGTAAAAACTAAAACAACATTATTCTAAAATGAAAAACTTTAAATTAAATCTGATCTAATCTAACCTGGGATAATACTGATTTATGTGATCTAAAGTGATATCTATTCAGTCTGTGATGATTTAGATCAATCACAGACTTAATAGAATTAATACTTTTGTAAGATAATTATTTTAAAAAAGAGTTAATCAAAAGAAGATGTAAAACATATCGCATATATTCTGATGATGATATATAAAAAAACTCAAATTCTATTCGTATATCGTACAATAATGCAACTGATACTTCAAACAGAAATAATTGATCTCATATATAATTCATGAAAGCTAGATTTATCAGTAATGTTTAAAACAGATTTAGCATACATGATAATAGTACCAAATGTGTGTTGTCATGTTCATCTGATCAGCGATAATAGGCCACAATCAATTCTTCTATCAATAAGTCATTCAGAGAATACAAAAGTGCATCAACAACGATCAACAAAATGATATATAATTGAAAAGAACGTGTTCCATTATTTTATCAAGGAATCCACAAACTTACAGTAAAGCATTCTTTGTAAATGTTCTTAATAAAAATTATGGACCCTTCTCTAAATGCATGAGAAGGGTTTAAATACTACATTAACTAATTACAAAAATAAATTATACAAAATATCTTATGAGGTGGTTTCAAACAACTTTCCTCATTCCTAGTATCTAATTGCTAAAATTTAAATTATTAAAAACAAACTAGCTCATGATCATCCCTGATGATAGGTTACTGCCAGCTCTGCTTTTCTGCTCACAAATACCGTACATTAGTTGAACTTGTGGAGGCTTCTTGAACTGTGTCTTCATCTGTCCAGTAAATATAGCATCAAGTAAAAGTGGCTACATTTTCTGTATGGAATCCAGAGAACAATTCAATGTCATTATTTGACTATGAGGCTTAGCCAGTAGCTGCGAGTATGCTTCCCAATCATTCTTTTTTAGTTGTGCAAGTGTTTCTTCTCATATTTGACCTGTGTTTTTCAGACTTTGCTCTAAATTTCCGAGATCAGGAATCAATTTGTGATTTCCTTCTTTAATTAAAGCAGAGTTATGCAACATGTGGTTAATCATTTTGACCATACTCTTTGATATACTTGCTACTCTGGCTATTGCCAATTCTGCTTGTTTTACCTGTGCATCCCAGTCAGTAAAGAGAATAACTTTAAAAGTTTCTTTGATCTCTGGGAGACCTGACTTTCTCCCTTCCTCTGAATTCTGCCATTCAATATAATCAGAAATTTTGGTATTGAGTTTATTAAACTCAATTCTCTAGTCAATCACTATGTTAGTCAATTGTTCAATGATTTCCAAATTTGGGATTATGTCTGACATTTGTAAGACAAACAAGTTTTGTTGTTTTGAGAGTAGGACATTTAATGCCAATGCTTCTTTTATGAATTCCTCTGCAGTAGGAATGCCTTCATATTTTGTAAGATCTTCTCTCAATTCTTTAATCAGTGTGTCCTTGTTGGATAAGTAATTTTAATGACTTATCTTAAGCACTTCCATATATTGCTGAAATTTGAAGAGTTGTTGCTCGACCTTTTGACTTAGACTGTTCCTTTCTTCGTCCAGTTGTTGCTGTAGCTGCATGATTTTATCATCCTTTTCCTGAACCAAAATAGATACTTCGGCTGCCTTATCCATTGTTATAGTAGTATATGCTCCAACAAATTGTGATAGCCGAGTTAGGTTTTCAATTGGGTTTGATGGAGTGTCTTTCCATACAACTTCCATGACCTCATTACCTGGGGGCGTTTCAATTCTTCTTCTTTTTCTTTGCTTCCTGACTATAGCTTTATGAAGAGGGTTGCAGAATACATCCAGTGGAGGGATATCAGTCACCTTCAAAACAATTTCATCAGTAGGAAATGCAGGAATGACTTCTCTATCTTGGGAGGTTATCCCAGGACTTTAAATGATTTCTTTTGCTAAAACTATTTGTCCCTGTGGAGTCTGAAATTCTGTATTTTTCTTTGAAGATGATACCTCTGGGGTATTTATTAATGTATTGCTAACTGAAGTCCAGAATTTATCTAGTTCACTTTGATTTTGTGAATCTGATTGTTCTATTCTGATTTATTTTCTTGCTTCAGTCCTATAACTAGTAATCAAGACATTTTGAGGGATACGTTTGAGTCTTTGTTCTTTGTATTCATTGAACTCTGTAATTCCTCTAGATTTAGATTCAATTGGACAAAATTTTGGACTTCTTCAAAAGTTCCAATAGATTAGCTAGATTTTCGGAAAGAATGGTTGCCCAATTCATGATGTGGGAATTAACACAGGAGTCAATCAGGGGAAGCCAATTTATAGAGAACTTGGTACTATCAGGGAGACTATATAATCTGCATAGCATCGCTACTACAAAATTGTAGGGGTTTGCAAGTGAAGCGATAGGATACATACCTGATTTCTCATGTTTAAACTTGTTATCCAGTTTTCTCCAACCTTGAATTGTTTTGAAAGGGTATTCATTATTCTTTGCAAATTTCTCAACAAATCTATTATCATAGATGTCTTGTTGGTCGGGTTGCTTGTACATGACTTTCAAATCTTCAGCTCTGAAAGAACCTAAGATCTCATTCTTAACGGTTCTTAATTTTCTGTCCTTAATTGTTGAATTCTCAAGCACCCACTTTATCATGTTGGTATATGGTAAAAGACTGGCCCTTACTGCTATCCTATAAAGGAAGGAGCACGCAATATCTTAAAACTGTAAATCTGAGGGTCTTGCATCATCAGCAGTTGCCTTGACCTCCACTACTTCAGGTTCTTCGTCTTCGAGGATAGTATAGATAGCTTGCTACTTTGTAGCACCTCCATCTGCAGTGCATACAATATCTGAGACTATGGGCGACATTTCTGTGTATTCCAATTCTGCAACAGTCTGTTTGCCGTGTTTCTGCATTACTTTGCGGATGGACATATCTTAAAGGAAAATCCCTATTAAAAACATAGTAATGATCAAATGATGAAAGATATATTTGAAATGACCAATTTGAAAAGAAAAGATCTGAGAAGCAGCTATATCATTTATTAATTGTAACAAATCAATAATTGTTTGCATTGGGATGATAAAACATACTTAATCGTTTTTGACACTATTTATTTTCACATTAAAACCTTTATTTAAACCTGTCAAATCCATCGCATCCCGCCTTTTGAACCTGTCTTTATGAAGCACATTACTTTTTGTTTATGCGATATGTGATTTCGTAATATCGCGAAATCGCAAAATTGCAGTATCGAAATATCACAATATCAGAATTTTGGTAAGAATTGCTTAAAGTTTTAAACATATATCCGCAATGTGCGATTTATGCTGTCGCTTGCGAAATTCAGATCGCTGATCGCACAACCGGGATTTCGTTGTTTTGTTGCTTAACTTTCAATGAGAAAAGATTACGCGGGATGCAATTTGCGATAGGATAATCACAACGATGTTTTATTAATTTCTTTTTTGTTTTTTGTTTTTTATTTAATAAAAAACAACAATGGTTTTTGGAGTTTGATTTTTTATTTAAAATGAAAAAATACATTTCTAAGAAGGGTCTCTATTTTTATTATCAAAAGTTTAGACTATTTTGAAAATAAAAATGGGGGTAGTTGTTGCATAGCACAACATAATCATATCTTCTTATTCTACTTAATGGAAATCATGAAAGCCTAATTACTGTATGAGATGAACAAGCAGCCCTTACTTTAAATTAATTATATTATCAGTAAGATTTAAAAACCTTAACTGTTTGATTAAAATCTATCTTATGCATTGGTCCTCCAAAATATTTTAAAACACAAACAAACATTTTAGATGCTTTGGCATGATTATTGACCAAAATCATCTCAAAGGACAACAACAATAAAAAAAAACTCGTTTAAATAATACAAATCAAGATTTCACCTCAAATTTTTCTACCAAATTCTAGCACTAGAAACTCCAAAAAATCACATTAAAAACAAAATATTATTTATATATTATAATAAAAAAAATAAAATATTATTTATATATTATAATAAGAAAAATAAAATAATATTATGAATTTAACGTAGATTCATTTTGATATCAAATATATAAATTAAATTAAATTAAATTAAATAATATTTTATAAATTTATATACCATTAAAAAAAATAAAAACCATTGAACATCAAAAATGCCAAAAAGAAATTAATCATGTTGACTCCCCCATTTCACAATGTAATATACGTAAATCTCGTAATGATAGGCCACTCGACTTTCCTAGGTGGTGGGTTCGCTGAAGAGACATCCGAGGTGGAATTTAATTTCTATGAATCGACGGCACCGAGGATTTCGATGTTGTTCCCATTACATCGAATATAAATATTTAAATATTTAGACTAACACCATCTGCTATTTTCTATTTAAGGTTAGGTATCGAATATAAATATTTAAATATTTAGACTAGCACCATCTGCTATTTTCTATTCAAGGTTAGGTATCGAATAATTAGGCTGAGAGGCGATATATGTATTTCCATGTTTGGTATATTTTATAAAAAAGAGAAATGTTAATTATGTTAGAAGTATCTTTATTTTGATTGATTTTTAAAATTTTAATTTAATTATATTTAATTATTAGGTGGATGTTTGAATTTAATTTTTATAGATTTTTTTAAAATATTTTTAATAATATATAAATAAGAGGTGTTTTTTCAAAGGTAATTATGTAGTTTTTGCTTTTAATTAATTTCATTATAGTTTTTTTGGGCATTTAGTACTGATAAGTCATGTTGTTGACCCATGAATTGTAACAAAGCCTATAATCTCCATAATAAAGAGTGGCGAATCTCCATTCTTAAGAATCTTGTTACATGTTTTTTTTTAAATGTACATACGTTTACCTTATATATTCATTCACTTTATCATTAATAATATTATTATTTTAAATATATTCTTATGGTTTTTTTTTAGCAAGTTAAAGTATATGATGAAGTAAGTGTTTTTATGTTGAATATGGATTCACCCATACAGAACAAGGGTTGGAAAGTTCTTTTGTTTGTTGGAGTTTTATTATTTTAAATGGGTCGTTTAATATGTATGGTTGGACGGGTTGCATGTGGGGCAGGCCAAACTAGTTTGCTTGGCAAGTTCGATCCCCATCGGCCCCATTGTGGCGTGCCATTATATAAATGATTGGATGGTGAGCCTACCAATAGCGGCCTGCCCCCATGTATATATATATATATATATATATATATATATATATATATATATATATATATATATATATTAAAAACACGTTGACAGGATTTTAGGGTCATTGACAAAATTAAAGAGGCGAAAATTTGGTCATTTCTGTCTACCGCGAAGTGTCAAAATGTCACTCAATTAGTGGCCACCAAATTTTGTGGTTTCGCCAAATTTGTCTGAGTTACCAAATGTAGTGAGCCTCCAAGTTTAGCTGGCGACAAAAACCCTAGATCTTTGTCTTGAAATTTGACGACTAATATCTTGCACATATAAAGTTGTATTTGAGTGTCATCTGCATCATTGGAATCAGGATGACGAGTTCTACGATTCGGTCCTGGTTTCAACAAAATCCGAATACTTTTATTTTTTAGCCTCTTTGGAGCCACCTGGATCAGTACATGTGTTTATGTTAAAATAAATAAAGGAAATGTTTTTATTTTGAATCTTAGTCCAAAGAAAAAGTGAATTTAAGTATACAAATGTGGCCTTTATTAACATACCTTGTCATTAATAGGCTATCAAACCCAAACATTAACAAATAAAGTGAGTATATTCAACATGCTCATAACTCTTTTAGTCATTGGTTGTGTTAGGGACACAAAATGATCTTCCTTACTAAAATTATTTTAGCTTAAAGTGTAATAAAAAATAAGGTATAACTGCTTTTGGTAACTTGAAATCATATATTATATACAGCTAAATTTCTATCACTATAATCACTTCCTTGAGTTGATGATAACTAAAGATTGCCTAATGAGATCTTTATTGAATTTTCCTCTAGTATTTCAAAACTAGGTCTACGTCTAAAACATGATCACAAACACACTGAAATACACACAACTCCAACCACTTTGTACAACGGAAATGTAACAACAGTGAATCAAAAAAGTACACAATATTTTTTTTGCAGACCTAAAATTTGTTTGTTACAACTTTAATACAACAATCATAGGGCTCCAACGGTACTAGGGGTAGAAATTATGATGTAGATTTTAAATTTCTCACGAAATTTTAATAAAAATCACAAGACAAAAACCTAATCTACTTCTTTCCAAAATTCAATTCACAATTTAGAACATTAATCACAAACATGCAATGAGAAATAACACATCTGCATAGAATATTGTTTTGGGGAAGAAATTTGCTGAAAACCCAAATTCCTGCTTGCATTAATCTGATGAATAGAGATGTATTACAATTTCTTTCCTCAACTAAGCACAACATGCAAGTGAATAACCTATCTCTTTGCTCATTGAGAAGCCCTGACCCAGACATAGTCAAAATTTTCCTCTGCTTGAGCCCTATTTCCTTGTGCAATTCCTTGAGAAATTAAGCCCCTATTATTTAAGAAATTCCTCAATTTTTTTGTGCAATTCCCAAGGTTTATCATCTTACTACATGCAACATCTGTACACTCAATACTAGTCTACAACTGATGTTACACTGCCTTGGAATCTCCACCACATGTGGAGAACTCAAATTCTCTGCATGCACTAGCTATTTTGGGTTGATTGATCAGTTAACTAGATGATCACTGAGTTTGACTAAAGTATCACTGCTTAACTGACCTTCATCTAGTTCCTCCAACAATTAGAATGTAATATTCCAAATGGGGAAAAATAGGCATAGTAGGGAATATCTTAAGATATTCCTCTATGGATTCATAGCAGTATGGAAACACTCCCGCAAATTCTAAACCAGAGATGGACTAGAGGGGCCTTTACCAGATATTTCACCTCTAAAGAGAGGGTGAGATCCGGAGGCTACCTGGCCCGATCTAGACTCTGTCTATAGAGTACAGGGATAACGCATAAAAAGGGATGTTAACACACTCCTTAGGATTTTTCTGCCCTTAGGGTCCTTAGATCAGCAGATCTAAGATCAGGAACCAAAGAGGAGAAAAAACCAAGTAGATGAGGAGTGGCCAAAAACTCCAATTCAGGAAATGCAACAATGGGCTCAAGAGGGACGTTGTATAAGATAAAATATGCAACAATAAGGAAGGTCAGAGCTAGGTTCCCATTTTTTGGGCTGTGAGGAACTCATACAATGAATTTCAACAGAAACAAATAAGTTCTAAGGCCTTCTACAAGTCTCCCACAGTCAAGACCAGTCAAAAACCATCCAACAGAAGGGGCTGCAGTAACTTAAGCACTGTATTGGAGTAGAATCAAACTAAAATCTCTGATATGGGTCTGAAAAAACTTCAGCAGCAAACATATATACAACAGCAATGAACAAGATGAATTCTCTTCACAAGGATGGGGGAAAAGCAGTGATTTTTACCCCAAAACACATAAATTCATAGATATGCATAAAAAAAGAGGATGGGGATGGTTGTATATGTTAGCTTAGGTCATGAGGGACCTATGATCCGAATTTGGGCTCAAAAAAATAATCCTAGCTCAGTTAAACAATTTCTCCTTCTCAAACTAGGCTTAAAAACCCTAGTTCCCCATGACTTGCTTACTGCAGAATTTTACTGAAGCATGAGAGCGTACTTGGCTGAATATTTTAGCTGTTTTAGGGTCTGAACATTGATGAATCAGATCATAGACATTTCCCATACAATTTACATGAAAAGACAGAGAATTTAATGAAGAAATCCCTTAGAAAAAGAGGCTACAACAATGTATTGAACTGCAACAAGAAGGTACAGTGTTATTTCTCAGATGATTCAGCTGTTGTACATTTTACTTCATATCTATTCCAAATACATAGGTAAAACATCAGATCTAATACAGATCTGGAAGATATAAGACTTTAAGAACAATATCCCTTTGGAATTACATCAAAATATTGCATGAATAGCCGTAGATCTGAATTACAAATTATAGTGCTGCAGAAAACCTAGAAATTTCTGAAGATAAACTTTATTACTGAAGATATCAGATCCAAGGAGACATGGATTAGCCACCCAATCCACGGATCACCAAGGGAAGACAAGCCTAACACCAAGAGATCTTCTCCAATCTCATTATTGAGCTGAAACAAGAAACCCTCTTACACAAATAACGCAGTATTAAGAAGAAACTGTGCTGTGGCTTAGATCCACTGAATAGAATACAAGGAAATGCAAATCTAAAACAAAAGTGGAGAGACACTCTCCTTGGAGGTTAAAGAAAACACTCCAAGAGTAGAGGCCCTCAATACAAGCTAGATCTAAGCAGATCTAGAACACCACTTGCTGCAAATGACAGCAGCTGCAAAACCCTCAATGGGCCAATGTTGCTCATGAATAATAGAGCTTGGTCTCAAACCAGATAGTGGCCAACTTCAGCAAAGAATTCCTCCAATGATCCTCAAGGGAAGAGATGAAATCCCTAAACAGGAATTCCAATTACAGGGCCAACTGGACATGGTGACCAAGGTCTTCTAGTATCTCTGGCCCACGATGACAGCCCACAATAGTCAGATACCTAGTGACATGGCAGAGGATGACATAGTCGGATGGTCCATTCAGGTTTGCGTGGCCTGTTCAAATCTCAACAGAGAAAACAAAGAGTTGAGAGCAGCATTAGAGACTAGGCCCACGCTATCGGACCCGGCAGTCATTTACACAGAGAAGATTGCAGAGTGACAGACACAGGTAGCCGGGATGTAGGAAATTCTGAGTACTGCAGTAAAAGAAGCGTATGACCTACCAAAGAGTCTACACGAATTCTCCACCTCTCTCACCTTGAAGTCACAGCCAGTTTCAATAAAGCTACAACAAATATCCAAAGAGATTCAGGAGGCTATAGACTCAGACGGACTCAACCAATTGTACACTCAAGCGGAGGAGCTCGAAGTCCAGATACAACGAATTGAAGAGCATTCATCCACAGCCAAGCAAGCCCTGTGAGAGATCAGGCATCCGGTGAAGACCACGGCACAAACAATACAGAAAATAACCATCGAGGCCAACATTCATATCTCTAGCATCTTCGGCGGTCTACCAGTGGTTGCAAGACAAAAAGAGGTCTCTTAGGTCACAACAGAAACGGACTTGCTTATGCAAGGATGGAAGCAGGCCATTGAAAGCTTCCGACAGTTGAAATCTTTCGCACTCACAAAGGTCCTAGAGTTGGGGCCCTTGTTTGGGCACGCAGAGGAAAAGGAGCAGACAGAACGGGCCACAGAGACAAGTGGACCAATGGAGACAGAGGTGGCAGGAAATAATTGACTCAGGACGAGTCAATAGGATATGTTCAGGGCCTGTTGGGGCCCTTGTTTTGAAATTAAATAGTTTTGTGTTGCAGAGAACAAGTGGCAAAGCGCAACCACGATAGACAGAGAGATGTCACAGTTGCAAAGAACTGAAGAGCAGGTGGCGCGGCTATTGCGGAAGCAGGTAAAGATGGCAAAGGGATGCGACAAAAGACAATTAGTGGGATTCCCAGCAATCAGGGAAAGCAGCAAACAACCGAGTGGAAAAGAAGGAAGGACTGTCAGTCGCGCTGGCGATGGAACAAATAGGCAGCCAATAAGCAGAAAAGGGAGGTTGGTTCAGTAGAGATGAGAGAGCAGGAGCCGTAGGAGAGCTTTGTTCATGCTGTTTTGTTTTCTCTTTTTCATTATTCTGTTCTATATCTTGTAATGCGATTGTAATCGCTTCTTCTAGGCACGCTCTGAGGAGTGATGCAATTGTATTTTGATGTTAATGCAACACTTTCTTATACAAGGCTGTTGTTCTGAGTTATGTCTTGTGTTATGGTTTAGTGGGACATGCGGCTATTTTGAATTTTTGGTTATCATTATGATAAATTTCATGAGTATTGTTATCTATCTTATATTTACACTTATTCGAAGTACTTAAGTTCTGTATGGTTTGTGCATTTTCCACGCTTGATCGATACCTGATCCAATCCTAGCCTTAGTAAGGTCGCGGCACACCTCGGGTGAAACTCTCTGCTCCTCGGAGCAGGGTGAAAATGCCAGCGTTGTGCTATACTACTGCGGTAACCCTTGTTGGCCACCTTCCTGAACCTAGGTCTCCCCCTGAGACCTCTTTTCTTGCCAACAAGCAGAAATTGAAAAGTACATGAATCAGGATGAGTGGGTAGAAGGTAGTTTACAAGAAGCACCAAGTGCCTGAAAGTAGAAGGAACAAGTCATTTCTACTTCAAATGTACAAACACCAGTGCCTGAAAGTAAGAAACAAAAGAGGGTTGGAGAAGAGACACCACATTCCAAGGAGCTTATGAAGGAATTCACCTTACAACATAAGAAACCAAGGCTTGATTATTCCTTGCTTTCAAAAGATAAACAACCAAAGATCATAGATTTGGGAGAAACTGAAGTCTCCACATCTACAAATATTCCTCAGAATTCTTCATCAGCATCACCTGTAAGAGAGCCCTTAGAGATCATCCAACATACAGATGCTAGCTCTTCGGAAGATCGTAATATCTTCTCCAAAATTCTAGAAATCAAACAAAAGAATGAAGCACTGAAGTCAGATGTTACCGCCAATTTTGGAAATAGACATCTACATCACAACACAGGCTTCTCACTAATTTTGATAGTGAGAAGGGAAGAATGCATATGGCCTTCTTGCAAGAAACAGTGCCATTTTCGAAAACTCATCCTGACTATAAGAAGATTGTCCTCTCATTTGATGCAAGACACATACATCCATTTGACCAGATGGATATCCATAGGCAGTCAGGAAAAATGTTATTTTCAACCATGACTACAACAGTTATGTCTCTTTCAAAATCAAAAGTAGCACTGTAAAATATGCAATCCAATTTGAAGATTGTGAAACTCTCTTTTTTGGCTAAAGACAATAGGATAAAAACATTGGAAGAACTGGTAGTAAAAGTAGGATATGATCCTGCTAACTTCAAAGAAACTGAAGAAATCATCAAGAAGAAAAATGCCGACATTGTTGCCCGACGAAAACAACTTAAGTTGCTCTTGACTGAAGACCCACAGACAAAAGAAATGGCACAAAATGAATCTGACAAGGAGGACATGCTTAAGCTAATTATTAACCAAAATCTACAGATCAGGAAAATGGAAGAACAGATTGAAGAACTGCTGAAAGAGAAATCAACACTCCAGGTGATTGTTGATCCTACTTTAACAGCTCAAACATCTTCTGCAGGTGCAGAAACTTCAACATCCTTGAACATGACTGATCTAGCACAACTTGCTCAAGAATTAGTCACTCAGAATCAAGCCCGTGAAAATTTAAATCAGAAGTTTCAACTACTTCAGTCTCAAAAGATTAAACATGATACTTTGTATCTAGAAGAAATGGAGAAGACACATCAGTTGGAACCTAGAATTAAAGAACTGGAAAGTGAAACTCTGATGGCATCAACTTTAGGAGAAGCTAAACAAATTATCTGGGAAAACATCAGTAACTCCATTGCTGAAATATGGCCATCCATTTAGATCATCTTCGAGCAACACTAACTCATCAACAGATGCAGAAAAGCAATTCAAGAAGGGAAGGATCAACACCAATAGAAACCAAGTGAAGCTTCACATATGATTAAAGTTCTTAATACAAAATACAAGGAGGAATTGGAAGTAGTAAATATCTCAGACATGGTTGCAACTATTTTGGAGATAAAGAAAGTTTTGCAGAAGACGAACTTGATCAACCAGTTGTAGATCAAGTGTGAAGCCTTAAATGTTATTGTCAAAAGCTTTCATACTAAATTTAATATTTTAAATCAAAAAGGTCTACCAAGTCTAACTGGATTAGATGATAAGTTGGTCAAGTTAGAAGATTATTTCAAAAAGCTATATACAATTGCAATAAACAAAACAAATTTTGCAGGTATCAAAGGTCACATCACAGGAAGAGCTTTTCTTGAAGCTCTACAGTTTGACTTGATTATTCAGCATCAAATCAAATAGTTGTTCATCCAAAAACCAACTTTTGATAGATTCACTGAAGTGGATGAAGTTTTCAGGAAAATGATGAATTGTGAAATTCCAAGTGAAGAGCAGTGGGATAAGTTTTGTGAAACTATTGAGTGAAAATTAATTTTACAGCATGTCAGCACACCCAATTTTGTAGAGCCAGGTCAGCAATAGCTTCCAGCAAAAAAAGGGAAAGTCAACAAAAACTTTCACCAAAAGAGGTCGAATCATCAACAACCCCCAGAATAACAGAGACACTCCATCTATATGTCCCCTTATTTTCTTCTTATTATTCTATTATTATAAGATCAGTTAAGATATTTCCAAAGTTTTGTAAGTTAGTATAAATAACTCTCAGCACGAGTTACGAAGGGTTGCACCCTTGGATAAGGAGATATTGTAAACAAAAATTGTACTAAGTTTTGTTGATCATCAATAATACAAAGTAGGATTCTAAACTCATCTCGTACAGCTCTGTTTTCTCTGTGAGTTTTCTAGTTTTATGTCATTATGTTTCTTCATATGTTTAATTATCATCAAAATAATTAGGTAAGGTTGACTGTGTCTCAGCAACCTTATAATTCCTCTTGAAGTTATAATTATTATAAAGAATGATTTACTTGACAATCTGTTAATTTAAATCCCTTTTATCAATAAATTGTCAGTGTTTTGGTGATGTTAAATATATTGTGTTAATATTTTAAACACTATTTAAAATTTTTCCAGCTTATGGTTTATTGAATAGTGCAATTTCAATGTTTAATAAACTTTTTTGGCCTCAGAAATCTGTGGCAACAACAAGGGGGATAACCACCTGGTCCAGACCTTAAATCAATTCCTTTTCCATTTGGGATAGTGGCTCCAACTGGGGATAATGGGACCATTTTCCTAGATTTTAGTTTTATATGATTGTTGGGGTTTCTCTCAAATGATTTGCATGAAGAATAACTAAAAACTAAAACAACATTATTCTAAAATGAAAAACTTTAAATTAAATTTGATCTAATCTGACCTGGGATAATACTTATTTATGCGATCTAAAGTGATATCTATTCAGTCTGTGATGATTTAGATCAATCACAGACTTAATAGAATTAATACTTTTGTAAGATAATTCTTTTAAAAAAGAGTTAATCAAAAGAAGATGTGAAACATATCACATATATTCTGATGATCATATATAAAACAAATCAAATTCTATTCGTATATCGTACAATAATGCAACTGATACTTCAAACAGAAATAATTGATCTCATATATAATTCATGAAAGCTAGATTTATCAGTAATGTTTAAAACAGATTTTAGCATACATGATAATAGTACCATATGTGTGTTGTCATGTTCATCTGATCAGCGATAATAGGCCACAATCAATTCTTCTATCAATAAGTCATTCAGAGAATACAAAAGTGCATCAACAACGATCAACAAAATGATATATAATTGAAAAGACCGTGTTCCATTATTTTATCAAGGAATCCACAAACTTACAGTAAAGCATTCTTTGTAAATATTCTTAATAAAAATTATGGACCCTTCTCTAAATGCATGAGAAGGGTTTAAATACTACATTAACTAATTACAAAAATAAATTATACAAAATATCTTATGAGGTGGTTTCAAACAACTTTCCTCATTCCTAGTATCTAATTGCTAAAATTTAAATTATTAAAAACAAACTAACTCATGATCATCCCTGATGATAGGTTACTGCTAGCTCTGCTTTTCTGCTCACAAATACTGTACATTGGTTGAACTTGTGGAGGCTTCTTGAACTGTGTCTTCATCTGTCCAGTAAATATAGCATCAAGTAAAAGTGGCTGCATTTTCTGTATGGAATCCAGAGAACAATGTCATTATTTGACTATGAGGCTTAACGAGTAGCTGCCAGTATGCTTCCCAATCATTCTTTTTTAGTTGTGCAAGTGTTTCTTCTCATATTTGACATGTGTTTTTCAGACTTTGCTCTAAATTTCTGAGATCAGGAATCAATTTGTGATTTCCTTCTTTAATTAAAGCAGAGTTATGCAACATGTGGTTAATCATTTTGACCATACTCTTTGATATACCTGCTACTCTGGCTATTGCCAATTCTGCTTGTTTTACATATGCATCCCAGTCAGTAAAGAGAATAACTTTAAAAGTTTCTTTGATCTCTGGGAGACCTGACTTTCTCCCTTCCTCTGAATCCTTCCATTCAATATAATCAAAAATTTTGGTATTGAGTTTATTAAACTCAATTCTCTAGTCAATCATTGTATTAGTCAATTGTTCACTGATTTCCAAATTTGGGATTATGTCTGACATTTGTAAAACAAACAAGTTTTGTTGTTTTGAGAGTAAGACATTTAATGCCAATGCTTCTTTTATGAATTCCTCTGCAGTAGGAATGCCTTCATATTTTGTAAGATCTTCTCTCAATTCTTTAATCAGTGTGTCCTTGTTGGATAAGTCATTTATATGACTTATCTTAAGCACTTCCATATCTTGCTGAAATTTGAAGAGTTGTTGCTCGACCTTTTGACTTAGACTGTTCCTTTCTTCGTCCAGTTGTTGTTGTAGCTGCATAATTTTATCATCCTTTTCCTGAACCAAAATAGATACTTCAGCTGCCTTATCCATTGTTATAGTAGTATATACTCCAGAAAATTGTGATAGCCGAGTTAGGTTTTCAATTGGGTTTGATGGAGTGTCTTTCCATACAACTTCCATGACCTCATTACTTGGGGGCGTTTCAATTCTTCTTCTTTTTCTTTGCTTCCTGACTACAGCTTTATGAAGAGGGTTGCAGAATACATCCAGTGGAGGGATATCAGTTACCTTCAAAAGAATTTCATTAGTAGGAAATGCAAGAATGACTTCTCTATCTTGGGAGGTTATCCCAGGACTTTAAATGATTTCTTTTGCTAAAACTATTTGTCCCTGTGGAGTCTGAAATTCTGTATTTTTCTTTGAAGATGATACCTCTGGGGTATTTATTAATGTATTGCTAACTGAAGTCCAGAATTTATCTAGTTCACTTTGATTTCGTGAATCTGATTGTTCTATTCTGATTTCTTTGCTTGCTTCAGTCCTATAACTAGTAATCAAGACATTTTGAGGGATACGTTTGAGTCTTTGTTCTCTGTACTCATTGAACTCTGTAATTCCTCTATATTTAGATTCAATTGGACAAAATTTTGGACTTCTTCAAAAGTTCCAATAGATTAGCTAGATTTTTGGAAAGAATGGTTGCCCAATTCATGATGTGGGAATTAACACAGGAGTCAATCAGGGGAAGCCAATTTATAGAGAACTTGGTATTATCAGGGAGACTATATAATCTGCATAGCATCGCTGCTACAAAATTGTAGGGGTTTGCAAGTGAAGCGATAGGATACATATCTGATTTCTCATTTTTAAACTTGTTATCCAGTTTTCTCCAACCTTGAATTGTTTTGAAAGGGTATTTATTATTCTTTGCAAATTTCTCAACAAATCTATTATCATAGATGTCTTGTTGGTCGGGTTGCTTGTACATGACTTTCAAATCTTCAGCTCTGAAAGAACCTAAGATCTCATTCTTAATGGTTCTTAATTGTTTGTCCTTAATTGTTAAATTCTCAAGCACCCACTTTATCATGTTGGTATATGGTAAAAGACTGGCCCTTACTGCTATCCTATGAAGGAAGGAGCACACAATATCTTAAAACTGTAAATATGAGGGTCTTGCATCATCAGCAGTTGCCTTGACCTCCACTACTTCAGGTTCTTCGTCTTTGAGGATAGTATAGATAGCTTGCTAGTTTGTAGCACCTCCATCTGCAGTGCAGACAATATCTGAGACTATGGGCGACATTTCTGTGTATTCCAATTCTGCAACAGTCTGTTTGCCGTGTTTCTGCATTACTTTGCGGATGGACATATCTTAAAGGAAAATCCCTATTAAAAACATAGTCATGATCAAATGATGAAAGATATATTTGAAATGACCAATTTGAAAAGAAAAGATCTGAGAAGCAGCTATATCATTTATTAATTGTAACAAATCAATAATTGTTTGCATTGGGATAATAAAACATACTTAATCGTTTTTGACACTATTTATTTTCACATTAAAACCTTTATTTAAACCTGTCAAATCCATCGCATCGCGCCTTTTGAACCTGTCTTTATGAAGCACATTACTTTTTGTTTATGCGATATGTGATTTCATAATATCGCGAAATCGCAAAATTGCAGTATCGAAATATCACAATATTAGAATTTTGGTAAGAATTGCTTAAAGTTTTAAACATATATCCGCAATGTGCGATTTATGCTATCGCTTGCGAAATTCAGATCGCTGATCGCACAACCGGGATTTCGTTGTTTTGTTGCTTAACTTTCAATGAGAAAAGATTACGCGGGATGCAATTTGCGATAGGATAATCACAACGATGTTTTATTAATTTCTTTTTTGTTTTTTGTTTTTTATTTAATAAAAAACAACAATGGTTTTTGGAGTTTGATTTTTTATCTAAAATGAAAAAATACATTTCTAAGAAGGGTCTCTACTTTTATTATCAAAAGTTTAGACTATTTTGAAAATAAAAATGGGGGTAGTTGTTGCATAGCACAACATAATCATATCTTCTTATTCTACTTAATGGAAATCATGAAAGCCTAATTACTGTATGAGATGAACAAGCAGCCCTTACTTTAAATTAATTATATTATCAGTAAGATTTAAAAACCTTAACTGTTTGATTAAAATCTATCTTATGCATTGGTCCTCCAAAATATTTTAAAACACAAACAAACATTTTAGATGCTTTGGCATGATTATTGACCAAAATCATCTCAAAGGACAACAACAATAAAAAAAACTCGTTTAAATAATACAAATCAAGATTTCACCTCAAATTTTTCTACCAAATTCTAGCACGAGAAACTCCAAAAAATCACATTAAAAACAAAATATTATTTATATATTATAATAATAAAAATAAAATATTATTTATATATTATAATAAGAAAAATAAAATAATATTATGAATTTAACGTAGATTCATTTTGATATCAAATATATAAATTAAATTAAATTAAATTAAATAATATTTTATAAATTTATATACAATTAAAAAAAATAAAAACCATTGAACATCAAAAATGCCAAAAAAAAATTAATCATGTTGACTCCCCCATTTCACAATGTAATATACGTAAATCTCGTAATGATAGGCCACTCGACTTTCCTAGGTGGTGGGTTCGCTGAACAGACATCCGAGGTGGAATTTAATTTCCATGAATCGACGGCACCCAGGATTTCGATGTTGTTGCCATTACATCGAATATAAATATTTAAATATTTAGACTAACACCATCTGCTATTTTCTATTTAAGGTTAGGTATCGAATATAAAAAAGAGAAATGTTAATTATGTTAGAAGTATCTTTATTTTGATTGATTTTTAAAATTTTATTTTAATTATATTTAATTATTAGGTGGATGTTAGAATTTAATTTTTATAGTTTTTTTAAAAATATTTTTAATAATATATAAATAAGAGGTGTTTTTTCAAAGTAGTTATGTAGTTTTTGCTTTTAATTAATTTCATTACAGTTTTTTTGGGCATTTAGTATTGATAAGTCATGCTGTTGACCCATGAATTGTAACAAAGCCTATAATCTCCATAATAAAGAGTGGTGAATCTCCATTCTTAAGAATCTTGTTACATGTTTTTTTTTAAATGTACATATGTTTACCTTATATATTCATTCACTTTATCATTAATAATATTATTATTTTAAATATATTCTTATGGTTTTTTTTTAGCAAGTTAAAGTATATGATGAAGTAAGTGTTTTTATGTTGAATATGGATTCACCCATACAGAACAAGGGTTGGAATGTTCTTTTGTTTGTTGGAGTTTTATTATTTTAAATGGGTCGTTTATTATGTATGGTTGGACGGGTTGCATGTGGGGCAAGCCGAACTAGCTTGGTTGGCAAGTTCGATCCCCATCGGCCCCATTATGGCGTGCCATTATATAAATGATTGGATGGTGAGCCTACCAATAGCGGCCTGCCCCCATGTATATATAGATATATATATATATATATATATATATATATATATATATATATATATATATATTAAAAACACGTTGACAGGATTTTGGGGTCATTGACAAAATTAAAGAGGCGAAAATTTGGTCGTTTCTGTCTACTGCGAAGTGTCAAAATGTCACTCAATTAGTGGCCACCAAATTTTGTGGTTTCGCCAAATTTGTCTGAGTTACCAAATGCAGTGAGCCTCCAAGTTTAGCTGGCGACAAAAACCCTAGATCTTTGTCTTGAAATTTGACTACTAATATCTTGCACAAATAAAGTTGTATTTGAGTGTCATCTGCATCATTGGAATCAGGATGACGAGTTCTACGATTCGGTCCTGGGTTCAACAAAATCCGAATACTTTTATTTTTTAGCCTCTTTGGAGCTACCTGGATCAGTACATGTGTTTATGTTAAAATAAATAAAGGAAATGTTTTTATTTTGAATCTTAGTCCAAAGAAAAAGTGAATTTAAGTATACAAATGTGGCCTTTATTAACATACCTTGTCATTAATAGGCTATCAAACCCAAACATTAACAAATAAAGTGAGTATATTCAACATGCTCATAACTCTTTTAGTCCTTGGTCGTGTTAGGGACAAAAAATGATCTTCCTTACTAAAATTATTTTAGCTTAAAGTGTAATAAAAAAGAAGGTATAACTGCTTTTGGTAACTTGAAATCATATATTATATACAGCTAAATTTCTATCATTATAATCACTTCCTTGAGTTGATGATAACTAAAGATTGCCTAATGAGATCTTTATTGAATTTTCCTCTAGTATTTCAAAACTAGGTCTACGTCTAAAAAATGATCACAAACACACTGAAATACACACAACTCCAACCACTTTGTACAACAGAAATGTAACAACAGTGAATCAAAAAAGTACACAATATTTTTTTTGCAGACCTAAAACTTCTTTGTTACAACTATAATACAACAATCATAGGGCTCCAACTGTACTAGGGGTAGAAATTATGATGTAGATTTTAAATTTCTCACGAAATTTTAATAAAAATCACAAGACAAAAACCTAATCTACTTCTTTCCAAAATTCAATTCACAATTTAGAACATTAATCACAAACATGCAATGAGAAATAACACATCTGCATAGAATATTGTTTTGGGGAAAGAAATCTGCTGAAAACCCATATTCCTGCTTGCATTAATCTGATGAATAGAGATGTATTACAATTTCTTTCCTCAACTATGCACAACATGCAAGTGAATAACCTATCTCTTTGCTCATTGAGAAGCCCTAACCCAGACGTAGTCAAAATTTTCCTCTGCTTGAGCCCTATTTCCTTGTGCAATTAAGCCCCTATTATTTAAGAAATTCCTCAATTTTTTTGTGCAATTCCCAAGGTTTATCATCTTACTACATGCAACATTTGTACACTCAATACTAGTCTACAACTGATGTTACACTACCTTGGAATCTCCACCACATGTGGAGAACTCAAATTCTCTGCATGCACTAGCTATTTTGGGTTGATTGATCAGTTAACTAGATGATCACTGAGTTTGACTAAAGTATCACTGCTTAACTGACCTTCATCTAGTTCCTCCAACAATTAGAATGTAATATTCCAAATGGGGAAAAATAGGCATAGTAGGGAATATCTTAAGATATTCCTCTATGGATTCACAGCAGTATGGAAACACTCCCGCAAATTCTAAACCAGAGATGGACTAGAGGGGCTTTTACCAGATATTTCACCTCTAAAGAGAGGGTGAGATCCGGAGGCTACCTGGGCCGATCTAGACTCTGTCTATAGAGTACAGGGATAACACATAAAAAGGGATGTTAACACACTCCTTAGGAGTTTTCTGCCCTTAGGGTCCTTAGATCAGCAGATCTAAGATCAAGAACCAAAGAGGAGAAAAAACCAAGTAGATGAGGAGTGGCCAAAAACTCCAATTCAGGAAATGCAACAATGGGCTCAAGAGGGACGCTGTATAAGCTAAAATATGCAACAATAAGTAAGGTCAGAGCTAGGTTCCCATTTTTTGGGCTGTGAGGAACTCATAAAATGAATTTCAACAGAAAAAAATAAGTTCTAAGGCCTTCTACAAGTCTCCCACAGTCAAGACTAGTCAAAAACCATCCAACGGAAGGGGCTACAGTAACTTAAGCACTGTATTTGAGTAGCAGCAAACTAAAAGCTCTGATATGGGTCTGAAAAAACTTCAGGAGCAAACATATATACAGCAGCAAGGAACAAGATGAATTCTCTTCACAAGGATGGGGGAAAAGCAGTGATTTTGACCCCAAAACACATAAATTCATAGATCTTCTTAAAAATAAGAGGATGGGGATGGTTGTATATGTTAGCTTAGGTCATGAGGGACCTATGATCCGAATTTGGGCTCAAAAAAATAATCCTAGCTCAGTTAAACAATTTATTCTTCTCAAACTAGGCTTAAAAACCCTAGTTCCCCATGACTTGCTTACTGCAGAATTTTACTGAAGCATTAGAGCGTACTTGGCGGAATATTTTAGTTGTTGTAGGGTCTGAACATTGATGAATCAGATCATAGACATTTCCCATACAATTTACATGAAAAGACAGAGAATTTAATGAATAAATCCCTTAGAAAAAGAGGCTACAACAATGTATTGAACTGCAACAAGAAGGTACAGTGTTATTTTTCAGATGATTCAGCTGTTGTACATTATACTTCATATCTATTCCAAATACATAGGTAAAACATCAGATCTAATACAGATCTAGAAGATATAAGACTTTAAGAACAATATCCCTTTGGAATTACATCAAAATATTGCATGAATAGCCATAGATCCGAATTACAAATTACAGTGCTGCAGAAAACCCAGAAATTTCTGAAGATAAACTTTATTACTGAAGATATCAGATCCAAGGAGATATGGATTAGCCACCCAATCCACGGATCACCAGGGGAACACAAGCCTAACACCAAGAGATCTTCTCCAATCTCATTATTGAGCTGAAACAAGAAACCCTCTTACACAAATAATGCAGTATTAAGAAGAAACTGCGCTGTGGCTTATATCCACTGAATACAATACAAGCAAATGCAGATCTGAAACAAAAGTGGAGAGACATTCTCCTTGGAGGTTAAAGAAAACACTCCAAGAGTAGAGGCCCTCAATACAAGCTAGATCTAAGCAGATCTAGAACACCACTTGCTGCAAATGACAGCAGCTGCAAAACCCTCAATGGGCCAATGCTGCTCATGAATAATAGAGCTTGGTCTCAAACCAGATAGTGGCCAACTTCAGCAAAAAATTCCTCCAATGATCCTCAAGGGAAGAGATGAAATCCCTAAACAGGAATTCCAATCACAATCCTCCACTAAACAACAGAGAATGGTATTTGTCTAAGAAGACAAATAATTCAGAAATGTAATTCATCAACAACCCCCTCATGTTGCTCTCCTCCTTCTTTTATAACACGAGAAATCCTTTGCAAACCCTAAACCACTTGGATGAGTTGGTCCTTTTCACATTAGAATCTCCCTTCTAGAACTACACAGTCCATCTTGGTGATGCATTGAACCTAGACAGTGCAGTTGATTTGGTCAAGGTGGACCCAATCTTTGGCTCAACCCTCTTTCACACCTACAAGTGATTATTTACATAGCCCATATTTTCCTTTGTTCACATGGGCATTGATTTATTAGGAGTCTTACATGTCCTCCTTTATTCATTTATTCATAAAACATAAATTAAATCAAAATTTTAATGTCTCCTCTTAGCTAAGGCTAAGAAGGGACATTACATAAAACTAGTTTAACTTGAAATAATTAAGCTTGATTGCTACAAATTAGCAACCACACATGCTTAAATATACTCTAACTCCTCTAACTCGAATTTACTGAGCTAATTGAGTGACAAGGGCCCTGTCACACAAGTTAACTGCATCTAAGTTGTATGTTGATGTGGAAATTTGAATTTTCCCAATTTGACCAAGGCAAAATCAAATCAAGAATTTCTTGCCACATTTTTCAACACTACCTGTCAGCAAGAAAGGGATTATACAACACCCCTATCCTGAATCTATGGAACTCAAACTTCCCTCTTGACAAGGCCTTTATCAAAATTTCAACATCTTTTTCCTCTGTAGGAAAGTATTGTAGAAACATTATCCTCCTCCACACACAATCCCATAAATGGTGATATTGGAATCTATATGTTTGGATCGATCGTGAAATACATGATTCTCATATAGTTTGATTGTTGAATTTTGCAACAAGAAACAGTGAAATTGGCATCCAGAAACAACATCCTTGATCCTAGTGAAAATTAAGCACCTACACTAGGTGGGGTCCACACAGGATATTTTTAGGTGGATGTCTATTTATAGATGCATGAGAAAATTATATTTTAGATGCATGTCTATATAATGATGTAGGTGCAAGTTCTATTTATAGATTGCATGTCGACTATTATTATCCCTTAATATTATTTGGACAATAAACAATAATCTATTCTCAATGAGCACTTTGAAATAGTTAACTGAAGTGGCAAATCAGTTAGCTAAAGGAATTTCGAGTTAAGAGGTTAGTTGGTGGGACATGCAGGTTGACTTGAGCTGTAACAGAGTGATTCTAGTTGTAACAGAGTTGTAAGTGCAGTGGTGCATTAGTTAATGCAAGTTGTAAAACAGTTTAAATCAGTTAAGTGAGTTAAACTCAGTTGTGCTAGTTGTAACTGAAGATACACTAGTGAGAGATCAAGTGAATTAATTATTAATTAATTCACAATCAATGATCTCACATGAAACTAATGCTTTCACTATTATTAACTGCATGCATGCCAGTTCCAGTGGAGACCTAGTTTAGTTCTAGGTGAAAGGGGAGTGTAACTGTAAGTTGTGATATTAGCAGGCTACCCAGGTGTAGTTATAACACCACAGGATGCTCATGATACTCAGCGCAGTTGAGGAAGGCTGAAATTATTTATGATTAAGGATTGCATTCATCAAGAACTGTGTGAGCAAGGCAGGCTGTATGGAGACAGTAAATTGGCTAAGGAACTTGCCAATTTTTGTATGACAGTGTGAGACAATTAGTTGATGTACTGAGAGCTCTTGTGAGAAGAGTTTTGTATGCAATTGTTTCATGATTTGTTGTGGAATATACAATATATGATAGAGGGTTTTTTAGCTGTAATATTTCCTCGGGAATATCTAGTGTTGTGGTTTTGATCTATTCTTCTTTGCTTCATGTGATTGGCAATTGTGTTTTTTAATTTTGCAAAATATTTGTAGAAGCGATTATGTATTTAACAGTAGCATATTGTTAGATCAAGAGAATCCAGGACATATAAATATTTTGTATTAAATTTATACATTGATGCAAATTTAGTTATCAAAGCAGATCATAGTTGGATCCATCATTTGACCAAACAATCGCAAGGGTATCTTTCTCATCCAGATTGCTTCACATGATGCTTGACTTACAACCATGTATTCTACTTCTTCTGAGCTAAGTGCCATAGATCCTTGCTTCCTGTTGTAACAGGAAACTATTGCGGACCCAACACCGAAAATTCCACCTGATGTACTATTTGGCTCTGATGGACTCCCTGCCAAATCTACATCTATGAAGCCACACATCTTCACTCCCTCTGTCCTTTTGTACCATACTCCAAACTAGGCATTACCTATGAGGTACCGTAGAATATGCTTAGTTGTGTTCCAATATAATTTGGTTGGCCTAACCATGGCTTGGCTCAGTTTTTTGAATGCATAACACATAAATGGTCATGTGTTCACAAGATACATCAGTGAACCCACTAGCTCCCAATAAAGGGTAGCATCAACTTCCTCCCCTGAAGTGGCATCCTCCTTCCTCCAGTTGGTTGCTAGAGGTGTCTCCATGGGTTTACAACTCTCCATATGAAATATTGGTATTATCTCATTTGCATACGTTCCTTGAGAGACAAACAGTTCCCCATCGCCTCTCCATACTTCCAACCCAAGGAAGTAGTGCATGAGACCCATGTACTTCATTTCAAATTACCTTGCACGGTCCTCCTTGTAATATCTAATCAACTGCTCAGCACCGGTTAAAATTAAATCATCAATATATAAGACAATAATAAGAAATTTACTTTGTACCAAGGTATGATAGAGGTTTGCATCTGATCCACTTTTGGTGAAGCCCAAACCGGTGAGATAGCTATCAATCCTAGTGTACAAAGAAACGGGTTCTTGTTTGAGACCGTACAATGCTCGCTTGAGAATGCACACATTAGACTCCCGATAAAATGTCTCAAAACCTTCAAGTTGCTCTATGTACACCTACTCCTCATTAACTCCATTGAGAATTTTTTTTTTTACATCCATCTAGTAGATCTTCCACCCCATATGCACAACCAGAGTAAGAATTGATCTAATGCGTGAGTACCTTGCTACAGGAATAAAGGCCTCCTCATATTCAATTCCCTCAACTTGAGATTTCCCCTTGGCCACAAACCCGACCTTATATTTCTCTATGATTCTGCTTGCTTCGTGCATAAACTTGAAGATTCATCTCGAACCCACAAATGATTTATTTTTTCAGTCTTGGGACCACTTCCCAAACATTTTTCTTTAAAATGGATGTGTATTCCTCCACCATTACATCAACCCATACAGTTTTTTGTATTGCTTCCTAGTATCTACAAGCTCAGTCATTACAACTGTTATCACTTAAAAAATTTCAAAACATCATTATGACAAGATTACTTATGATCATGGGTCAAAATTAGGTTCTTAGGATTCATTTATCGAGTTTTACCAAGGGAAGTATTAAATTTTTTAAGTTTGAGCCTACCCTAGTGTTTAAATAAACTCATTTTTAAGGCCTCCCCTGTCAAGTCTTTCATCATCTTAGGATTCATTTCATTTCCCAAAGTTTTTGCATCAAAACTGCCCAATTAGCCAAGAAACCACAGTTTCGTAGCGCCACCCGTTGAAAAAAGTCACTTTCCGCTACGAAAGCACTGATAGTTTCGTAGGGAAAACAACAAAAATTACACTACAGGCGCTATGAAAGTGCGGTCTTGTAACTGTCTTGTCAATTGAGTTGTCAAATGTCAGAAACTGTTGAGAAAGGGTAGGATAGTGGCATGTCAAGTCATCTAAGGATGGAATCAAAGTACACACCCATGTTTGCAGTCATCATGGTCAATTTAGGTATGAGTGAGTCATCATTTTCAGTTATGAAAGGACATTTGAAATTCAAATTCTTTCCTAATTAGTCATCCTCATTCCTTTTGCCTTTCACTCGTAATGTTTGAGCTCTGAGTGTCAAGCCAAACTTGTGGATGGTTCTTACAAAGGCTGATACATCCATATCAAGTGAGGCTGAAATATTTTTCAAGCGAGGATGAGAGTTTCTCTGAAGAATATGGCAGAGGAAAGAAAAATACATAGAGGAGGACAGTGCTTAAGGAATGAAGCTGAAGATATGAAGGAAATAACTGAAGACCCAGCAGTGATGGAAGCATTCAGAAGAGCAGGTTGCCTACGGTTTTGTGATAAGTTGCAAGGCTATCATACACGGGTATCCAAGGAATTTTCTATGAATTTCAATGGAACAACCACTAAATTCGGGATGCTAAGTGTGTCTATCACACCAGAGGTCATTGCTGTCGTTACAGAGATACCAAGAGGTCAAGAAACCTAGTTCAAAGGGTTCAAATTTGATATGGAGCAGTATAAAGAGTTCATGAAGCCTGACCACACCGACATGGATCTTAAAAATGTTATCCCTAGAACTGCATCAAAGATAATTACTCAAAACTGCAGCTCAACATTCAGATATATTTTACCTGTGAAGGCAAATACCACAAGGTTTATTCATATCATTTCAAATTGCTTCTACACTTCACTGGTAATATTTCACTTGATTTACCTTTTTATCTTCATAGAAGTCTTGCAAAGATGGCTGATAAGGTGCAAGAAAATTCTGAGGGGTGTGAAACATCATTATTTCATCATGGATTAATGAAATTATTAATTTTATATGAAATGTAGAAGATAGGCAGAGATTGGTCATCATTCTTGTTTATAAATGGTTTTGAGTTGGAAACCCTAACTCCTGCAAGAAACCCTAAAGCTAAAGGAGTTCCATTACCACCACCAGCAAAACCAAGTCAACCTAGGGTTGCAAAACCAAAAGAACCTGCATGACTAAAGCCAAGAAAGAAAACTGAGAAAAGGGCAGAGAAAATGCAAATGCTTGATACACCATCTCTCCCACCTGTAAAACAGAAATCAAAGGTTGTCAAATATACAAAATAGAAATAAGTTGTCAGAAAACAGGGGACCAAAATAATAACTAGAAGTCAAGCAGTGGTTTTGAAAGGAAAGACAGTGGCTACAGAGTACAGCTCAGTAACAAAGGGGAGTCTAGAGGATATTCTTCATGCCATTGACATAGAAGAAACACCTATTGTACAAGCTGAATTCATAAGGGAAGATGAGCAGAAGTTGAAAAAGGTCAAGTCTGCAAAGAGATTATATTTTGAGGGGGAAGATGCAGGTTACATTTTTCAAGCAAGAAAGCCTATGACAAGCGTTAAAACTGGAAAATCATCCCCCATGGCAGCAATCCCTCATTTCCCTTGGTCGGAGTATTTCACCCCCACACATTCACCATCACGTCATTCATAGTTGGTTCACACCCACCCTGGAAGTCCTACCGACTCTGGGATTTTCTCCTCCAGAAATAACTATGATTGCCTCCAAGCTGCTAAAGTATACTCCGACCTCGGGCCACTAAATCCCCATCATCCATTTTCAGTCACCTCTCACCAACATGCCTATGTTAAAGCCATCACATCTAGGTCCCCGACCCCTCAAGTCGGCGACCCATGGTTTGGTTAAGGCTTCCTTTTTGTCGACCTCGACACCTCTTTTCCAAAAAGGAAGCGGTACCTTGGATCACCCCCCCCCCCCATGCAAAGGGGCATCCTCGGGTGGCACTGTGGGAGATATCATTGTCCACAGATGTCATCGATCCTCCTGAAATTCGACTACGACAAAAGCTTTCATGTCAAGATGGTATCGTACCTTACAACCATTTCACTTTGATTAATATTCGTCGAAGACTCGTGCCTCCATAAGTGTCTCTGTCAATAATGCTTACACGGGAAGGTCCCAGCCAGTACATATGTGTACATTGCGCAATTAGATGCTATACCAAGTTTATGCATATGGGTATCACATTCCACCTGTCATCAAAGAAAAAATTCCCTTGAGGGCGTCAGCAGTCGTTGTCAACAACTGCTAGCATCACTACCACAGTAGTGACGCAGGCAGCACATGTATCTATCAATTTTGTTTAAGTAGCCATAGCATCACGAGCATGGGACATGCCTGTCTCATTGAAATTTTGTATATATGTTGTATATTTTTTTTGCTTGCGTGGGTCCCTTAGGCCATGGTCATCTCGTAAATGGTGCAAGGTGTTGTCAATTCCAAGATTCATGCAGGTCTCTCTCTCTCTCGGCGCATGATACCGAAAAGAAACTATAATGTATTTCGGCTCTACAGTCCTTCCTAGACCTCACACATTAGGGGGCAACTGTTAACACTGGAAAATCGTACAACAGAAGATGACATTAATTAATGTCAAGCCTAAGGATTTACAGGGCAGGAATACATTATGGAATCAAGAAGTATTTAAAATCTCTAAGGTTTTGAGAAAATCAGATTTGAACTAGCCTTAAATTCTAAATTATGCACTTAATCCTTCGAGAAGAGCACCTTCTGTGCACCTTTTTTCCCGATAAGCGCACATTCCTGGAAATGGAAAAATGTCACTTTTCGGGACCACACAAAGCAAAGGATAGTTACTCCTTATATGAAGCTGCCTAAGGATAGCCACTAGCGCCTCCTTAGACATTATGTGAGCACACAAAGGAATATTTGGAGCACACAATGGAATCATACCCCTCCCTTGGGTCACCATCCATCATGTACCAAGGGATGGAAGGAGGATTTGAAATCCCCTATATAAAGCTACCAAGAGATTAAGAAATGTTGATCACATTGTTATGTTGGCCAGAATTTCCCAAGAAATACCAGCGGTGTGTGACCCGGAGCTGGAGATAGAAGGGATTCAATTTTTGGCCACCCAATAATCCTAGTCCATCACAGCAGAGAGAGAGGGAGACTGCATCAGAGGCAGAGCTTGGAAACCAACATCCTTGCATCGAGACCTAGAGCCATTGTCTAGGGGCCCTTTATCAAGTGGGTAAAATTTCTTCTCCACATCAAACGTTTAATAAGAAGAGGCCTTGAGCCATCGTTTGCATTATTATCGTTTTGAATCTCTTCAATAGCTTCTGTATATTTTTGTTTTAGTTTACTTTGAGCCTACATTTGCATATTTTTTACTCTAGATTATATGCTTTTGAGCTCCACCACTTTCTGCCTATCACCAATATTTTATATGGGTATACCACACCCCTTAAACTGGTGCGATGTCGTACACCAGTGCGTCAAATCCACCACCACAACAAGGCATGCTAAGAAATTAATGGAAGGCAGCAATGAAGTTCAAAAGCCCACTGAGATAGCTAAATCACCTAAAGAGATTATTGATCTCTCATCACCCATAGTGAAGCATACAATCAACAAATTAAAAAGGGGAAAAGAGAAAGTGACAGAGAAAACAGAGTTTCAGCGCCTTGAGGAAAAGTTAAAGTTGGCAAAACAAGAAATTAGTGTAATGAAAAAGAGAGCTAGAAAACACAGTGCCGAGAAAGTGCAGTTTAAAAGGATGAAGGCAAAGTGGGAAGGACAAGTTGATTATGTTCATGTAACTTTGGAAAATACAGAGCAACCTTTCAAGTGGACATTTCCAGCAATAAAAGAAGCTAAGTTTGTCAGAATAATAAAAACTCATCTGAGAGCTACTAACAGATGACTTAAAGACTAGGTGAAGGATTTAGAAGAGTATCTGGAGTTAATTCATGATGAGTTAAAGAGCTGAGGCATTAAAATGACATTCATAGAAGAACCAATAGGTCAACCAAGTGTAAATGAAGAAGGAATGCCTCAAGGAAGCTAAAATGGAGTGGGTTTACAGTTTGTATGGTTTGCAAATACTAAATAGAGGTATATTTTGAGTTTTTGGGCAAAACTACAGCTTTCACTTGGCAAATTTATGAAAAATCTGCATACTCAGCAGTTTCATAGCGCATTCAGTGTAAAAAAGCAGAAAAGCGCTACGAAACTGCTGTAGCTGCCTTTTTTTCTTTTGGTCAGTATTTAAGGTGTTAAAAGATGAGTTAAGAGCTAAAATTACTATGAAAGATGTGTTGAAAGGTGATTAAAATGATGCAAGAGGAAGGAGTTAAGTTTTTGGAGAATAAATTCTTGAAATGGCAGTGCTACAAAAAGCGCTACGAAATTGATGTGTTTTCGTAGCACAATACATTACAGCTTTTTGAAAGATTTTTTAAGCGGTTTTGGACAGCTGGAGGCTAGGGAAGAATGATGAGACATGTTAGGCTAATCGTCAACAGTAAAGGAGCACGAAATGAAGATTAAATGATGGTCAGAATGTTCAAAGAAGGAAAAATATGCTATGCCTAAAAAACAGGGTATGGTTTCCTGCTTTTGTGGAGGTCAGCAAAGTGGTCATGAAGAACTGAATATCATTATCCAAATTCGACCATGTGATGATACACTTGTCAATAATGTAATTTCAAATAGATAATGTTGTTATAGGTAATGATAAGGAGTTTGATTCCTTTTTGAAATAGGACTGTTAAGTAGGATAGGTGTCTTTTTGTAATAAATTCCATGTTTTATGGTTATGCAAGGTGTTAGTGGATAGAAATTCAATGTATCTAGCCTAGAGGAAGATCATCTGATGATGTAAGAGGTCTATTAAAGGCCAAGAGGTCGAATTAGTCAAGGGTTGGAAATTTTTGGCAAAATACTGAGCTTTTTGTGAATTGACTGTTTCAGCTAATACAAAGATCTTCTACTTGACCAACTTGAGATTCTTAAGGGGTTTTTAGTGTTTTTTTATTCTATTTGTGTCTCTTATATATCTCATTTGCAGTGGTGTTCATCTATATTACTCAGAATTCATCTATTAGATGCTTAGACTTTCTGTATAAGTGAACTGGCTGTGTTTTTACATGTTTCATGTATGTGTGCCTTATGACTAAAAACCCTGATATGCTTCAACTTCCATGTTAAGTAGATTCATTGAATTACTGAATTGCTTTGACTCCATAAGCCCAATGTATACATTTTGCTGTGATTATCAACCTACATCTATCATTTATCAGTTTATTTCCTAAATAGAGTTATCCATCTATATTTTTATCCATATCATTAACCCTTAAGAGAGCCCTCTCAGGCTGAGGAGGCTAAGCCTCAGCCAAAATATTAGGTTTGAAATAGTTACATGAGATTGTATGATCAAGCAGCCTATCAGGTCCAATTTTGTGATAAAATTTTGGTGCATCTGCTGGGAGCCTGAAGATTATACTTTCCCAAAATTTTGAAGCTGGACTTCTGAAGGTAGCAGGAGCTCAGGAAGCTTTTTGAGGCTACATCTACCTTGGTGACTCCATTAAAAAATTATATGATCAAAGGTGGCTTCGAGAAGGAGATACACGAGGAGTAATCCTGACCCAGATCCACCTACCATTGTGGATAATCCAAACACCATTTCCTGAGGCATTCAAGGCATTTCTGAAATATCAGGTACTCCATCACATTCAAAATCCTTGTCCTCTAAAATATTAAGAAGTCCTAAAGATAAAAGAGTTGACGATAAAATCCAGGAAATCTTGTTTAGATCTGAAAGTGAAAAAGAATTAACTGAAATTATCTTAGACTTGCATAAGAAAGGTATTGATACCTCAGTCCTAGTAACACAGGAAGATGAAGAAGAGTTTTGGGGAAGCAGTTACTTCTCAGTTTTTGTTGGAAAGAGAGTCTTTAGATAAGTTGAAAGAGCTTGACCCTTTTGAAATCTTGTTGAAAAGTAAAGCTGGTTTTCCTCTTCTTAGTTGGAGTTCAATTGTTAGTGGACAACAAATACCAAATAATCCTCCTCATAACATTTCTTCATCCTTTATTGCTGCTATCCCTAAAGCTACCACATTCCCTTTCACTATGGCTGGAAACGTACCTCCTCCACCTGCTGCACCTGCTAGATATGCCCCTCTTGTTCTTCCAGTTGTTTTACATGACCTCCCTAGCAAATATGTTGTTATAATCAAAACTTGGGGAAGTGATGAAGAGATTACAACAGAAGAACATGTAGACCAATTTAATGATTTTATAAAGAGGGAGGAGGTTGATCACGAAGATGTTAGGTTGATATTGTTTGCTCAGATCTTTACTGGTGAAGTTAGGAAGTGGTTCAAATCCCTTACTCCTTTAAGTATTCATAATTTGAATGAGTTTGAAGATACTTTTTTGAGAAAATGAGGAAATAGAACTAATCCAGTACAAGCCCTCACTGAGTATAACAGTTTAAGAAGAGTTTTTGATGAAACTGTTCAAATTTTTTCAAAGAGGTTTAATAAGGTTTACGAATCTATTCCTACTCATTTAAAAACTCCACAAGCTTTAGCTCAGATGATATATGCCGAAGCTTTTGATTATGACTTTTCTATACTATTGAGAGAGAGAGAATCCCCTACACTTGCTGAAATGAAAAATGATGCAGTGAAGGTGGAGGTTAATATGATAGCAGCCAAAAAATAAAAAATGTGTAAAACTAAGTTAAAAGAAGAAGAGAAGATTTCCTCCTCTACCTCTGATGATAAATTTGATTTAATGATGAAAACAATGGAAAATTTGATGGATAGGCTGGCCCTTGGGAATCCCTATGCTCCTCCTGCACAACATGAACCTCAGTTTAGAAACCCTCAGTTCAGGAGACCTCAGAATCAGCAAAGACCAAGAGAAAATAGAAATCAGCAGTCTGATCCTCCAATGAGACATCCTTTCCAGCAGAACTTAATTGATGAAGAAGATGGACCTGGAATTATTGAAGAGTTTATTCGTTGTTTAGATGAATAAATTTCTGGAATTTTCTTGACTAAAGAGGAACATGATGAATAAGACCAAGGTAATCATGGAGAGGAACCATCAGATTATCTTAAAGCGTATCAACATGCTATTTTTGAGATGCAAAAACAATACAATCTCAGAAATAGAAATGTGTCGATCATTGCAAATAAAACACATCTTAAGAAAGATACACCTAATATTGTTGATGGCGAGAAAGATACTCCTAAGGTTGCTGAAGTTAAGAAAGATACACCACCTCTTCCTCCTATCAAAGAAGCTGAAAAATCTGTTTCTGTATTCAGCTTGGAAAATGAAATTTCTAAGATCAAAATACCAGTACCTTTTGGTGAGATTCTCAAGGTAAATGAGTATAGAATTAAGACTGTTAAAATGTTGAATTCACAACCTGGAGCTGCTGATATCTTAAATGTACAAGAGGATCAACCAACCATATACTTGGGTCCAAGATTAGAAGATGAACAGAACGAGGAGGTGTCTCCTTTTTATGTGAGCCTTAGCATTCATGACATGACATTACATAATGCTATGTTGGATTCAGGGGCCTCACACAATCTTATGCCGAAAGTAATCATGGAAAGGATGGGGTTAGAAATATAAGGACTTGTTTTCTTTTGATTCAAAAAGAGTTCAATGCATTGGTTTAATTAAGGATGTTGTTGTTGGTCTTACACAAGTCCCTACCAAGATAGTGGTCATGGACATCGTGGTAGCAGACATTTCACCAACGTTTGGCATGCTATTATCAAGGTCATGGGAAACAAAAATCAAAGGTACAATGTAGATGGACCTTACTTATGGCACCATTCCTCTTTTTGGTGAGCAAAGAATATTGTATCAAGAGACAATAATGTCTTACATGGTGAGTAGTAAAGATAAACCCCAAAATTTTCCAATTTATGCTCTTGATACTGAACTCGGATCTGCTATTCTTTTCAATGAGTTGACTAATGAAGCAGAGGATGAGAAGAAAGTAGAAAATCAGCAATCTGAAATTCAACAGTCTGAAAATCAACAAACAGAAAATCAGCAAGTCAGCGATAAGGAGGCGGAAGGTTGGTGGTCGTTGAATTTTGATGGATTAGCAAGAAGAGAAGGGGCAGGAGCAAGGATTTGGATCATAAGTCCAAGTGATGGAAGTAATTTCTTTTCCTACAAATTGAACTTTGATTGCAAAAATAACATGGCTGAGTATGAATCCTTGATTTTGGGTGTAGAAGTCTTGAAAAGAATGAATGTTCAAAAGATTTAGATTTTTGGAGATTCAGAATTAGTCATTAAACAAGTTTAAGGTGCTTATCAAACAAAGGATACAAGGATGAGGGCATATAGAAACTTAGTTTTGGACATGTTGGAAAATTTCCAAGCTTACTCATTCATTGTCAAAACTAGAGATCAAAATTCCATTATTGATTCTCTTGCTGTCTTTGCAAGTCTTTTCATTATTCCCATACATTCCATTGAAAAATATGAGGTTTAAGTTCGCCATAGACTAGCTATCCCTGATAATATTACTCATTGGCAAGTTTTTGAGGATGACCAACAAGTGAAGAACTTTATTGAGCTGAAAGAAGAGTTTGAAAATATACAAGTAGATTAGAAAAATATGCTTGCTGAATCTAAAGGAAATTCTGAAGTTTTGCAGCTAAAGAATAATTCCATACCAAAGGGTCTCATACCTCTTGAAAAACCTTTTGATCAAAATGATGTTTTTAAATCTCCTAAGATACAAGCTGATGATGAAGAGGTAGAGAGTTGTAACCTTGGTACAGTAGCTATGCCCAAAATGATTAAACTTTCAAAGTTTCTTTCAGTTGATATGAAGTACAAGTATATTGAGATGATGAAGAGATTTATTGATGTTTTTGCTTGGAATTATGTTGATTTGAAAGAGTATGAACCCACTATTATTCAGCATACTATTCCCATCAAAGAAAATTAAAAGCCTTTCAAGAAAAAGTTGAGGAGGATTAATCCGCTTCTCATGCCATTGATTGAGAAGGAAATCAAGAAACTCTTTGATGCCAAAATCATTGTCCCAGTCAGATTCTCAAATTGGCTTGCAAACTTGGTTCCAGTTAGGAAAAAGAGTGGAGAAATCAGAATATGTATTGACTTCAGAAACTTGAATAAAGCCTCTCTGAAGGACAACTATCCTCTCCCAAAGATGGACCAATTTTTTCAAAATATTGTTGGTTCTAAAAGTATGTCTATGCTTGATGGTTTTTCAAGTTACAATCAGATCCTTGTGCATCCAGATGATCAGGAAAAAACAACCTTTACTACACCATGGGGCACTTTCATGTATACCAAGATGCCATTTGGTCTCATGAATGCAGGAGCTACTTTTCAGAGGGCAATGGATATTTCTTTTTCTGAAGAGAAGGACAAGATGGTGGTTGTTTATCTTGATGATATAACAGTCTTCTCAAGGAGGGAAGAAGATCACTTGAAACACGAAGAAAGAATTCTACTGAAGTGTAGAAAGTTTGGCATCTCTCTAACTCCCACCAAAAGTATTTTTGCTTTAACTTCAGGTAAATTACTTGGACACATTATTTCTAAATATGGGATTAAGATTGATCCAAACAGGGTCAATGCAATTCAGAAGGTGGATTTTCCTAGAAGCAGGAAGAAGATTCAATCTTTCCTTGGAAAGGTAAATTCTGTAAGGAGATTTATTCCTAATTTTGTTGAGATTGTGAAGAACATAACAAGGATTCTGAAGAAGGGAGTTGACATTAAGTGGATAGGAGAGGCAAGGCACTCATTTGAGGAGATAAAAAAGGCACTCATTCAAGCACCGGTATTGATCAGCCCAGATTTGTTAAAAGAATTTCTGGTTTTCACTTTTGCATCAAAAAATACTATTGCTAGAGTTTTGTTGTAAAAGGGATAGCAAATTATTGAGCATCCCATTTCATTTTTTAGTAGGACATTAGCTAACTCTGAGATGAAGTACAATATCTTAGAGAAGCAAGCTTATGCCTTCGTTAAGGCTATCAAAGATTTCAAAATTTATATTCTACATTCTCATATTGTGGCTTTTGTTCCTAATACTGTTGTGAAAGAAATCCTAATTCAAGCTGATCCTGATGGTAAGAGGGGAAAATGGATTGCTAACTTGCTAGAATATGATATAGAGATTAAGCCAACAAAATTGGTCAAAGGACAAGTTTTAGCAAAGCTGATGGCACAATCAAACTTTGACTGTCTTGACATGAATTTAATTGCAGAAGTATCAGAAATTTCAGATGAGGAAGAAGAACTAGTCCCTATTGAAGAAAAGTACATTACTTCAGATTGGTATAAGGATATTGTTTTTGTCCTACATCATCATAAAGCACCTACTGAGCTAAAAATGTCTAAGGCAAGATTTGTCAAGCTAAAATCCTTGAGGTATTGATTTTTGATAAAAATATATTTTGGAAGGATACCGACGGTATTTTGCTGAATTGTTTGCTGGAAGAGGAGGCCGATAAAGTGATTGAGGAGTTCCACAAAGGATATTGTGGAGGTAACCATTATTGGAAGGCCACAATGAATAAAATTCTTAGAGCAGGGTATTATTGGCCTACAATGTTTAGGGATGTCTACAAAAAGATTGCTGCCTGCCATGAATGCTAGATTTTTTATGGTAAGAAGAAGCTTGTACCTTTACCTTTAATGCCTATCTATGTGGAAGCTCCATTTCAGAAATGGGGGCTAGATTTTATTGGAGAGATTCATCTATCATCATCAGGTCAGCATCACTGGATTCTCACAATGACTGATTACTTTACCAAATGGATTGAAGAAATCCCAACTAGGCAAGCAAATGATTCTGTTATTATTTATTTTTTGGAAAATAATATTTTGTCTAGATTTGGTTGCCCCATGAAGATCATAACTGATAATGCACAGGAATTTAAGTCTAAGAAGCTGATTAATTTCAGTCATCAATATCATATTACTCTTGGGCATTCCACTGCATATTATCCACAAGGGAATGGTCTTTCTGAATCTTCTAACAAGAGCATTGTGGGATGATTAAAAAGGTGTTGCAAGAAAATAAGAAGGATTGGAATTTGAAGCTGAAGTATTCCTTATGGGTTGATAGGATATGCACAAAAAGGTCAATTGGAACTTCACCATATGAACTGGTATATGGAGCCGAAGCCATTTTTCCTACATCTTTAGGGGTACCTGTCATGAAGCCGATTCAAGGATTAGAAGAGGAACCAAATGCAGTTCACAAAAGAATAAATCAGTTAATAGCTCTGCAAGATAAGAGGGATGAAGTTTATAACAACAATCGACAATATCAAAACATAATCAAGAGGACATTTGATAAGAAAATCAAGGAAGAAAGTTTTCAAATTCAGGATGTAGTGCTGAAATGGGAGGCTAGAATTGAAGAGAAAGGAAAACATGGTAAGTTTGAGAACTTATTGAAAGGTCCTTTCAAAATAACTACTTTCCATGGAAAAAATACTTACATACTGCAGGATATGGATGGAAAATCATATGCTAGAGGACTTGTCAATGGCAGGTTTTTAAAGAATTACTCTTCCTAAAAATCAATTGATCATTCATATCATTGTATATATTCTGTTTTATGAGTTTTTTCTGCTAATAATGACAAGATAAATCAGAAATCTTGAGCCCGAGGTGAAGGCCATTAGATTTTGAGGAGAAATCTTGGCAATTTCAAAGTTTTTTCTGTTCTGTCAAGAAAATGGATAGCAACACTGGAACTACTGGTTCTTAATGTACCACAGGGGCACACTATCCCAAGTGGAGCCACTGTTATCACTTAAAAAATTTCAAAACATCATTATGAAAAGATTACTTATGATCATGGGTCAAAATTAGGGTCTTAGGAGTCATTTCTTGAGTTTGACCAAGGGAAGTATTAAAAAATTTTAAGTTTGAGCCTACCCTAGTGTTTAAATAAACTCATTTTTAAGGTCTCCTGTGTCAAGTCTTTCATAATTTTAGGATTCATTTCATTCCCAAAGTTTTTTCATCAAAACTGCCCAATTAGCCAAGAAACCATAGTTTCATAGCACCACCCGTTGAAAAAAGTCACTTTGCGCTACGAAAGCATTGATAGTTTCGTAGCGCAAACAAAAAAATTACACTACAGGCATTATGAAAGCGTGGTTTTGTATCTGTATTGTCAGTTGAGTTGTCAAATGTCAAAAACTGTTGGGAAAGGGTAGAATAGTGGCATGTCGAGTCATGTAAGGATGGAATCAAAGTACACACCCACGTTTGCAGTCATCATGGTCAGTTTTGGTATGAGTGAGTCATCATTTTCAATTATGAAGGGACATTTGAAATTCAAATTCTTTCCTAATTAGTCACCCTCATTCCTTTTTCCTTTCATTCGTAATGTTTGAGCTCTGAGTGTCAAGCCAAACTTGTGGCTAGTTCTTACAAAGGCGGATACATCCATATCAAGCGAGGCTGAAATATTTTTTCAAGCGAGGCTAAGAGTTTCTCTGAAGAATATGGCAGAGGAAAGAAAAATACACAGTGGAGGATAGTGTTTAAGGCATGAACCTGAAGTTATGAAGGCAATAACTGAAGACCCAGCAGTGATGGAAGCATTCAGAAGAGCAGGTTGCCTACGGTTTTGTGAGAAGTTGCAAGGTTGTCACACATGGATATCCAAGGAATTTTCTATGAATTTCGATGGAACAGACACTAAAGTCGGGATGCTAAGTGTGTCTATCACACCAAAGGTCATTGATGCCATTACAGAGATACCAAGAGGTCAAGAAACCTGGTTCAAAGAGTTAAAATTTGATATGGAGCAGTGTAAAGAGTTCATGAAGCCTGAGCACACTGACATGGATCTTAACAATGCTATCCCTAGAAGCTGCATCAAAGATAATTACTCAAAATTGCTGCTCAACATTCAGAAATATTTTACATGTGAAGGCAGATATCACAAGGTTTATTCATATCATTTCAAATTGCTTCCACACTTCATTGGTAAGATTTCACTTGATTTACCTTTTTATCTGCATAGAAGTCTTGCAAAGATGGCTGATAAGGTGCAAGCAAAGTCTGAGGGGTGTGAAACATCATTATTTCATCATGGCTTAATGAAATTATTAATTTTAGATGAAATTCAGAAGATATGCAGATATTGGTCAACATTCTTGTTTATAAATGGTTTTGAGTTGGAAACCCTAACTCCTGCAAGAAACCTAAAAGCTAAAGGAGTTCCATCACCACCACCAGCAAAACCAAGTCAACCTAGGGTAGCAAAACCAAAAGAACCTGTAAGACTAAAGCCAAGAAAGAAAACTGAGAAAAGGGTAGAGCAAATGCAAATGCTTGATACACCAACTCTCCCACTTGTAAAACAGAAATCAAAGGTTGTCAAAGATGCAAAACATAAACGAGCTATTAGCAAATAGGGGACCAAAATAATAACTAGAAGTCAAGCAGTGGTTTTGAAAGGAAAGACAATGGCTACAGAAAACAGCTCAGTAACAAAGGGGAGTCTAGAGGATATTATTAATGCCATTAACATAGAAGAAACACCTATTGTACAAGTTGAATTCATAAGGGAAGATGAGAAGAAGTTGAAAAAGGTCAAGTCTGCAAAGAGATTATATTTTGAGGGGGAAGATGCAGGTTACATTTTTCAAGCAAGAAAGCCTATAACAAGGCATGCTAAGAAATTAATGGAAGACAAAAATGAAGTTCAAAAGCCCACTGAGATAGCTAAATCACCTAAAGAGATTATTGATCTCTCATCACCCTCAGTGAAGCATACAATCATAAAATTAAAAATGGGAAAAGAGAAAGTGACAGAGAAAACAAAGTTTTAGCCCTTAAGGAAAAGTTAAAATTGGCAAACCAAGAAATTTTTGTCATGAAAAAGAGAGCTAGAAAACATAGTGCTGAGAAAGTGCAGTTTAAAAGGATGAAGGCAAAGTGGGAAGGACAATTCGATTTTGTTCCTGTAACTTTGAAAAATACAGAGCAACCTTTCAAGTGGACAGTTCCAACAATAAAAGAAGCTAAGTTTGTTAGAATAATAAACCCTCATCTGAGAGCTACTAATAGGAGACTTAAAGACCAGGTGAAGGATTTAGAAGAGCAGTTGGAGTTAATTCATGATGACTTAAAGAGCAGTGGCATTAAAATGACAGTCATAGGAGAACCAATAGGTCAACCAAGTGTAAATGAAGAAGGAATGCCTCAAGAAAGCTAAAATGAAGTGGGTTTACAGTTTGTATGGTTTGTAAATACTGAAGAGAGGTATATTTTGATTTTTTGGGCAAAACTATAGTTTTCACTTGGAAAATTTATGAAAACTCTACATACTCAGCAGTTTCGTAGCGCATTCAGTGTAAAAAAGCAGAAAAGCGCTACGAAACTGCTGTAGCTGCCTTTTTTGCTTCTTTTGGTCCGTATTTAAGGTGTTAAAAGGTGATTTAAGAGCTGAAATTACTATGAAAGGTATGTTGAAAGGTGATTGAAATGATGCAAGAGGAAGTAGTTAATTTTTTGGAGAATAAAGGCTTGAAATGGCAGCGCTACGAAATTGTTGTGTTTTCATAGCGCAATACATTACAAGTTTTTGAAAGATTTTTGAAGTGGCTTTAGACAGCTGGAGGCTAGGGAAGAGTGATGAGACATGTTAAGCTAATATTCAACATCCAAGGACCACGAAATGAAGATTAAATGATGGCCAAAATGTTCAAAGAAGGAAAAAGATCCTATGCCTAAAAAACAGGGTATGGTTTCCTGCTTTTGTGGAGGTCAGCAAAGTGGTCATGAAGAACTGAATATCATTATCCAAATTAAACCATGTGATGATACACTTGTCAATAATGTAATTTAAAATAGATAAGGTTGTTATATGTAGTGATAAGGAGTTTGAGTCCTTTTTAAAATAGGACCATTAAGTAGGATAGGTGTCTTTTTGTAATAAATTCCATGTTTTATGGTTATGCAAGGTGTCAGTGGACAAAAATTCGATGCATCTAGCCTAGAGGCAGATCATCTAATGATGTAAGAGGTATATCAAAGGCCAAGAGGTCGAATTAGTCAAGGGTTGGACATTTTTGGCAAAAGACTGAGCTTTTTGTGAATTGATTGTTTCAGCTAATACAGAGATCTTCTACTTGACCAACTTGAGATTCTTAAGGGGTTTTTAGTGTTTTCCCATTCTATTTGTGTCTCTTATATATCTCATTTGCAGTGGTTTTCATCTATATTACTCAGAATTAATCTATTATATGCTATGACTTCCTGTATAAGTGAATTGGCCGTGTTTTTGCATGTTTCATGTATGTGTGCCTTATGACTAAAAACCTTGATATGCATAAACTTCCACGTTAAGTAGATTCACTGAATTACTGAATTTCTTGAATCCATAAGCCCAATGTATACATGCTGATGTGATTCTCAACCTACATCTATCATTTATCAATCTATTTCCTAAATAGAGTTAGCCATCTATATTTTTATCCATATCATTAACCCTTGAGAGAGCCCTCTCAGGCTGAGGAGGTTAAGCCTCAGTCAAAAGATTAGGTTTGAAATAGTTACATGAGATTGTATGATCAAGTAGCCTATCAAGTCAATTTTTTTGATAACAAGAGCCATGTAGCTAGTGTAGCAATCAAGTGTCCTTCTTTTCCTACGAAAATTTGAAGGAGCTCCCCATTTTCTCCCTCACATCCTGCATAAGTTTATCCGTTCACTTGGTCCTTTTTCTTCCTTATATGGATGATTTTTCTTGAGTGGTTGTCTTCATTCTCTCCTCATAAATGTGTGGCTTCTCCATAATTTACTTAGGCTCCTCATTTGAAACTAAAATCTCATGTTCTGGTGGGATCTGAAGCTCCCTCTTAAGAGAGCACTGCATCGCTTTCTCCTCATGAAATTTTACATCCCTTCGCACAACTGTCATTCTGAGGGAATTTCTGTGTAACCCACATATACCCTCAATTTTGTTTTCATCTCAAGATTTTTCCTTGATTCTTTTGAGACATAGTAGTAGAGATAGGCTCCAAAAAACCTAAAGTGCGACACATCTGGCTTCCTCTCCAAGAAAGCCTCCTTCGATGTAATCGTATCCAGAATCCAATTAGGACTTTGGTTCTGCAAATAGATGGTTTTGTTTCATGCCTCTGCCCATAAGTGCAGTGGTAGGCCTTGTTCATGTAACATAAACCTCGCAGCTCCATAATTCTATGATTCTTTCTCTCAACCACCCCATTCTGCTATTGATTTTGGGGTGATGTCATCTCTCGTCGAATTCCTTCTTCCGCACATAATTTTTTTAATTCATTCAACGCATATTACACACCTCCATTATCACTTCTGAGAGCCGTCACCTTCTTGTTAGCTTTTTCCTCAACTAGTGCCTTGAATTCTACAAACTTGGAGAATTTCTCATCTTTCTTCCGCGTGAAGAATATCCAACACTTCCGTGAGAATTCATCAATAAAAATGACAAAATATTTGTTTCTGGAAGTGGAGGTTGTCGAGAAAGGTCCATAGACATTAGAGTGGATCCTTTCCAATATCGCATGTGATTTTTTGTCCAGGTCATGGAATGTGTATTTTGTATACTTACACAAGGTACATCCTTTACATACATCATGTTTCTCAAGTGCTCCTTTGGGGAGGATAGTGGTTATTTGTTCAATAATATTCAAGATGCCATGATGCAAATGGCCAAGTATTTTTTGTCAAAGTTCACCAACATAGTGGCCCTACACTTTCTCAACCTTGGTGCTTAATGCGGCATAGTCTTCCACATCTAAAATATATAGGTTCTTCACACGAACCCTGATATGCTTCACCTGTCCCATGGATATGTGTCTCAAGAGTGATTTTTCTTTGTTTAATATCGATCACATCATAACCACAATCTTCCAAAACTGTAATAGAGATGATATTTTTCTTTAGGCCTAGAACAAACATGACATTGTTGAGTTTGAGAGGGGATCCCGACTCCCTATGAAAGGTGATTGTACCAACCCTGGTCGCATTGTACCTTTTTTTGTCCCCCAGCTCGATTTCCATCTACAAATATTTCTCCTCCAGGTCACTCAAAAATTCTCTACACCCTGTCATGTGCAACGATGCACTTGAGTCCAAGTACCACACGCTCCCCATCAATGTGCTTGGCATGCATGCGATAAGGGTAAATTCAATATCAAGTTGTGAATCCAAAGCTTCAAATGCTTCTCCTCCTAAGGTCTTCTTTCTTGCCTTTTTGCGTCAACACTTTGGGGCATAGTTCTCGAATTCATGACAATTTAAGCATTTAATTTTGGAAAAAAAATTCTTCTTATCCCCTTGGCTGTATTCTAGTTTGGATTCTGATTTTTTCCCTTTTCCCTTCTTTCCCTTTCCAACCAATACAATTTTTTCTTCATCCTCACCCTTGGATGAAGTCCCATCTCTAGTATTTTGCCTTATTTCCTCTTGTACCAAATCATACCATAAGTGTTCCCAATTTGGTAGTTCCCTCCTATTCACTGAATCTTGGTAGTTATGCCAGCTCTTGAGAAGGCATAAAAGGGCTAGGCTTACCAAATCATCTTCTACAACATTTACACCTACGCCACCAAGTTCATCATGAAATTGTGTGAACCTAATCATATACTACGTAATAGTGTCATTCTTTTGCATCTTGATATTTCGAATTTTATCTTTGAACCTCAGCTTCCTGTGGTCACTACTATTCTCGAACAATTCTTTCAGTGCTTTCCACATTGCAAACGAAGTTTCTTTTTGTTAAACACCATGTTGAAGGCACACACATGGTGTATGAGAAGAATAAACACACACACAAGAGACTCAACACACAATGAAAGATAAGCGTGAGGCTTTCTTATTTTCCATTATACAAAGATGTACATTTATAGTACAATGGTGTGACTCTTGGTTTCACATTATTCCAAAGATCCTGGATCCCATTGTGACTTTTTGCATTCCACACCTACCCATGTAGGATTAGGTGTTCCAACATCCCCCTTAATCCCGAAGGGAGCATGTGAGTCAAGAAGTCTTCTAATGCGAATGCACTAAGTATATCTGATAGCACTTGGGCTAAAATCAACTCTCACAAAATGTTGGAAAAAAGAGGTGGTTTTAGGATGACCACACGTTTCTTGGAAGCTTTGCACTCTTCGGTTCCGGAACTCTTCCAAAGCGGCAGAAGGCAGGAAAGCCTTGCTAGAGGAATTGTCCCTCATAAAAGGAGACCTTGACCTAAAGAAGGGAGGTCTACTACATGATGGTTTTAGGATTACCAACGGCTTCTGGAATGCTTGAAGCATTTCTTGGAACTCAACCAATGCGCGAAAATTTCGAGGCATACAAGGCGGTGTACTACTGCTAGAGGAAGTGTTCCTCATATATGAAAGGGAGACCTTCGACCTAGAAGAAGGGAGGTCTACTACCTGTGATGGTTTTAGGTTATCCACCAACCAAAGATGATGGTTTAAGGTTATCCACCAATCGAAGATGATGGTTTAAGGTTATCCACCAACCGAAGGCATGCTCATGGGCATCCGTGTCTCTGGCTACATCTCTGAATCCGGAATGACGAATTGTGGCTCAGGCTCGCTTGAACTGCTGGCTACAACTCTGAACATGGAATGAGAGATTGTGGCTCAGGCTCGCTTGATCTATCGTTGAAGCTTGTACATGACCACCATTTTCCCCCCTGTCAGGGACAAGGTGAGATGATGGTGAAAACTCAACTGCAAGTTTGCTCAATATTCTTGAACAAGTTCTAACATGTGTCGTAAACATCTTCTTGGCTGCTGATGCCCATTGCCAAGAAGCGATCCATCCAAGATGAATCTTAATTCTTGCAGGAGGCTTGTGTCTGAAGCATCTGTCTAAAGAATGGGTGTGCCGACCACAGTGCTTGCATGGATGAAGATCAAAACAGTGATCTTTCATATGGCCAACTCCATCATAGTGTTGGCATTTCTCGATCTGTTGTTGTTGTGGAGCAAGATCTGGAACAACTACAGGTGAATTGTCATACAAGAATCCGGCACTCTGAAATATGATGGGCTTGGTGTAGTCCGAAATATGAAAGGACACGTCCTTGTCATATCCAAGACCAGTTCTGTGCTTGTTGTGGACAAGCTCTTCCCAAGGTCTGATGATGGGCTTGAGAAGTGCAGGCTGAGCTGCTGCATCTGCATGTACATCTGCTCTAGTGCAAGGAACTGAATGTGGATCAACTGGAACTTTGCTGACTTGCTGTTGATGGGAGTCCTTCTCAATCTTCTGAACAGAAACAGGTTCAGAATGGTGACTCTTTTGTTGAAGTTCTTCTTGTTGGAGCTGAGATTCCAACTGCAAAAACTCAATCTTCTCTTGTGCATCTAGCAAACAACTTTGAATATTACAAAGAGCATTCTTTCTCATTTTTATCATGTCATCAACATTGGAATGAATGAGGTTATTCAACAACTCTAATGCCTCATTGATTTTAGCCATTTTCAACAACTTAGGCTCAAAAAATGAAAGGGTGTCGGCTTCAACCGAAAATGCACCTGTTTACAATGTGATGCAACGAGAAATACAAATGACTCAAAAGAACTTCCAACTATGGAAATATCAAAGTACAAAATGTGCTCCTCAAATGATGGAGGGCAATCAACAATCTTTCAACAACTCAAGTACTGATTGCAACTATGAAGAAGCAATGTTTACTCACAATACAATGTCAAATAATATCTCTGCAAAACATTTTGTAGATGTGCAGCTGAAAACACTATGCAAAAGGTCTTTAAGGCAGCTGAATTTTTTCTTCAAAGAGCTGTTTTCAATGATGGCAAACTTGTCTTCAAATGTCAATTTCTTCAAAAAATATCACCCTCTTGTCAATGCCACAAATCATAGAATGTAAATCTGCAATGTATTCAATCCATCTGCTCCTCATATGCCATTTTCCATTTTTCTGCTGTTCATATTCTCTCTTTCCTCTCTCTCTCTGTTTTTTTTTTTTTTTTTTTTTTTAAATTAATTAAAAATTAATTAAAAAATGGGAATAAGTTAAAAAGGGAAAGGAAAATATTAAGATGGGATGGGAAACTATATGGGGGGGGGGGGGTGTTTATTAATGGAGGGGAATAAATTAAAAAAGGGAAGAAGATTAATTAAAAAGGGGGAGGGAAAGATTTTTTTTTTTTTTTTTAATTTAAAAATCGAAATATGGGGAAGGGGATTAATTATATGGGAAGGAGAATTAAAATAAATTTAAAAAAAGAAGGAAGGGAATTTAATAATGAGGGAAGGGATTTTAAAATATGGGAATTAATTAAAAAATGTATTAATTAAAAATTGAAATTAGAAATGGGAATTAGTTAAAAAAGAGGGGAATGGGACTAATTTGAAAAATTGAGGGGAATATAAAAGTGGAGGAAAATTTATAAGGGGGGGCTATTAAATTAAAATGGGAAGATTTTTTTTTTTTTTTTTTTAAGGAAAGAGAATTAATTAAAAGGGAATCGAATTAATGGGAGGGGAATTACTTTAAGGAGGGGGGGCTGTATATTTAAAAATAATTTAATTTTTTTTTAAAATTGGAATGGGAGGTATGATATGGGGGGGGTTGAAAAAAAAATTAAAAATCGAATTGAAAATGAGTGGGCAGGTTGAATGAAATTGGAGAAGCGTGGGAATGTGGAGCGGATAGGGTAAGGGATAAGCGTTGAGCAGAGGGCGTGGAGAGATGTGTGGAGCGAGCGTTGGATCGTTTGCAGTGGGAGGAGCACAGAGAGGTTGTGAGGGCGGGGTGTGTTGAAGGGGCCGCGGTGTGAGGGAGTATGCAGGTGCGTGGAGTGTTTGAGAGCGTGGAGATATGTAGTGCTAGGGAGTTGGGAGATGGGGAAGGGGCGTATGTTGAGCGTGCAGAGAGGGTGTGTAATGCCGTGGGCAGAGGGGAGCGCAGGTGCTGTAGGGTGAGAGGGAGCAAGTTGTAGAATCTGAAAGGCCGAATGTTACAAAATTTTTTTATTTATTTTTTATTTTTTTTGTTTTTTTTATTTTTTTTGTTTTAAAACAGCAGAGAGTAGAATAAAAGACTTTGCAGAATAGCAGCAGATTTTTTTTCCCTTTCAAATATACAGTAGAAACAAATCCAGCATCAGAAAAATACAGTCCAGAAGCTCAGAAAATTTCCAGAAATTTCATGAAATATAGCAACAGTAGAATACTTTCTTCTTTCAAATATAGAGCAGAATTTTTCTGGAACTTATAGCAGTAAAAAATCCAGAATTTTGCAGGAATCTTCGAATGAAAAACTCAGAAATTGTTTTTCATTAAAACCAGAAACCTCTTCAGAAATTCAATTTAAACAATTTTTCCAACAGCTCTCCAAAATGCAGAATTTAATGGGCAAAAATTGCAGAGAAAAATAGAATGAAAACCTTCAGATGGGCAGTGCTGCCTTCTTCAAAACCAATGCCGGAATGCTGCCAATTTCTGAATGCTGCTCCTTCTCCAAAAAAAATTTCTGAATGGCGGCAAAAACACTGCTGCAGAAACTCTTAAGTGTTGCAAAAATTATCAAGATTTTTGCAGATATACACAGGCCATAAACACAAATGGCTCACTCAATTTGGAGCAGGGCCAGCAATCGCCCGCTCTGATACCATGTTAAACGCCATGTTGAAAGCACACACATGGTGTATGAGAAGAATAAAAACACACACAAGAGACTCAACACAAAATGAAAGATAAGCGTGAGGCTTTCTTATTTTCCATTATACAAAGATGTACATTTATAGTACAATGGTGTGACTCTTGGTTTCACATTCCAAGGTCACTTGGACTCCATTGTGACTTTTTGCATTCCACACCTACCCATGTAGGATTAGGTGTTCCAACACTTTTCCATGGAGATTTGAGACAATGTGATCATGTACTCCCTCTAAAATTATTTTCCTCACCTTGGCTACTTTCTTCTTCCACTGAGCAGGGTTTTGGGAATCAGATGATTGTGTTTTTTCAACATCTAACTTGATTTATTCTAGAAATCCATTGTCATCCAATATCTCATACATGCGTGATCTGAAAGGAGTGTATTAGTTTGTTGTGCTATGTGTCCTTTCAGTATTAAAAACATGTACAATTTGTCCCCATTTGTTTGCTTAAGGAATGTGTTATCACAAAATTGGACCTGATAGGCTGCTTGATCAGACAATATCATGTAACTATTTCAAACCTGAACTTGTGACTGAGGCTTAGCCTCCTCAGCCTGAGAGGGCTCTCTCAAGGGTTAATGATATGGATAAAAATATAGATTGCTAACTCTATTTAGGAAATAAACTGATAATGATAGATGTAGGTTGAAAATAACATCAGCATGTATACATTGGGCTTATGGAGTCAAAGAAATTTAGTAATCCAGTGAGTCTACTTAACATGGAAGTTAAGGCATATCATATTTTTTAGTCATAAGGTACACAGACATGAAACATGTAAAAAAAACACAGTTAGTTCACTTATATAGGAAGTTAGAGCATCTAATAGATGAATTCTGAGTAATATAGATGAACACCACTGCAAATGAAATATATCAAAAGTAAAAATAGAATAGGACAACACTAAAACTCCTTCAGAATCTCAAGTTGGTCAAGTAGAATATCTATGTATTAGCTGAAAACAGTCAATTCACAACAAGCTCAGTTTTGCCAAAAATGTCCAACCCTTGACAAATTTGACCCAATGGCCTTTAATATACCTTTTACATCATCAGAAGATCTGCCTCTAGGCTAGATACATCGAATTTCTGTCCATTGATACCTTGCATAACCATTAAACATGAAATTTATTACAAAAAGACACCTATCGTACTTGACAGTCCTATTTAAAAAAGGACTCAAACTCCTTATTACTATCTATAAAAATCTTATCCATTTGAAATTACATCATTGACAAGTGTAACATTACATAGTTGAATTTGGATAATAATATTCAGTTCTTCATGACCACTTTGCTGACCTCCACAAAAATAGGAAACAGTGCCCTGTTTTTTAGGCATAGCATCTTTTTCCTTCTTTGAACATTATGACCATAATTTAATCTTCATTTCATGGTCTTGGCTATTGGAAGTTAGCTTAACATATCCCATCACTCTTTCGTAGTTTCCAGTTGTCCAAAACCGCTTCAAAAACTATTCAAATGGCTGTAATATGTTGCGCTACAAAAATACAGCAGTTTCGTAGCGCTTTCTGTAGCGTTGCCATTTCAAGCATTTATTCTCCAAACACTTGACTCTTTCCTCTTTCATCATTTTAATCACATTTCAACACACCCTTAATAGTGATTTTAGCTCTTAACTCATCTTTTAACACCTTAAATATTGACCAAAAGAAGCAAAAAAGGAAGCTACAACAATTTCGTAGTGCTTTTCTACTTTTTAAGCATGGAGGCGCTACGAAACTGCTGAGTATGCAGATTTTTCATAAATTTGTTAAATGAAAACCGTGCTTGCCCAAAAATTCAAAATAAAACTTGTCCTCATCATCTTCAAACCATACAAACTATAAACCAACTTCATTTCAGCTTCCTCGAGGCATTTATTCTTCATTTGTAATTGTTTGACCTACTGGTTCTTCTATGACTGTCATTTTAATGCCTTTGCTCTGTAGCTCATCATGAATTAACTCCAGTTGCTCTTGTAAATACTTCACCTGGTATATAAGTCTTTTGTTAGTAGCTCTCAGATGGGTGTTTATTATTCTGACAAACTTAGCTTCTTTTATTGCTGGACTTGTCCACTTGACAAGTTGCTCTGCATTCTCTAAAGTTTCAGAAATAGAATCAACTTGTCCTTCCCACATTTCCTTCATCCTTTTAAACTGTACTTTCTCGGCACTGTGTTTTCTAGCTCTCATTTTCATGACAACAATTTCCTGGTTTGCCAACTTTAACTTTTCCTCAAGGCGTTGAAACTTTGTTTTCTCTATCACTTTCTCTTTTCTCGTTTTTAATTTGTTGATTGTATGCTTCACTGTGGGTGATGAGAGATCAATAATATATTTATGTGATTTAGCTGTCTCAGTAGCTTTTTGAACTTCTTTTTTGCCTTCCATTAATTTCCTAGCATGCCTTGTTATAGGCTTTCTTGCTTGAAAAATTTAACTTGCATCTTCCCCCTCAAACTCTAATCTCTTTGCAGACTTGGCCTTTTTCATCTTCTACTCATCTTCCCCAATAAATTCAGCTTGGACAATAGGTGTTTCTTCTATGTCAATGACATGAAGAATATCCTCTAGATTCCCCTTTGTTACTGGACTGTCTTCTATAGCAACTGTCTTTCCTTTCAAAACCACTGCTTGGCTTCTAGTTATTCTTTTTCTCCCTTGTTTGCTGACAACTTATTCCTGTTTTTCATTTTTGACAACCTTTGATTTCTGTTTTGCAGGTGGGAGAGTTGGTGTATCAAGGATTTTCATTTGCTCTGGCCTTTTCTCAGTTTGTTTTCTTGGCTTTACTTTTGCAGTTTCTTTTGGTTTTACAACCATAGGTTGGCTTGGTTTTGGTGGTGGTGGTGATGGAACCCCTTTAGCTTTAGGGTTTCTTGCAGGAGTTAGGGTTTCCAACTCAAAACCATTTACAAACAAGAATGATGGCCAATCTTTGCCTATCTTTTGAAGTTCATATAAAATTAATAATTTCATTAAGCCATGATGAAATAATGATGTCTCACTCCCCTCAGACTTTTCTTGCACCTTATTAGCCATCTTTGCAACACTTCTATGTAGATAAAAAGGTAGGTCAAGTGAAATCTTACCAGTGAAGTGTAGAAGCAATTTGAAATGGTATGAATAAACCTTGTGATACCTGCCTTCACAGGTAAAATATTTCTGAATGTTGAGCAACAGTTTTGAATAATTATCTTTTATGTAGCTTCTTGGGATAGCATTGTTGAGATCCATCTCAATGTGCTTAGGCTTCCTGAACTCTTTACACTACTCGATATTGAATTTGAAACCTTTGAACCAGGTTTCTTGACCTCTTGGAATCTCTGTAACAGCAGCAATGACCTCTGGTGTGATAGAAAAATTTAGCGTCCCCACTTTAGTAGTTGTTCCATTTAAATTCATAGAAAATTCCTTGGATACCTGTGTGTGATAGCCCTGCAATTTCTCACAAAACCGTAGGAAACCTGCTCTTTTGAATGCTTCCATCACTGCTGGGTCTTCAGTTATTGCCTTCATGTCTTTAGTTTCACGCCTTAAGCATTGTCCTCCTCTATTTATTTTTCTTTCCTCTGCTATATTCTTAAGAGAAAACCTCTCAACCTCGCTTAATAGAAATCTTTCAGCCTCGCTTGATATGGATGTAATGAACCTTTCTAAGAACTAGCCACAAGTTTGGCTCAATACTTAGAGCTCAGATATTATTAATGAAGGCAAAAATGAATGAGAATGACTAATTAGGAAAGATTTGAATTTCAAATGTCCTTTCATAACTGAAAATGATGACTCACTCATAACCTAAATTGACCATGATGACTGCAAATGTGGGTGTGTACTTCGATTTCATCATTATATGACTCAACAAGCCTCTATCCAACACTTTCCCAACATTTCTAACATTTGACAACTCAACTGACAATACGATTACAAAACCACGCTTTCATAGCACCTGTAGTGTAACTTTTGTTGTTTGCGCTACGAAACTATCAGCACTTTCGTAGCGCAAAGTGACTTTTTTCAACATGAGGTGCTATGAAACTATGGTTTCTTGGCTAATTGGGCATTTTTGATACAAAAACTTTGGGAAATGAAATGAATCCTAAAATGATGAAAGACTTGACATCAAAGACCTTAAAAATGAGTTTATTTAAACACTAGGATAGGCTCAAACTTAAAAAATTTAACACTTCCCTTGGTCAAACTCAAGAAATGACTCCTAAGACCCTATTTTGACCCATGAACCTAAGTAATCTTGTCAGAATGATGTTTTGAATTTTTTTCTAAGTGATAACAGAATGAGTGTTTTAACATGAAACATAGATGAATTTGTGAACCTTAAGCATGTAAATAAGCCTAAATAACACTATACATAAGTGTATAATAGAGAATAAACATCACACATAATTTTTACATAGCAAGCATGATGAAGCATGTCACCCCTCCTAGGTTACATTTGCTGGTCTAGCTCCCAATGACATGTCCCTCTTTGTCATTATGCTAAAAAATTGAAAATTACATGTGTTTACAAGCCTCTAATGGTTGTTTTCTCTGCACCAATGGCTCTAGAATGCTTAAATTAGTTTAGGTAAACTCTTGTTTCACCCAGATTGGTCGAAAATTGACCTCCCAGTGCATTTTTCCCAATATCAGCTAGAAAAGCTCCACCAGAAGTGGAGACTACACTTAACTGTGGCTAAAATTAGAAAAAACCCTAAATTTTATCGTGCCTCCACATTTTTGCTGGATATGACCATTTTCATTAACTCCAAGTGGTTTGGGCGGGGTGGTCACTTGCCGATTAGCCGCCATTAACTCCACGGCTTAACTATTTTTTTTAAACTCCCCAATAGTGGTATGGAACCCGGAGTTGGAGTTCTGAAAACTGTGGCATTAAATACCATTAAACTGTGCCATGTGACTGATGTTTTTTTTCCACCGACATTTAATGTTTATCCAACCGTCGCAACAGATGTCAACTTACCGCCTCGCATGTGTTTGCAGCATTATCGCCTGAGGTTATGGTTTATAAAACCGTCACATTACAGTTTGATGTCACGACGTGACATGTGAACGTAAACATCATCGTCGGTTAAGGTTTATAGCTGCCAGTTAACATAACCGTTTCATGCTGCGGGTTGTTTTTAATGTTTCATGTGACTATAATGTTGGGGCTGCCAGCGGATTGGGACTGTTGGTTGTCCCCCCCTCCAAATGCACATTATGTTAACAATACAATAATGCGGCGGACTATACAGGTAAGGAACAACGTATAGGAGAGACGGTACAAGGTTGGGCATGCAGGTTGGAGGTCGCGGAGTCGACCCCCCCCCAAAAAATTTTTTTTATTGGAACCTCCTGAAGACACGTGGCAGCCTCCGGGATTTCCACGTGTCTCTCATCCAACAACCCATTTTAAAAATGTACAAACCCCATCAACAGTCAGAAACACACTTCGTACCACCAAATGAATGGCCCTGAATTAGCCATGTGACACGATCCAATTGGTTGTGAGAAAATGGAATATTCCCCAGAATATGCCACATGCTGACTTTACTTGTACGCTGACTGGGCATCCCAGTCACAAAAAATTTAGTTGTTTGGGAAAATGAATAGAACGCGACATCTTCATCATACGACATCGGTTTTTCGAATCATTCGCGGCACTAGAATTGCAATGACGAGACCTTTCCGATTGCTTAGGTTCAGTACAGTTTCTTGCACTTTCAATTTGGAGCATAACACATGATCTCCTTATCAGACCTCCCCATTGGGAAGCTTTTGGACCCCAAAAGACTTTAATTACATGTTTAGAAGATGAGGGTACAACTCCCTCACCTTTTCCACTTCCATCCACCTTTCCTTACTTGGTTTGCTGCCCTTGAGCCTAATTCAAAGATAATCAACACTTCCCCTCTTAGAAGTGCGTGTCCTCCTGTCAAGGATGGAATCATCCTTGAGCTCGTCCAGAAATTTTGGTGAGAAATATCCTATAGATGGTAGCTGAATATCACTCCCTTGATCATCAATCAAAGGAGGCTCATACAAATGTAAATTTTCCACATCGACAATGGAATACATTTGCATATATGAAGGCAAGTCAAGTTGAAATGCATTATTACCAACTTATTTAATGATCTTGAATGGACTATAGTGAATGGGCTTGAGCTTTTTACCTTCTCCTTACATCCTTTCTTTGCTTATGTGCAACCATACTTCATCTCATTCTTGAAACTTATGATCAACTCTATGTTTTTCATGCCTCTCCTTGTATTTTATTTGACTCTTCTCAAGCCGTTCTTGAACTTGTTGATGAATAATCTTAATTTTCTCAATGAGCTTTCTAGCTTTGTCAATATCACTATGCCCATCAATTGCAACATCCTTCTCTAAGATGAAGTCTAATGGCGATTTCGGAAAATACCCAAAGTAGGCTTCAAAAGGTGAAGGATTTGTAGAAGAGTGCTTGGCCCAATTGTAAGCGTGTTGAATGTAATGCAGTTGTTCATCCCACAACTTGGGATGTTTGCTGCAATATACTCTCAATAGATGCACAACGGTTCTATTCACCACCTCGGTTTGGCCATTTGTTTGCGGATGAAAAGCAGTACTCTTTTTCAACTTTGTGTCCATCATCTTTCAAATATTAGACCAAAAATTCCCAACGAACCTGGAATCCCTGTCACTAAAAATAGAAGTTGGAAAACCATAATGAACCCATACATGTTGAAAATAAAGTTCAGCATTTTGTTCAGCAGTGATGGTTTTCTTACATGGCATAAGTATACACATTTTACTAAATCTATCCACAACTACATAAATATAATCATGTTGTTTTCTTGACATAGGTAGACCTGCAACAAATTCCATGGAGACACTCTCCCATGGCCTTGATGGTACCGGTAGTGGCATGTACAACCCAAGCTTCCTATTTCTAGGCTTGCTTGTTGCACACATATAACATCCTCTTATAAAATGTGACACATTATCTATCATGTGAGGCCAATAGCAATACCTCTGTAGTTGTGCCACTGATTTTCTTACCCCAAAGTGTCCAGCAATAAGAGACGAATGAGCCTCTCTCATGATACTAAGTCCCTCTCCTTGTGGTATACACAACTTGCCCAAATGAAACAACAAATTATTATGCATGTGATAATCATTTTCCTCAACTTGATTCCCTTCACTCAAACTAACATACACATCATGAAAATCGGCATCATATGCATATTTTTCTATGTAACTCTCAAGTACAACAGAATCATTTTTAAGTAAAGTAGAAGCGCTTATAATTGGCCTTGAAATCATATCAGCAACTTTATTGAAAATACCTTTCTTGTACCTGATAACCAAGTGAAACTGTTGAAGAAATCCCATCCACCTGAAATGTCGTGATTGCTGCAATTTTGTTTGTGAATGCAAGTGATGCGAGGATTCTGGGTTAAATCAGATCCCACATATAAAACAGTGAATACTTCCTCCATTTCATAAACACTTAAGAAAATGCTTTAAAATTCTACTCACTTCAACATCAAATATATATAATCGAAAGAGAGCTTATACAAATAAAATGCAGATATATAATAACAGAAGAAATCCTTAGCCAAATATTACAATGGAGAGCTCTCAACTCTTGGCCCTTTACAAAAGCTCTCAAATCAATTTACACTCTCTCTTAATTCCTCACTTCTCACCTCCTCCTTGTTTTATTCTTTACACAACTCTCCTATTTATACACAAATATGGATTTACTCCATTCTAAAAATCTCTCCACACAAATCTCAACTAAATCTAAATTAGATTCATTCTAGGTGTGGACTCAACAAAGTCCCGTACATAGAATTCCTACTCCCTAAATTTGCTACCTAATTCTATTTCACTCGTATCTTTTTAATTATTAAAGGAAAATATACAATAATCCTCACCTTTACATTTTTCTCTCTTAAATAATTAAAATGAATAAAATAATTAAAAATCCTCACCCCCTATTTCACACAAATAAATAATAAAAATTGAGCTTGGTGCTCCTGCATCAAACTCCCAAGGTTGAAAATAATCATGATCGCCTGATCATGTGCTTCGGCTCTTTGTCTTCTTGGATCCCATATTTTGTGCTGCAATTTTCCATTTGTTGCTACTTTTGTTTGTTGTTCTTCTCCAGGTCTCCACACTTTATGTTGCATTGTCCCACTGGCTATGCTTTCACAGTTTTCTGTTGTCTTCCTCTTGTTGCTTCTTCTTTGTTTTACTGTTGTTGGCTTCTTCTGAGATACTTTCATCATTATCCTCCTTACTAGTTCAATTTCTCTGTCCAATAGATTTTCTCTAGCATCTGCAATAAAAAATGTACTCACAAAACAATTATAAAAAACATAAGGCCTCAGTGCCTCTTTTCCCTCTAGCAACATTTCAGTATGCTGCTCTGAAATTTCTTCTTCCATCAACACATAAGTATGCTGATTTATATTCTCCATGAGACTATCAGCTAGTCCCTCCTCCATATCATCTGTTTCAAGAATGTCTCCTTGTTCTGGTTCACAATAATGAACTTCTTCGAATTGTTGAATCATTGCTACCTCCTTACTCTCTGTTTCCTTATTTTTATTCAGAACAATTTCTTTGTATTTCTCTTTTAGAAACTCACCCTGAGTATAGATCCTCTGCTTTTCCAACTCTCTTCTCTGAAGATCTAACTTTCTATATAACTTAACAATCTCAATTGGGGTAGAACTTGGAAAATTTACACAACTTTCCATACCTTAATTTGCTGTTGAACAATCATCAAATGGCCCTTCTTCCTATGCTTCAATATTCTACTGAATATTTCCATGAGTCCCATCTATCTTCATTTCTTTTTGAGATCTTGCTATCTCAGCGTCATTCTGAATAGATTTCAGATTCAACTCTTCTTCTTTAACAAAATTCAAAGTTTGTTCAACACCTTCTGATGTACCTGAAATCACACACAAATCATTATTCTTAAAAACATAAGACCTTGTGGTCTCACTTGATGTTTCAGTTATCATATTCCCTTGCTGCTCTGAATCCTTCATTTGATTCAGTTCCTCTGTAGATTTCTCTTCTGTCACATCATTACTTTCAGAAAGTAATGGACCATATTCTAGCTCACATATCAAATCTCCTTTTAAACTGAGTAACTCTTCCTTCAATTGAAATTCACTCTATGCTCCCACTTCACTTGCAATCTATACCATGTGACTTTCCTCTTCATATTCCATCCACATCTCTGGTCTACTTTAATTCTCCATAACATTTCCATCAACAACTCAAGACGAAAATTTATCTCAGCTCTCTCTCTGTCAATATGCTCTTGACTCATTCTCATGCCATTTGACTTGGCATCTTCCTTCTCATTTCCTCTGCTGTGGTCTTCTTCAGAATCTCTGTAATGACCTTAAGTAGTCATCTTTGTCTCTATCTTCATGAGTTCCTTACTCACTCATCATGAGCTGTACTAAAGCCTCTGCAACAGCAAGTCCTCCCTGCTGCCACTTACCTCACCAATCCTCTCTCTGGACTTGGTCTCTTGGCAAGCATCGGTTCTCTATTCTTTGGAACCTCTTGAGCATCCTCTCTACTCCCTCTAGGTTTCAACTCACCTGCAATTTTTAAGAACACAACTGTCCTTTTTATCCAATATCCATTAGAATTCTTCAAGGTTCTGCTCCACACTTTGCTTTCATTCAGAAACTATTACTAGTCTCTTTCATCAGTACTTTTAAATTTGTGATCTTCTTTTGCTGAGATCTGCAACCTGAATTCTGCAATATTATCTTCAAACCAGAGTTAAAATAAAACATATCAACTCACCTTCAAGACTCTGTGTGATCTTGTTCCATCTCTCACCTGTACTTTCATGCACCATACAACTGCATATTATAAATGGTACATCATTCACACTCCTTCACACAAATTCCATTCACGCAAATGTCAAAACCCACATATTATGCATAAAAACCGTCTCACATAAAAATGCATGTTGCTCTCTATATCACCCAGGATTAGCACATTTCTCTTTTCCATTCACTTTGCATTCATTTATACCTCTGCATTTGCAACATGTTGACATAAATCATCTCCGCAAAATACTTATTTATAAGTTCAATTAAGAAAACCCCAAAATGTCAACACATAACATGCCCAGTCATACCTTTTTCCTTCATAATTCATCTACGCCACTCCGGTTCATATTTTTTCTGCTCTTCATAAAAACCACAATCCCACACTTCCAATTCAGTACCACAAAAAGGCAATTTCTTCTTCATGGGCAATTATTGCATGCTTCCCTAAAATATGAAATATTAGAACTTTAATACCCTCATAACATGAGTTATATTTACTCTACGTAAACTTCAACTCACAAAAAATTGTATGAGTCCTCAAGACAATTTCGGTGCTTAACACAACAACAGTGTTAAAAAAAAATTTACATTCAAAACCATGTCATATTCCCAACTTACGTTCCTCTTTGACACATCGACTTTTGACCAGGTCTAGATTGGTTTCCTGCAATGTTATCGGCCCTCAAGGAGCATGATTCTATACATAGGAGTTTTACCTCCCAGCATTGGTGGTCGATATGCAAAACTCCTTCACAAACAGTTACTTCAACATTCAATGTGAGGTCACTCAACAGTTTCGATGTTGTTTTCACTTGAGGCAGCTGGTCTCTCATTTCAATGGGTATTTACTGTCAACCGCTCTCCATCACAGTGTTACCTAACGTTGTATGCAACGTTACAGCTCTTAACCATTTCTTTAACATTGTGTGTGGAAACACGTCTTTACACCGTCGAATTCAATGTTGTAAACGACAATACCATAATCGGTCTACTGCCAAATGTGCTTCACGGTCCTTCAAAAATTGGTGTTCGATGCTATATGCGACATTCTCAGCCTTTAAAATTTTGGGTTCAATGCTATGTGCGGCATTTCCAGCCTCCTAACAGTCGAATTCAACTTCATTATCAACTCTGCTACTTCGATTTATCGCACTGCAATTTGCGTTGACTCAACTCATAACTCCTGCAGGCTTTAATCGCCTCTCCACGTCGTTCACAAACCTCTATTGCCCACTATAATGGCACAGCTCTTGCTCTTCGCATTAGTTGGTGTCGAATTTTGGCTCGAGTGTTAGCCACTCACAGATTCTGCGACTCGTTGGCACACCACCGCCTCCTCCTTGCATTGGCTGGTGTTAACATTTGAGGATCGAACCTTACGGATCTCCTCTTCTGCAATGTGCATTGTTTAATTGATCTATGGCACCATCAAACAATGTGGATCCTTCTTACTGTGGAGTCATGACTCCTCAAGTATGCGGACTCCCTTTAATTGCTGGGTGCAATCCTTTCAAACTCGATCACACTGCCTTGTCTTGTGTAAGATGCAAATTCCCCCCTCTATATAAGCTCTGTCTGCATTCACAGTTGCACACATAGTATATATACAAACTTGTATATTTAAAATAGGGATCTTAACAAGCTCTGATACCAAATGATGCAGGGATTCTGGGTTAAATCAGATCTCGCATATAAAATAATGAATACTTCCTCCATTTCATAAACACTTAAGAAAACACTTTAAAATTATACTCACTTCAACATCAAATATATATAATCGAAAGAGAGCTTATACAAATAAAATGCAGACATATAATAACAGAAGAAATCCTCGGCCAAATATTACAATGGAGAGCTTCTCTTAGCTCTTGGCCCTTTACAAAAGCTCTCAAATCAATTTACACTCTCTCTTAATTCCTCACTTCTCACCTCCTCCTTGTTTTCTTCTTTACACAAATCTCCTATTTATACACAAATATGGATTTACTCCATTCCAAAAATCTCTCCACACAAATATCAACTAAATCTAAATTAGATTCATTCTAGGTGTGGACTCAACAAAGTCCCGTACATAGAATTCCTAGTCCCTAAATTTTCTATCTAATTCTATTTCACTCATATCCTTTTAATTATTAAAATAATATATACAATAATCCTCACCTTTAAATTTTTCTCTCTTAAATAATTAAAATGAATAAAATAATTAAAAAGCATCACCCCTTATTTCACAAAAATAAATAATAAAAATTGAGCTTGATGCTTCTGCATCAGCAAGTACTGTAATGGTTGGTGATCGGTATGTATAATCGTCTCTTTACCCATCAAGTAGTGTTTCCACTTCTTGACACTTTGTACCAACGGATACAGCTCTTTGTCATATGTAGGATAATTAGTTACAACACCATTAAATGTTTCGGAATGAAAAGCGATAGGCTTACCATGCTGCAAAAGTACTGCGCCCATGACATAATCACTAGCATCGGTTTGTATCTCGAATGGTTGTCTCAAATCCGGTAATGCAAGGACCGGAGCTGAACTGATCTTGTCTTTTAAAGCTTCACAAAGCTTGATGTTGTTTGCCTCCCCATTGTAAGCCTTTCTTCACACTTGTCACTGCATGCGTAGGAGCTGCTATGGCAGAAACGTTAGCAATAAACTTTCTCCAATACTGAGTTGCACCTAAAAAAATTCTTACCTCGGTTACTGTTTTGGGAGTGGGCCAATTCACAATGGATTCCACTTTAGAAGGATCAATTCTCAACTCCCCTCCTCCTACAATATGTCCCAAATAAACTAGAGAATTCTTTCCAAATTCACACTTAGACATCTTAAGAAATAATTTCTCTTTCCTCAAAACATCAAGCACCTTTTTCACATGCAAGGCATGTTCTTCTCTTGTTTTGCTAAAAATGAGTATATCATCTAAATACACAATAACAAAGTCATCAAGAAATGGACACAAAACATTATCCATAACATGCATGAAAGTCGTCGGTGCATTACACAAACCAAACAACATAACCAACCACTCAAAGAGTCCTTGTTTGGTTTTAATGCAGTCTTCCATATGTCACTTTCTGCAATTCTTACTTGATGATATCCACTTTGTAAATCTAACTTAGTTAAGAAAAATTCTTCTTTTAGCTGATCTATAAAATCATCTATCCTTGGGAGTAAGTATCAATTCTTTACCATTATCTTGTTCAAAGCTCTGAAGTCGACACACATGTGCCAAGTCCCATCTTTCTTTGGAATCAAGACTATGGGTGAACCGCATGGCGAAGTGCTTGGCCTTATGAGTCCCTTGTCCAACAAGTCTTTGATTTGCCTCTCTATTTCAACATTCTCCATTATCGACATGCGATACATGCCGATGTTTGGAAGAGGACAATCTTGTTGTAACTGAATCTCATGTTGAATCTCTCTTTTAGGAGGAAATCCTATTGGCTCCTGAAACATCTCATGATGTGCATCAACTACATCATATAAATCTGATTTCAACTTAGGATCATTATCTTCAAATGACTCATTATTAACATCAGCTTTAGGCATAATCATTAGAAGAACAAAATTCTTACTTGAATTCACCAGCCTCTTTACATGTCCAGCATTTACCATTGCAATATTTGTCTTCTTGCGATGTGCTCTAACATTGAACTCCTTGCCATATTTGAATAAATGGTGTTTGTTCTCATGGCGATGGAAGATCGCTTTTCTGTCATACAAGTAAGTACTGCTCAACACAATACCTGTAATATCAAGTGAAACCACATCTAATTTAATTGTGTCAACAAAATTTGCAATTATTGCAAAGCACAATATGCACTTCTTTGAAACCTGTGAATTTGCATCCTTACAAATCCATCCAAGTGGATATGGTTTTGGATGTGGAATGGTCTCAAGATTAAGTTTCTTGACCAAGTATTCAGAGATTAATTTTTCTTATGACCCACTATCAAACAATGTGTCAATATTGGTATGTTTGGATATGACCCTCACATGAAACCGTTCAATTCTCTCTTCTTCATTTGGAGCTGGTATGTGACAGTTTGAAGTACTAGTACTGGGTTTTGTTTCAATTTCTTTCCCCTTCATGTTCTTCAATCCCACGGCTGTACTTTTAGTTTCATCACCTGAATCCTTTCCAAAGTATGTTGAGATGTAGCTACAGTTTTCTGCTTCCCTTTGTTATTGTTATACTTGGGTCTCTTTTCAGGATGTAATTTCCAACAATTTTTCTCTTCATGGCCTTCTTTTGAACAATGTTTATAAACCACTTTCTCTCCCTCTTTCTTGACAGATGAATTATTTTTTCCCTTACCTTTTGAGGTCTTCTCTTTGTTTTTCCCCTTAAAAGGTTTCTTCCTACTCTCATCATTAATTTTTTTCCCTCTTGCTTCTAGATGTGTAGCCTGAACACAAACTTCATCTAGACTTGTAGGGTTAAACATGAGAATAGTATGTCTTAGGTAGCTATGTAAGCCTCCTATGTACTTGGGAAGCTTATCCTAACTTTGCAAATCTACCCCTAATAAGAGAGATCTTCTCCTGAATTCTTGGGTATAGTCTTGTACATTTTGTCCTTTCAATTGTCTAAAATTTTGCCAGTTCATTATGGATTTATGCATATGAGATAATGGATAAAACTATTGTTTTATCATAGTAATGAAATCAGTCCATGATAGTATAATATTACCATGCTTCTTGATCTCCTCCTTTGTCTTGGGTTCCCACCAAACAAGGGTTGCACCTTCCATTCTCAATGAAGCTAGTTGGACTTTGGTATCATCATCATGAAGGTTCTGAATTCTCAAATAGACCTCCAATTTCCTAATCCAATTATCAAGATTTTCTGCATTGACTTCACCATTAAACAGTGGCAATTCAAACTTAATATCAAGTTTTAGAAAATGACTTTTACCAGTGTTCTTTGACTTGTGTGACTATTGTACTAAAGATGAAGTAGAGGATGATGATGATGAGGGTGAGGATGGTGACTTTCCTGCCTCCATTTCCTCCATTGACCTTCTTTGATTTATCTTCATCATTGTGACCTCTTGATGATCCCTTACCTTCGTTGTGAAGTTTGGATCCTTCTCCTTCTAGTCTTTCATTCCTTTCTTGATAAAGGACTCTCACCATTTCAGTCATGTCAAGGAATGCTTTCCTAAACACTCTTTCTTCTTCTTCGGGATCCACCTATTCATGTATTTCTTCTTCTCCTGGAGGCATGCTTATAGCTTCTTCTGCTTCTTTTGGAGGTGTACTAGGTGGTAGAGAATGTGGCAATATTTCCCTCCTTTGTTGTGGCTCACTTTGAGAACCTCTTGCTTCCACCAATTTGCATTTTCCTCTCTTAAGCTTGAGCCTACTAAGCATGAAAACCCTTGCAAACATTTAAGCAAATATTTTCACACATAAACACCAGAGATTAAACTCTAGCTCTGATACCAACCTGATCTGAAAGGAGTGTATTAGTTTGTTGTGCTAAGTGTCCTTTCAGTATTAAAAACATGTACAATTTGTCTCCATTTGTTTGCTTAAGGAATGAGTGTTTTAACCATAAAACGTAGATGAATTTGTGAAATTTAAGCATGTAAATAAGCCTAAATAACACTATACATAAGTGTATAATAGAGAATAAACATCACATGTAAGTTTTACATAGCATGCATGATGAAGTAGTTCACCCCTTCTGTGCTACATCTGTTGGTCCAGCTCCCAATGACATGTCCCTCTTTGTCATTATGCTCAAAAATTTCAAATTAAATGTTTTTACAAGCCTCTAATGGTTGTTTTCTCTACACCAGTGGCTCTATAATGCTCAAATTAGTTTAGGTAGACTCTTTTTTCACCAAAATTGGTCAAAAATTGACCTCCTAATGCATTTTTCCCTATATCGGCTAGAAAAGCTCCACCAAAAGTGGAGACTGCACTTAACTGTGGCTAAAATTAGCAAAAACCTTAAATTTTAGGGTGCCTCCATAGTTTCGTTGGATATGACCGTTTGCATTAACGCCAAGTGGTTTGGGCGGGGTGGTCACATGTCGAACCCCTGTCGTTAACTCAGCTGCTTAACTATTTGTTTTAAACTCCACAAGAGTGGTATGGAACCAAGAGTTGGAGTTCCGAAAACTATGGCATTAAATACCATTAAACTACGCCATGTGACTGATGTTTTTTTTCCACCGGAGGTTAAGGTTTATCCAACCGTCGCAATAGATGTCAACTTACTGCCTCGCATGTGATCGCAGCATTACCACGGGAGGTTATGGTTAATCAAACCTTCACATTACAATTTGATGTCACAACGTGACATGTGAACGTAAACATCACCGCTGGTTAAGGTTTATAGCCATCAGTTAACATAATTGTTTGATGTTGCGGGTTTTTTTTAATGTTTCATGTGACTGTAATGTTGGGACCGCTGGCGGTCCCCCCCCTCCAAATTCACATTATGTTAATAATAAATTAATGCGGTAGACTATACAGGTAAGGAAGAACATATAGGAGAGACGGTAAAAGGTTGGGCATGAAGGCCGGAGGTCGCGGGGACGACCCCACCCCCGGCTCCACCAAAATTTTATCGGAACCTCCTAAGGAGATGTGCTAGCCTCCGAGCTTGCCACGTGTCTCTCATCCAACGGCCCATTTCAAAAATATACAAACCCCATCAAGGGTTAGAAACACACTTCATACCACCAAATGAATGGCCTAGAATCAACCACATGGCACAATCTGATTGGCTATGAGAAAAGGGAATATTCCCCAGAATATTTCACCTGCTAACTGTACATGTATGCTAATTCGAAATAATACTCCTCTAATTTCACCATCCAATTATCCCATCTTCCTGAATGGCTCAACCTCCCTGATGAGAGGATTTTTCCAGCACCATACATGAGAGAAGTACCCCATCATACGCGATACTAGGCATCCCAGTCACAAAAATTTTAGTTGTTTGGGAAAACAAACAGAACGCGATATCTTCCTTCCAATGCATACACTAATCTTAGCTTGTCTATGATCATATTCCCAACTCTATAGAGATCCTGCTACACTAAAATGAAAATTTTATCCTCCTAAGAAACAACTTCAAAATTCTCGTTCTAATGTGAATCTTACTCTAATACCATGTAGAAATTATGATGTCTATTTGCAACTGCTTATGAAATTTTAATCAAAATCATAGGAAATGAACCTACTCTACTACTCTGCAAAATTCAATTCAATATTTAGAACATCAATCAAAAACATTTAATGAGAAATAACACACATGCACATAGTATTTTTCAAGGGAAAGAAATCTGCTAAAAACCCCAAATCCTGCTTGCATTACTATGATGAATATATATGTATTACAATTTCTTTGCTCAACTAAGCACAACCTGCAAGTGAATAATCTATATATTTTCTCACTAATAAGATCTAACGTAGAATTAGTTAAATTATTCCTCTACTTGAGCCCATATTTCCTTGTGAAATTCCCTGATAAATTAGGCCCCTATTATTTAGAAAAATACTCTAATTGATTGCACAATTCCCAAGGTTGATCATTTGACTACATGAAACACATGTACACTCAAGAATAGTCTACAATTGATATTACATTACCTTGGAATATCCACCATAGTTTATCCTTGCATTCTATATCTATTTTCAGTTGGTTGATCAATTAACTAGGTGATCAATGAGTTTGACTGTAGTCCCATTACTTAACTGGCCTTCCACTAGTTCCTCCAATATTTAGAACTATTTTAACTTAAAACAAATTTAAATAACTAACCTTGATTGCTACAAATTAATAATCACACATGCTTAAAAAAACTTTAACTCCTTTAACTCGAACTTACTGAGCTGACCGAGTGACAAGAGGCATGTCACATAAGTTAACTACATCCAAGTTGTATGTTGATGTGAAAATTCAAATTTTCCCAATTTGACCAAGGAAAAATCAAATTGAGAATTTATTGCTAAATTTTTCAACACGGGGATCATGACCTTTATAATTAAACCCGATACAAGGAAAACTAGGGCTTGAGGTCAATAATGTTTGACTCTCAATCTGCCCAAGAACAATAACAAACATGACTTACTTGTTGAATAAGCACTTGACTACAACCCTTTCAGTCCACTTGTCTTGAACATATGGCAGGTGCTTTGCCACCTGTCTCACATAATTACTACTCCTCCAATACCTCTACACATTAATCTACTCACAAGTTCTTATGTTGCTCCAAAATCCTTGAACACTTCAGCTCCATAAATCTTCCTTCTTACAGTGAATAAGTTTCTCCAATATCATTATACATAGGCTCCAAAACAAGGTCTGCAACACAATGATCTATCCTCTAGAAAGTCAATGTACATTTTGCCTTAACATACCAGCAATCTCACACCTCCTTCATATCGTTGTATAATATCTCTAACAGTGGCTTCCCAAACCCTCCTTGTATGTATTTTCCTCAACCATAGACCTCATTACTCAATCTACCTCATCATATCAGCCTTCCATATGCCCCATTTCCCTCTCTATCTCTGCTCAAGATAACACGTTGCTCTACATTCCACAGTTGAAGGTAATTTCTTCCTCCTTAAGGGATAAATCTTGTCATGATGTATATAGGAATGTTATTCCTTTTCCAATACTCGACTCTCCCTTCTTATGCACAGAAGATATTATAGACTTTGCATAAAGAATTTAATGGCTTAACTCGACTAGTTCAGACCTCTGTCTGGGAATCATTGCACTAAGAACTTTGGTTCTATTTTCCCTCATTAATTTAACCAGAACGAAACCATTTTAGAACACACACCTTTCACAGAATCTCAACCTCCTATCTGAGAAAAATAAACCTTACATCAACACTAAAATAATACCATAAAATCTTCTCTCCAAGGCCATGGCTCCCCCTGAAGTATGTGGCTCCCTTCTAGGTAGATATCTCACAAGAATGAATGCTCGTGTTGTGTGTTTAGACCTCTAGTAGATATCTTCTATATATAGTATCTCTAATCATTGATTTAGGGCTTCTAAAATTCATTAAGGTTCCCTTACACAATAATAACAATAAATTATAATATATTTTAGTTCTTTAACCCACCATTTTATGCCCAAACCCCACCACTTGGGTACATTTCCCACAAAACCACTTTTTCATGGGTCAACTCCTTACAAACCCAACACCCTAGGGGCTGTGGGAGGACATCCAAAGCTACACTTCTCAACAATCTTGAGACTTATTTAAGGTCAACATTGGAGGTTTTTTGGCCCACGTTTTTGCTAGCTCATGTTTTTGTGCCTTTGTATTTTGATATAATGAATACTTCAAAAGACTTGGGATAATTTATTGTAATATTCCTACATGTTAGTGGTAAAGAATAACTTGGATGGCTTGGTCATATTTTCTCGAGGGAACAAAGATATTTTTAATTAGTTTTCCCCACAAACATTTTCTAAGGTAAAATGTGTGTCAATGTGTGTGCATGATTTATGTGTTTTATTATTTTTAAATTATTATTTCTTCCATAGGCTTTGCTTATTCCTAGCATATGTGATTATGCACTAGTAGTTGAGTGTACTGATTTTGAAACATGTGAAACAATGAGAAATAAATCATAGATTTGCACACACACAATTATTTTTATATTGCACACCACATCACACAAGTACATCAAGCATATATGGTGCTTATGGGATCCAATAATTTCTAAACTAAGAGATTGGTTGTTGAGAAAATATCTCAACAACCCAACCACTCAACAAACTAAATCTACATGTTTACAAATGTAAGTGTCATTTCTAATTACCCCTATTAACTCTTAAATTATTACATAAATCCTAAATTACATATAAATCACATTTGTCTAATATGGTCTTCATCAACAATTGCATCCACTATGGGACCTCGTAGACACTGCTCTTTCTTCACCACCACATGAGCTACCACTTGACCTCCATTTAAAACATAACTACCTCTGACCGTCGTTGACGAGCTTTGTAGATTTGATGTTTCTTGACCTGCCAAAGGATAATATGATATTGGACCACTCTATGGATTAACTTTTATTTATCAAAATGCAGTTAACTAAAATTTTGATAGTTATATAGGTAAGTTGTTTGGGTACTGAGTGTACTCAACAGTAGATCATACAATTGACCTGTAACACACAATGATCTCATAAAAATAACCTATAACTAATGCTATTGAAGCCTAAAGCACAACAGGACCAATGATCATATAATAGACACACACAATCAAATTAGTGATATGTTCTCTTGGCATCGAAGAACATCAATAACCACTAGTTTAATTATATTCCTGTGTTCATTAGTTCGTTCTGCACCTTTTATATATATATGTTTTAAAAAATTCTGAGAGGATCTTTATCATGGTCATTGTCATAATCTCAGAAGTCCTCAAGTTTAATGTATGGTGAATCTTCAAAATTAACCATGTTTTTTTATTCTCTTAATTTTTCATTTAAGAGATATTTTACACGAGTTTTGAAATTGAAATTTGTGTGCCCATGTCTTCGATGGTAAAATAATTCGACAGAGTTAATATTTTTATTGACTCTGGCCTTGGATAATATTTCCATCTCAACATGTGAGTTTTCCTTTGCATCACATGTTTTCATCCTCTTTTCCTCTATTAATAGTGCTAAAATAATTTCATCTAGTGATCAGGAGGAGAACTGACTTAAAGTGAAAATAGCATTATCATAACATGAAGATAATTTTTTTAATAAAATAGCATTAGCATATTCATCATCTATTTTTTCCCCAATTTCCTTCAACTTCCTTATGAGTGATTTTATATCATTTATGTGTGTAGAAAATGATACCCCGTCATGCATTTTAAGTTTGAATAATTGTAATTTAACGTAGAATTTTTCATTCACAACTTTTTCCCCAAACATCTTACTTGAAGTTAGCGTAAATTCTTAACGCAAGTGTATGAAAATAGACTACTTTAGATGTGTATGAAAAACCACCCTAATAACAAAAATGGATGTTTAACTCTTTAGATCTGCAATGAATAGTTAGAACAAATGCTGCCAAAAAACAGATCTATGCAGTAAAAGTAGTTAAACACTGAAAATAAATAGTAATTACTCCATGCATCTAACAAAGAAGACAAGATTTAAAGAATGTTTTCATATATTATTACACATGGTGAAGGGAACAAATATACGTTCCCAGTCCCCCTAAATGGGATGGGTTCTTGTTTGTCTTCAACGCTTTAGTTCCAGAAGTTTATCTCTCTCAATGGTGCGTAAAACCCAAAATGTATGTTGAACTCAAGTGGGAGCTCAAAAGGAAAAATAAAATAGTAGCAACAATGAGAATGATCAAAGTGTAACAATGAAAAGGATCAAAGTGAAGAATGAATGGAAAAAACCTTTCTATTTATAACAAAATATTGATTTATCCTCAATAATGGCGAATAATAAAATATTATTAACCAAGATCTAGATCTAACCGCTTGGAATATTTTATTATATTTTGTTGGAGGGAAAAGGTGTTTAAATTGGCTAAATAACTTTATTTAAAAATAATAAACAAATAAATGATTTATTTATCATTTCAAGAATGTGGTTAAAGAATAATAAACAAATAATTATTTGTTTAATTATTCCTAGATGATTTAGTGAAATTTAACAAGGAATAATAACCAAATAATGATTTAATTAATTATACATAGAGAAAAATAAGATAAATAATGATTTATCTAATTATTTCTCATAATTGGGTTAAATATGACCAAGAATATTATTTAAACAATGGTTTAATTAATTATTTCTAGAGGGAAATGAAATAAATAAGGATTTTTTTTAATTATTCCTCATGGGGTTTCTTATTTAAACCATAAATAACTTAATAAAATATGGTTTATTAAATTATTTCTTATAATGAAAGCAATTTTACTATGGTAAAATTGGTTTTACATTGTGTACTTCGATCAATCTAATTATAAATGGTTAGATGAACAATTTTTGGTGATAGCACTTAGTTATTCCCATATTTGTGCAGAGGATTTTTCTAAGTCGGGATTTTTCTAAGTCTATAAGGTGAAGTTGTAAATCTAACAAAGAGAGTCCTATCATGGAATTAGCTCTCTCTTCCCTTTTCATCCATTCAATTAATAATTTAGGGTCTTGAGGTGTTGGTTCTTCTCCTTTTACCAAGAAATAAATCAGAGATGTGCGCACACATAATCATTTTTCTATTACATACCAAATCACACAATTACATCAAGCATATATGGTGCTTATGATATCCAACAATTTCTAAACTAAGATATTGGTTATTGAGAAAATATCTCAACAACCCAACCACTCAACAAACCAAATGCAATTATAAATTAAACTAAGAGTAACTGATTCTCTTATGTGATTTAAATGAAAGGCATAAAGCTACATAAAATCAATCTTTATATCTTTCAAAATAAAAAAGAACAAAATATATTCGTTGATCCACCACACATTAAGAATCCTAAAACTATATTAGATAACAAATCCTCGGCTGAGAAAAAATACTTAAACAAAATGGATATTGTATCACTTTCTATAAGATAATATTCCAAACATTTATTCATGAAACAAATGAACAAACAAGTAGTCAGATAATAATGGTATAATAGAATATAACACGACGTATGTATCAATTTAACTCACAAGATGTTAATATTCTCATGAATCTGATCTACTGGAATCAAATCACAAAGATTAAAATCAGTAGAGTGTTGGGATATGTATAATTATTCTCGAGACACTAGTCAGTGGAGTAGTTATATGATATGTTTTATGCACGGGTAATTAAACTAACACAAAGGAAAATTAATGCATAAATATAACTATCAGTCCACGATCCAAGTCAGTGTACCTCAAGCAATATGACCTTTAGAATTCCCAAGATCAAACCACAGAAAGAACAAAGACAAGTAGTAATAATAGTATGGTTATGGAGGGATAATTCAGATGAAGATGCCAACAAAATAAAATCATATTGATATATCCAATCAAAATGAATATGAGTTCCACAGTCATAGTTTTCAACATCACTTTTCTAGCATTTCCTCCCTCTCCCCTTTATTGTCAAAATGAGGGATATATGTGTTTACCAGCCTTTGCGTACCAAATAATAGCACTAAAATTGTATTTTAACAATTAACTACAAATATTAACATAAATTGTTGTTTTCCTAGACCTTATGGTTGAATGATATAACTAAGACAAAATAATTGGCAACAGAATTTCCATACGCAGTCAACAATAGTCCCATTATAGTGGAGAAAACTTTGGGTCGTAAATTCCAACAACACAACCTTGCATATGTGGAAAGTTTGTCAAAAACATAAACCAAAATTAACAATTTTAATAAAAAAAATAAAGGAATATTGTTGCAAAATGTTTAGTTTTGTAGCAAATTTTTATTCGAAAATAGAAAACAACTAAATAGAAAAAAGAAAAAAGAAAAAAACATACCTGAGAAGCTTCATTCAAAATAAAATCACTACTTTTGTGCATCTGAATCTTCTAATCTAGAAATAGTGAATTTAATCTTTAATGAATCAATAATAATATGTATTAAAGGAAATTTCAGCCTAATAGTGCCCATGAAATTTTCTGTTAATTTTCATGTCATAATATGTAAACCAATCAAAATCCTTTAAATTTAGAAAGAGGTACATGTAAATATTTTGGAGGGAAAAGAAGAAAAACTACTCTTTTAATTATATTTTTGGCTTATCTCCTTATAGGTTTACAGGAATTTCAAGTGTAGACACTCATTGGATGCAGAATTAAATTGCGCATCTAATGAGTATCCATTAGGGATATTTTTTAGAATACCCACATTGATAAAAATTTAACATACATTAAAAAAACATGTTGAAGACATTTTTTAATGTACAATTTTTAATAATATGGGTATTCTCAAATGTATGCATAATGGGTATTCGCTAGATGTGGAATTTAATTTCGCATCTAATGAGGTGTCTACACTTGAAATTTCAATAAACCTGCAAGGCGATAAACCAAAAATACAATTAAAAAAAATAGTTTCTTCTTTTCCCTCCAAAATTCACAACTCTTACTTTATTATTTTAAGTATTATTTTATTAATTTTCCTTAGGAGACCACTTTTAAGTTGAAATTTCCTCTAATGAGTTTCGTTTGACTCAATTTTTCTTTCAGTGATGGAATATTTTACTTCCTTGTTAATTTTCTTAGCTCGAGAGGATGCCCTTAACTATTGATTTTCCTTAATTAACTAGCCTATGCAACTATTCAGACATGGAAGAGTGAAAAGAAACTACTTGTGCTAATAGAGGTTCAAGAGAGAAGGATCTAGGTCAAAAAAGTTGTGAGGAGTCCCATTGGTATTGTTGTCGACATTAGGTTTGACTTTCTCGTATTCTACATAATCTTTGACATGAGGTTTATTCTTCTTATTTGTGGGTTCAAGCGTGGATTCCAAGTCAACAAACACATTTTTTACAAGAGCTTTGACATGCCTATTCTGCCTTGCCTATGAAATTCACCTTTGAACCTGTTTAATTTTAACTTGAGATTGAACATGTGTTTCTTCACGACTAATCTATTAATTTTGTGCATGTTCTAAAGATGGATGTTTGGGGTGTGAACTAACCCTTAGGGGTTAGTCTTAATTTTTATCCCTAAGCTTTTGCTTCAGCTCTGTAAAAATAGGAGTGTTTCCCTTGGACATACTTCACGTTAAACACACAGGGTCGAAATCAGGGTTTGACTTGCATCTCCATTTGAAAGACATGAGGCACGTTCTTGGAAAGGTTCGTCATCATCATTCGAGGATGAATGGTGAGGCATCAACTGGACATAATCATACGAAGGAGGGTTAGGTATAGAAAGACCTGGAAAATGAAAACCCTTAGGGAGTACAGGTCTGTCAAAACCATTTCACTCAAGAAAATGGTCCTAATTATCCCCAACTTTAACCAATTGATTCCTAACCAAAATACAAATCAAATTGTGATGGAAGATTGATTGATTGTTGTGCAACTGGTAAGCATAGTCCATTTTCGTCAAAATTTTATAAATAGAATAACAAATTGAACTTGCGACCAAGGAATACCTACAATAGTCTAATATGGTTATGAAAGACCAAACTATACCGACCTTCACATGTAATATATTGACGCAAGAAAGGAACTAGGTTTTTCCAATTTGGCTTGAGAGAAGTGATAGGCATACCTTTGATGTGGTAAACATATTCCTTATTTGTGAGACGCTTTTTCCACGGGATGTCATGTACTTTACAATTCCTTGACCATTTCTCCCCTTCAACTGGGAGACAACTCGCTAAATCACGATAAAACCCTCATCAACAGTAATTTCCAGTCACCTATCATGGCTTTCTTCCCATTTAATGTAGAAGAAAAAACTATGACCATGCCCTTGTTAAAACCTTGAAAGAATTGGAGAAATTTCCATGAGCCCACTTGGCAGAATAGTTTTTCACAATCATCGTAAGCCCCTGCCATTTATGAGCTAATAGCTTCAGAACAAATGAGACACGACATGGTTAGAGTTTTGCAAAGGTTTTCATCATATATTATAGCGAAATAGGGAGAGGAAAAAACAAACAAAAACCAAACCCTAGGTTGTAGAGAAACTAGTGAAGTAAGGGAAGAGATAATTAAAATGGGAAAGACTAGTATTAATGAAACCCCAAAGCATTCGAGACCAAAAAATGAAAAGACAGTACTAGAAGAATAATTACTTCGAATTATGAATGGCTGAGAGATGTTGATTATATATTGTTGGCAATAATCTCGATCACGATCCCGCAAAGGATGGTTGGTAACCATAAAATCCTAATGTGGGTCCCAAAACAATGAAATTTGTGTTGTAAACTCCAACTATGTTTATTTTGAATTAAGAACCTTCTTAATATCACCACATTGGAACCTATAGTCTTAGGTCAATCTTTTAATGAATAATTTAAATCAAGTTTCATTTATTTAAAAGCATGATATGGCGTCAATAAAGATTTATTTTAATTATGTGCATATATTACAATGTTATTACTTTTGTATTTTATATTTCATATTATAAAATTAAAAGTTTAGATATATCTTAATAACATTTAAAATTAATTTTGGATATTGAATGATTCTCTACAATTACATGTTAAAATTTGATATGATTAATAATAATGAACTTTCCAAATTTGAAAATTTATACAAACACATTGTTCAAAATTGCTTTTAAAATTTTCACTATTTGATGGCTTCTTACACTTGAAGTTGAAACTCTAAAATTCTTACACTTGAAGTTGAAACTCTAAAATTTATGCTTGTAAACACATTTATATATACCAATCACATTTAAAATTTTTAATATTTGATACCTTTCTCCAATTACATATTAAAATCTAATATATTACAAAATCAAACAACATAACGAATATATTTGAAACATGATAAAAAAGTTAGGAAAAAGATTTAACAAATTGAATAGGGAAGGGCTTGATAGCGGCCATCCTTTCAATTAACTCCTTTCACTTTAACATTCATATACTAGATAAATAATAGGCCTCTGAATAATTAATTTAAACAAGTAATAATTATATATAAAGAACACATTGACCAAATAACCTTGAAAGTAAGTGTTATAAATAGAGACACTAGAAAAAGTATCCAAAATTAATTATATATAAAAAACACATTGACCAAATAACCTTGAAAGTAAGTGTTATAGGTAAATAGAGACACTAGAAAAAGTAACCAAAGTTGTACTTGCCAAAATCGTTACAATCAAATAAAATTAAACTCAAATACTAAAATTGGCAAGCGGGCCATTTATTTTTTAAATATAAAAGGGAATAGTTTAGCCTTGGGACATACCCACACTCTCTCACATTTGGTGAGAATAACATATGGTTACATGTATAAAAATACAATGTGATTCAACAACTTAAACAAACTCTTGAAAAATTAAATTTGAAAATTAATTAAGACAATTAATCTTAATGACACAATAACAAAATCCCATTAATTTATTTTATAAAAACCAACATATCAATAACAAGACTACAAGGTAGCAATTACCTGCCCTTTAATGTAAATATAGAAATGTTACAATTTGAGTTTGAGTATATTTATGAGTAATTGTTTTCAGTGCCTTGTTAATTCACTTAGTAAGAACATATGGATAACACTTTAAGATTGGAATCTATCATGTTTAAAATGCTCAATCATAGAATCATAGATTAACTAATTATAACTATATTATATTAGGAATTTGGCTTCTGTGATCCATAAAATGTGTGTAAAATTTTTTCGGTGAAAATCACATAAAAGAAATTTGTGTCGACGCGTTTCCAACCAGCCAATGTGGTTCATCATCAGGACAAGATGAGAAATCTGACCAAGAAACCAGTTTAAGTAGAACAAGACTACTCCAACTACCAACGGCTAGTTTGACTGGAATAGGAAAATTATTATTATTATTATTATTATTATTATTTATTTATTTTTATTTTTTAAATTTGATTATGTTTTTATTATAAATTCTATATAAATATAAATAAAATATAAAATCAAATCAAATAAATTAAATAAATAAATCAAATATAAAATCAAATCAAATAAATAAATAAGTAATAATAATAATAATAATAATAAGAGTACTAATTAATCAAATAATTTAATATTACTAAAGAGATAAGATTTAATAATAATAATAATAATAATAATAATAATAATAATAATAATAATTAAAAAAATAAATAAATGAATAAATAAATAAATAAAAATAAATAAAAATAAAATAAAATTCAAATTCAAATTCAAATTCAAATAAAAATTAAAAATAAATAAATAGATAAATATACTAAAAATAAAAATAAAATATAACAAATAAATAAATTTAAAATAAAAATTAAAAAAATTAAAATATAAAAATAAAAATAATATATATATAAAACAAAACAAAAATACTAATCAAAACCAAATTAGAAAAACAAAAGGAGCACATCTGGATAGAGGAACCAAGATCGACTAAGAGTGAAGAGCAGGAATCCAGCATCTGCTAACATTCCATCCATCATCCCTATTAAGGTTAACCGGCCTCTTTTCTATTTCCAAGGCTTCCCTTGTATAGATTTGTCTTACCTCGACCTTCTTTAGTTTCGAGGGTGTATTCTTTGAACAGACCTGTGGTGTGGCCATGGGTTCCCCCCTTTCCCCTGTTGTTGCTAATCTTTTCATGGAACACTTTGAATCGAAGGCCCTTTCCTCTTCCCTTTTTCAACCGAAGCTTTGGAAAAGGTTTGTTGATGACACCTGTGTATTGTGGCCCCATGGTAAAGAGAAATTAGACCTTTTCTTCCAGCATCTTAATGATCAATCTGACTTCATTAAGTTTACCATGGAATTTGAAGTTGATGGTAGCCTGGCCTTTCTAGATGTCCTTCTTTCAAGAAATGATGATGGTTCCTTCTCTCATCAAGTTTTTAGAAAGAAGACCCATACTGAATAGTATTTACATGCTAGTTCTCATCATTTCCCGACTCAGAAGCTTGGGGTTCTCAGTACCCTAGCAACCAAAGCCTTTAGAATCTCAGATGTGAATCACTTTGAAGGTGAAAAATCGCATCTCCTTAATGTCTTCTGTAAGAACGATTATAGCAGGGCTCAGTGTCTTAGAGCTTTTCAAAAAGCTGAGAAAGGTCCTAAGGTTAAGAAAGATACTTACGATCGGTTATCTGGAGTTCACCTTCCTTTTATCCAAGGTACTACTGATAAAATCGCAAGGATATTGAAGAAACACAATTTCTCTTCAACTTTCAAGCCTCTCCTCACTATCCGTGGTTCTCTTAGATCGGTTAAAGACCCGATTTGCCCGATGGATGGTAAGGGTGTTTATTTGATTCCATGTTCCTGTGGGAACCCTTACATTGGTGAAACAGGTCGATCTATTAACCAAAGAATTCATGAACATGTCGTTGACCTTAGACATGATAGATCTCGGTCCTCTGCCTTGGCAGAGCATGCTGAAAAAACAAATCACCATATTTGTATTGAAGATACTAAGGTTATTGCAACTATTGACCTCTTCCACCACCGAAAGTTAAGGGAAGCCTTGGAAATAGAAAAGAGGCCAGTTAACCTTAATAGGGATGATGGGTGGAATTTTAGCAGATGTTGGTTTCCTGCTCTTCACTCTTAGTCGATCTTGATTCCTCTATCCAGATGTGCTCCTTTTGTTTTTCTAATTTGGTTTTGATTAGTATTTTTGTTTTATATATATATATATATATATATATATATATATATATATATATATATATATATATATATATATATATATATATATATTTATTTATTTATTTTTATTTTGATTTTTAAATTATTATATTTTTATTTTTATATTTATTTATTTATTTTTATTTTTATTTTTTATTATTATTATTTTTTAAATTTATTTATTATATTTTTTATTTATTTATTTATTTTTATTTTTTATTTTTTAATTATTATTATTATTATTATTATTATTATTATTATTATTATTATTTTTTATTTTTTATTTTATTTTTTTATCTTACCTCTTTAGTAATATTAAATTATTTGATTAATTAGTAGTATTATTATTATTACTTATTTATTTATTTGATTTGATTTTATATTTTATTTTTATTTATATAGAATTTATAATAAAAACATAATCAAATTTAAAAAATAAATAAATAAATAAATAATAATAATAATTTTCTTATTCCAATCAAACTAGTTGTTTTTCCAACGGCTAGTTGGAGTAGTCCTGTTCTACTTAAATTGGTTTCCTGGTCAGATTTCTCATCTTGTCCTGATTATGAACCACACTGGCTAGTTCAAAAGGCATCGACACAAATTTGTGATTTTCACCAAAAAAATTTTACACACAAACTATATTATAGTTACAAAAAAAAGTTTTGATTTACGTTAATTATAATTTAATATATATATATATATATATATAGTTCAATCTGCCACTTCTCTTTAAATTATTTGTGCTAATAGTTTTTTTATTTATTATTTTATACTAGTATGTTTATTTATTATTTTATACTATTAAATATTGAAGTGCAATTGCAAAATACTTTTAATTTATATAATTTTTATTAATGTAAATTTAGTAAATTATGATAAATAAATATAATAAATTATTTTTTAAAATAAATTTCCACTTAAATTATTATTATCAATAATTTTTTTATAATATTTAGGTATGATGAAGTTTTTATAAATTTAATTTGCATAATATTTATATATCTTCTATATTATAAAAATTTATTTTTATTTTTAAATAGATATTTTATTTTATTTTTAGTTCTTGCTTCTTAGTTTAATTTAATTACTAATTTATTTTGTATTGTTATTATGTAATTAGTATTGGTTGAATGTAATTAATATTTAACTTATTTATTTATTTCAACTCATTCATGTTCTAAAAATTTATTTTAAAAAACAATACATGTATTTATGAATTTAAAATTATGTACAATTAAGTAAAAGTAAATTAATTATATAGTATATAAATTTTATTTTATTTTAAAAATAAGCTAAAATATAATGTATAGTCATTTTAACACAATTCACATTTAAAAAAATATTAATTATAAAAATAATTAATATATGCATGAAATAATATTATTAACCATTCTCATATACAGTAACTGGTGCTGTTAAATGGAAATTCATTTCCATCAATCCTTAGCAGTGGCCGCTATTTTCCAGCGGACATGCAATATCACGTGCCACACCATATAAATCTAGTCGGCTCTTATTCTTGCTTACAGTCTGGAGAATATTTTAGGCTACAAGAGTTTATGTACGAATATTTGATCTTGGAATACATTCATGATTTTCATGATTTTCGATATACTGATCTCCCGTGTCACAATGAGCAATAATTGACTGATATGAGTTATTAGGGCAAACGAAAATGCGGCTGCGACAGCCCGGTTTAACCCTGCAAATACACAAATAAATTCATTACACAGTGCAATGGCCCGCAGCTCGAAAACTGTCCTCCCAAGACTTCATGGCAGTTGATGTCAGCAGGAATATGTAGGACTGGATGTGGCATATATTGACATTTACATTAAGTATGGCACAGGGCAAGATATATTCTGTTACCTCACTGTAAGTTATTGTTTTTAACATATGTGGGTTTTGGTTTTCAAGTTCCTGTGGTTATTGTTTACTGGAGAGCTTGCCAGATTATCCACAGTCTTACGAAACACTAGTCGACGTTTCAAATCCCAACGGGGATCCATCTTCAGGACTTTGGAATGAAGAACTATAAGAAGGGTCATAATACATTAATAGTGAAGAAGGTAGGAGAGGTAAGGACCGACCAAATTTTTTTTCAATAATTTCAATTTTTATAAAATCTTAATTTTAGATTTTATTCAAAGATTTATTATTTATTATTTTAATTTTAATAATAATATAAAGATTTTAATGCTAAAAAATAATAAACTTACTAAATTTATTTTATTAATAAGTCTATTATTTTCAAATTTTTAATATTAAAAATAACAAAATTATTAAATATATTTTATTAATAACTTTATTATTTTCAAAGATATGGAAAAATCCTATCACTTATTAATTCATATGATGTTTATATTTTTTTTTTTTAATTTTTTTAATGTTTAATATAATTTATTTAAGGTTATTTTAATTCATAATTATTAAGGGTAATTTATTCTATTTTGAAATTTTAGCTTATTATTTTTAATTTTATTTTAAAAATTAAAAATAACAAGTTAAAATAAAAATCGTCCTATCTATTTTAAAAAAAAAAATCATTTTAAAAAAATAAATTAATTAAATAAACTAAGGAATTTTTAAAGAGTATTAATATTTATTTATTTATATTTTATAAAAATAAATAACTATTTAATACCCTAGAAAATTTTTATGGTATAAATTGGAAATGATTTAGTTAAATATACTAACATGTTTATTAATGTTTATTGATTAGTTATCTATAAGTTAATTTCTAATCTAAAAAATATAATAATCTAGTAAAATAAATAAGGAAGGGAAGCAAATAAGTATTCTCTACTTAATAATTATTTATAAATTAATTAATTTTTATTTATATAAAATAAAAATTAATTAACATTAATAATTATTAAAAGAAAGTTCCTTATTTGTTAAACCATTACTTAAAGAAAGGAGACAAACCTTGAAATTATTATACCTACAAACTCATACCTCGGAGGAATGTGTTTTTTGAGGAGCAGATTTGTCGAAGAAGAGGTCGCCAACTTTCACTAATTTCATATCTCCCATCCCTATTGAGGTTATCAGGGTGTTTTTTGATCTCCAGGGCCTCTCTTACTTTCCTTCTGTAATAGTGATCTTCTCTTGCAATGATCTTTGCATCTTCAAGACGCACTTGGTGGTTGGTGCTTAGTTTTTGGATTATTAAATGTATTATGCATTGTACTTTTAACACATTTTACAAAGCATTTTCTAATAACATGTTGAAAATATGGACCAATAAAAAATCAGAAAAATAAATTTAAATAATTTAAATAAATAAACAATAAAAAAATTTAATGTTTAACTATGAAAAATTATAAAAAAAAATTGCAAATAGAAAAATTAATGTCAACATCACAAAAAACCCAATACATAATCCCTGCTAAGGCAGGTACAACAATAACATCCCATTATCCTATTTAAAGAGCTATTTAATTTTGAAATCCCACATCACATTTAGAAAGCAATTTAATTTTGAAATCCTTACCCTGCTGTCAACTTGTCATCTCAATGGAAAAGTACCTGCCACAATGGAAAAGTACCTGCCATAATAACGCGCATACTTTTAATACCAATCAACCAACCAACGCCTAATAATCAACTACTCCAATAAAAATCAGTTGATTTATCGATCATTATCAGTACCATATATAATAACTATGACATGTACTCCCCCCAATGAGATTGAAGATCATTGTATCACTTATTTATTTATTTCACGTCCGGCTACGGAATGCCATTTTTCACATTTTCCCCAACCTATCGCCCTGCAATTACTTGCCCCACGAATTATTTATGGATCATATAAATATTATTATTAGAATTATGAGATATGATTTTGCCAATAAAATAATTGAGTGATCATTGTATTTCATGTATTTTTTTCCTAAATCCATATAATTGCTTCTGTAACGTCATTCTCCTAGTCATATTGATTTGCTTTATCGACTTATTATTATTATTAGAGTAATTATGAGATATGATATGAGATATTTTTATTTTTTTCAGTACAGTGCCGGGTCGGGGTTCCATCACTATTTGTAACATCATTCTTACCGTCTTATTCAGTTTGTAGTCGATAATCGATATTCACTGCACCATATTCATATGTGAGAAACTAATACAAGATTTAGCAATAATATCGTACGAGAAACTAGTACAATGATATCGTCAATTCTGGCTGGATCAAGATCTGTAAAAACCAAATTTCACAATTTAACCATGAGAAGTTCATATAGAAACCCCGGCCGAAGTACAACAAATTTCTGAGTATCTTTAACCACCTACAAATTAATTTGCATGCATATTCATTTTTTCAGAAGCTCAAGCTATCCAAAGAACCCAACTATGGTGACGGATTGCTCGCGAATTTTTATCGCTGATTGGATATACATGACGATGAGGGTGATTTCCATGCTGAAACACACACCAAAGGGGTAGAACCCCATCTCAGAACCAGTCGATTATGCCGCACCATTTCTACTTCATAACATCCACTGCTGCTGCTGCTGCACAGCACATTACATTTTGCATCAATCATGTTCTTATTGCTTATACTACATTCTTCATAACCACAGTTGAGCGGAAGTTCAACAACGCTGGAATTGGTGGTATCCGCTGGCCTATCATCACTACTACTCATAACTCTCCTTGACATGGCCGGCCCAAAAAATATGCGCTCCACCATCGCTCTTGCAAGTCCATGTTCTGGAAGTCCAGCTTCAAGCGAGTCGAAAATGGCGCACAGCTCCTCCAAACGACGAGCGAAGCTCTCTACAAAGTTGGCAGTTCCACTCTCGATGCCATGGGGACCCGTAGCGAGCGTAACGGCCACTGGATTGAGGTGCCGTGTGCCAACTAAGAATTCCAATACCTGTGATTTGTTTCTGAGATTGAGCATGTGAGGCAATTGCCACATACAGTTCACTATTACAATCTCCCCCTCCTCGGACGGCAGGATGCTGTCCTTGAGGCCTTTCAAATCCGTTTCTTGGTACGAAAATGGGATCCCCGCAGAGGCTGCGTACTCCGACAGCCTTCTTTCGGTATGCCCACAATACAGCAGATCACACTCTTCGTCTGCCCATTTGATTGCTGTGATTTTCAAGTGACGAACATCAGCATTATTCCTCAATTCCTCCATTAATGGCGGCCATTGCATGCCCTCCATGATATCGAAGTCAATGATATGGATTCCCACATTATTACCACCGCCAGCCGCCACTGCAGCTTCCAGAATGCATTCGTTAGCAGTGAAGTGAGGTATTCGTATGTAATAAGGATAAGCTACATGCAGCAGCCTCAGAGCTCCCAGAAAATGCTCCTTTGTGGTCTTATCGCTGAGCTCCAAATGGGTGAGCGATTTATTGAGATTAGAGTAGTGAAGTAGAGCATCGAAAAGATAGTAACCCACTCTCTCCATAGTGGAGCCAGTGCATGAAACGAGCTGTCGCAATCTGCAGAGGATGACCTCTACCAGATCTTGTGCTTCCTCCGACATTGCCTCTGCGCACGCTGTCAAGAGATGTAGCAGCCTCAATCCTTTGTATTCAACGCTGCCATGATCATCATCGACAGAGGACGAATCTGCTTTGTCTGTTACGATTGATTCTGATCTGCTGTTGCCTGCCGCAATATCGTCAGAAACCAGTTGATCCCCCGTGATTAGAGCAGACTGCTCCTCACAAGTGATTGTGTCTGTACTGTTTATTGCGATAATGGTATCTTTCCTATGACTCAATATGAGTTCTTCCTCGATATTATTACTCGCATCTTGGAGCTCTGCATCCATTAAATACTCTCCACTAGCCTGCAAGTCTGCTGGCAACGACAGATTATTAACAGAGCAGCCATTGATGTCGTTGATGAGTAAATCATCCCATGACGCCCATTCGGCTGCATCCATTTCCACGTCCATTAATTGTTCTACTGCTGTAGATGGAGAATTACTATCCCAATCTACATGCGGCGGAGTATTGAATATGTGATCCCAATGATGTTCAGAAAACCATGATGCTCCCATTCCAGCTTCCATACTCCTTAATATTCCACACTCGTTAAAAATTAAAACTCCAGTTCTCCACCGAATGCGAGAAGAGAGAGTGAAACTTGGGTACCTAAGATAGTATGACGATGAACAATGATTGATAAAGTTATTCATGGTTGGTTGATTGACAGCATTGCCACGTGATAAATAAATAATGACCGATTTTTTCACGCTGTACCGTCAATATCGTATCAACGTGATTAATAACGAGTGTTTTCAAACATATTAATGATGAACAATGATTCATACAAAGAATTGCAACGTGATACAGAACGATCGAACTTTTTCACGCTGCACAGTTATTTATCATGTTATTCTCATTGATTTCATTGAGTGATACAGTGACCGCGACAACCATCGAATTTGATTCTCCACACAACTTTTTCATTTCTTTTTACTGTTAAAAGAGCTTTTGGTTTTATCCTTCATTCATATTGGACGATTATTGTGGATATTTTTGTTTTTAAGATGCAATGAGATTAATCTTTTTGATTTCTTCCTATTATTGATTTCAATGAGGATGAACAAAGTGCGTAAGGAGCAACACTACCTTGGTTAACAGAATATGTATTAACAATATATTACGTTTAATATTAATAAAATGGTAGTGTAAAAACTAAAATTTGCTTATGTTAATTTTAGTAACTTGTATCATAATGTTGATTTACAAAAACGTGTATATATATATATATATATATATATATATATATATATATATATATATATATATATATATTTATATTTCAAGATAGTTAAAATTATATATGTCAACATAGTTATATCTATATAGTGAGAGATTAATTGAATTGATTGTGAACTTTTTTCTTTCCTTCATCCGAAGATTTTATCATATATATTTTATTTTTGATAATTTTTTTTGTATTTTTGGACTTTTTAATTTTGGAAAATCACTTGTAATATATATTTGTATTTTTAATTTCAAAAATATTTCCAATATGATTGGAAGATTGAAGACAAAAAACAATTAATGAAAATAGGTAGGGCACTTAGTTGGTAATAAAATTATTTCTAATAAACTAAAACCTTGTCCTAAACAAATGTGGTCTTGTCACAACATTACATGATCCATTGTTTGTTTTTTTGTGTTTTTTGATTTTTTTATAAAGTCGGTTATTGTGATATCTATTCCAAATAGAAAAGGAGCAAGCTCCCATTACAAGGAGTGTTTAAAGAGAAGCAGGCTTAAGGAGATAAGAGCGGGAGCGCACTCCCGGTTACCTAAAGCCTCGTTTCCAAAATGTCTTGAATTTCCTACTACATTTTTGGCATATTACCTTACAAATTGAAAAAGTAGAGAAACATATTTACATAACATAATGGAAAAGGATTAATATATGCAGAGTGAAGATCCTTCTTTGTATTCCGAGATCTACTAGTTATTGATTAGAGCATTTATTGTTGTGATGTGCCCTTGATGTGCTCTTGTTGTGCCCTTTGTGTTGTGCTCTTGTTTTGTTGTGCTCTTGTTGTGCTCTTGTTGTGCCCTTTTGCCCCTCATGCTACCTACTCAAGGCCAAATTCTCTGATCTTACCTGAAAATTCAATTATTATATTCTCTCTCTTACTTTGTCTGTCATGTATTTGTTGGCACTGCTCAAGACGCATCTCTCATTTTGAGCATGGAGAGTGTCGCGGGCCAGAACAAAAAACGTAGAAGAGAGATGACTAGTGATGAACAGAGAGGAAGAAATTGGAGAGGGGGAGAGCTTCCAAATAGCAAGGCACGAGGAGGAAGAAATGAATGAGGGGGAGGGTCGGTGAAGTGGAATAGAGGAAGCGCAGAGCTTGATGATCGTAGGAAAACAAGGCCAAGGGACACGAAGGCAAAGGCCAAGTCTAAGGAATCTCAGGGCCCGAAAGCGATCGGGGATTTCAAGTGAATTGAGGAGGGTGACACATTGGTTTTTATATAAAGACAGGGAGCCCATCGATTGGAGATTCATGGGAAAAAGGAGAGATTAGAGTAGAATCCTGCAATGATCGATTTGGATCTTTTTGGTACAAGAAAATATTCAGTTTACGAGCTTGTTAAGGGTATCACTAATTTTGAGAGAGATTCCTTCATGCATGCTTGATTTCTGATTGATTTTCTTAATCATGGGATTGGTATTTTGACAAGATCTCTATTAATACTGGCATGTCCCATTGTTCTATCAACTGCCTTATTTTCCTGACTGTCTGCAATTTTATTATTATCCCTTAAGATGTGATAATAGGTATTTTTCCCAATCTACTTTGCATATTGATTTATCCTTTCTAGAATATGGCGCAGAGCTGCATTTTTTAAACTATTGCCAATGACCATTGCTTGTATAATGATCAATGAGTCTCTAAAGATTATTGGGTTCATTATTCTTCTTTCTTTTAATATTTTGACCCCAAGGAGAAGCCCAAAAGCTTTCGCTCTGTTGTTAGACATATTGCCTAATCCCCAATCATACGATATGGTGTCTCTCTTATCGCTGGTGAGTATAATTCCTTCGGCCCTTGCTTTTCCATGATTCTTTTTCGAAGCCCCATCGAAGAAGAGGTAGGGTTTGTTGATTGAGCTAATCCATTTATGGAAGACTTCTTTTGTGAGCCTTATTTTCCACTTTGGTTTTTCCTTTTTGGGAATGGGAATTGTTGCAAAATTAGGTCTGCTACTTACAAACCTTGCCCACTCTCTTTCTTCTACTTGAAGTTGCACCCAATAAATTCCTTTTGTTCCTTTAGTAGAATACAATTTGGAGACTTGTCCCCATTTTTTGGAAATTACCCTTTCCACTGTTGGCTTTTTATTCTTGAAAATCTTATTTTTTATGGTAAACCAAATCTATCAGCATAAAAACGAGGGAATGTTGATCTAGTACCTTTACCTAGTCATTTTATTTTTGAGAGAGTAAAGATAATTATTTTCTAGTTAGCCAAAAACTCATTGAGTGGGATGGTGTAATTTAGATTTTCTATTATTGGAGAGGCCACACCCTTCCAAAATTCTTTGGTGAAGTTACATTCTATGAATAGGTGTTGAATGTTTTCCTCCTCCTGTAGACACAATGGGCACTAAGAGGGCCCGGAAATTTCTCTTTTTTTCAAGTTCTGTGTAGTGAGAATTTTTCTATTTAGAAGAGTCCATATGAATATTTTAATTTTAGGTAAGCTTTCAACTTTCCAAAGTGTCAATCTTGTTGCCCTTGTTGTTCTTGAAGTACTGCATATGTTGATTTGATGGTATACTTCCCTATTGTAGGAGTCCAAATGTGTGCATCATGTTTCCTTTTCTCAAATGAGGTTGCGCCTTTTAGAAGGGAATTCAGAACATCCCATTTATTTTTTAATTCCTGTGGTAGATTAGGAGTTTCCCATTGTTTCCAGATTCCGTCAGAGTCCCACTGTAATATTTTTTGCAAGTTGGAGAGGCCATTTGAATTCATCCAGTTCCTTAGTCTTAAAATTTCTTGGTTGTTACATAATGGCTCACTCCCATTATAGTTTCCATCCACAAATTAATGTTTTTTCCATTGCCCAGCATTGTTGAAGTGTTTTTTTATCAGTTGTAGCACCTTGAAAATGAGCTTCCATATTTGAGTACAAGGTTTGAGAGGTGCATTCTTGTCCAAGATGGAGATACTTGGAGAAATTAAGTATTTTGACTCTAAAGCATGCTTCCACCAACTTCTTTCTCCAGTAATGAATCTCCAAGATTTCTTGGATCCAAGTGCCATATTCATCAAACCATGTATTCTAATAGAGAGACCTCAATTATTGTATCACGTCGTTACTTGAATCTATTTGATTAAACTGAATTTCTTGGTTTATTTTTTTCCTTCTTGCAATAGAATCCTCTGATTATAACTTCTATTTGCTTATGTATGCTTACAGGGGCAGAGATCATGGAAAACTGATAGAGGGGAAGCGAAGAGAGAATGGATTTTATAAGGATGACTCTGCCTACTTGATTCAACCAAATCATTCCCCAAGAATGGATCTTCTTTTTCATCTTCTCAGTGTATTTTTTCTACGTCTTGGTTTTCAAATTTTACTTAGTAATTGGCAGCCCAAGATATTGGAAATGATTCCAGTTGGCTTGGAAAGAAATTTCTAAGATTTGAGACATTCTTTGTAGTGTCTGGTGAGGAGTGTTCCAACCAAAGATGCAGCTTTTGTCATTGTTCACTAGTCCTCTAGAGACATCCATAAAATTTTCAAGGACTTTTGAATCTTCTTGCAACTACACAAGATGCTCCTCCCATGAGAAGGGCGTCATCCACAAATAGCAAGTGATTTATACGTTTAACCCCTTTGCTTATTGACATTCTAGTCAAGGTGTGATTTCTTCTATAGTGCTCCATATTTCTACTTAGAGAGTCAGCCATCAAGATATAAAGAAAAGGGGACAATGGAAAACCCTGCCTTAGACCCCTAGAGCTTTGGACAAAATTACATGGTCTTCCATTGACTAGAGGAGCGATCCAAGGCCCATTGGTGCATGCTTTTATGATGTCAATGAACTCATCTGAAAAGCCAATTTTTTGTAAAACTACTTAAAGGAAAGACAAATTAACTCTATCAAAATTTGTTGCCATGTCCATTTTCAAAATGAATCCCTTCTCTTTGTAGGCAATGTTGGAATGTAAAGCCTCTTGTACTAGAACGATGTTGTCTACTATTTTTCTACAAGGGACGAATCCACCTTGGTTTTCTATGATTAGAGAATGGACTAGGGGCTTAATGTGATTTGCCTTAATTTTTTATATTCTTTTGTAAGAGGCATTACAAAGGGATATTGGTCGAAATCTATTTAGAGAGGAAGGGAGGGCATGTTTTTGAATAAATTCTAGGTAGGTAGATTTTTTGAATCCTCGCATCTTCTTCTTTTAAAAACATATTTGATCATCTTTAGCGAATCCTTTTTTATCGATTTCCAAAAGGAAAGATAGAATGAGATGGAGAATCCATCCGGTCTAGGGGCTTTATCCGGGTAGAGACTCCAAATGGTTGTCATTAACTCTATATCTGTGACCACTTTTTTATCTCATTATTATTTTCCTCATTTATTATATGCGGGATGTGTTTTAAGAAATCTTTCTCATCTGCTTGCTCATTTTTTGTTGTTAGCAGAGTTTTGAAGTGATTGTACACCTCTTTCTTTATATCTTCATGTCCTTTAATCTCAACACCTCTCTCTCCTATAATTGTTTCAATTTTTTTTCTAATCATTTTGGTCTTCGTTGAATTGTGGAAGAAAGTTGTGTTCTTGGCCCCTGCTTGGATCCACAATTGTCTGGACTTTAACCTCAACGCCTCTTCTTCCCTCCTATTGTTTCTGTATATCTTCCAATGCAGCTCTTTTTCCCTTATTTGATTTTATTTTATATCTTCCATATTTTCCAATTTCTCCTAAGTTTTTACCATTTATTTTTGCATCTCCTCCTTTTTATTTTGTTGTTCCTTGTAACCTTTTTTTTCCCACTGCTTAAGATTTTTTTTTACACTCTTCAGTTTAGATTCCCATATGAAGCTGGGAGAGCCATTTATTTTCTACTTCCAAGATTTTATGATTAACTTCTTTGCCTCTTCACTGTTGTTCCATGGTTGGTTGTACCTAAATGGGAGAGGCCCGAAATTTTCAATGGAGCCCAAAACAAGAGCCACCACTTTATGGTTAGAGGTTGTTGAGGGAATGACCTTAGAGACTACCAGACTGTAGTTAGATACAATGTTGTCCTAAATTAAAAAAAATTATAGTCACTCCTTTATGTTATCCTTTCCTACCCTATTATTATCCCAAGTAAACTTTCCATTCCTCAGAGGAATATCCAATAAATTGCAGCTCTCAATGAGCTCTTCAAGAGTGTCACGAGAGGGATCTGGATGGAAGTACCCCCCCTTTTTTTCATCAACATTTAGAACTAAATTTATTTCTCCTCCAAGAATGAGGTTTTCTTATTTTTCAAGAAACATATTTTATTTCAGTGATTTCCAACATGTTTCCTTATATTTATAATGATTTAGGGCATAGACATTGTAAAGGTTGATTTTCCATCCATCGCCCCCCCCCTCGGACCCCCCTGACGGTAATTAAATGACGGGTGGAATTGTCGCCTCGTTAAGAACAGGGATCCAACGCAGTGATACATAAAGAAGATAATCAGGCTCCACACCCATCAATCTCCCACTTGGAGACTTATTGTAGTAACTCCAATGCTACTTCATTTGTTATACAATGACTTCACTTTGGACCTATTTTTTTCTCATCATACTTGAAGACCAATTGAAACTAAGCATAATCTCAGTTTCTCCCTCGTTACAACTTTTATTAACATATATGTAGGATTATGGCTACTATGTAATTTTTCCATCTTTAGTTGTCCATCTTCCAACACTGACCGTATGAAATGGTACTTGAGTTATATGTGTTTAGTCTTGGAATGAAATGTTGAGTTCTTTGCAAGATGAATGGCACTCTAGATATCATTCTATAACCTTCCCATCTCGTGCTTCTTACCTAATTTATCCATAAACCTTTGTAACCAAATAATTTATTTACTAGCCTTTGTAGCAGCAACATACTTTGCTCTTGTTGTTGAAAGTGCAACAACACACTGCATTTTTGAAACCCAACTGACAGTTGTTCTAAATATATTAAATACATACCCTGTAGTTCTCCTCTTGTTATCTCTATCACCTCCCATATCTGCATCAACATATCCCTGTAGAGAAATGTTTGAACCACCAAAGCATAATGATTGATTTGTGGTACCTCTCAAATATTTGAAAATCCATTTCACTGTCATCCAATGTTCTTTTCCTGGATTTTTCATGTACCTTCTTATAACTCCCACTGCATGTGCAATATCAGGCCTTTTCCAGACCATTGCATACATTAATCTTCCAACTGTTGATGCATATGGAACTTTAGACATATAAGCCATTTCTTCTTGGGTGTTGGGGCACATCTCCTTACTAATTTTGAAATGTCTAGCCAAAGGTGTACTAACTGGTTTTGCATTCTGCATATTAAATATTTTCAACACCTTTTGTATGTACTCATTCTTAGACAATGTTAATTTGCATTTTTTCCTGTCTCTAGTTATTCTCATACCAAGGATTTGTTTTGCAGCTCCTAAATCCTTCATTGCAAATGAATTTTCCAATTTTCCTTTGAGCACATTTATTTCCTGCATGTTATACCCTACAACAAGCATGTCATATACATACAATAAAAATATAATATAGTTGTCATCATTTTTATTTTTCATATAAACACAATGATCAGAGTGACATCTAGTATAACCTTCTTCAGACATAAACCTGTCAAATTTTAGATATGTAATATTCCCAAATTTTCACATGATATTTGGAATATTAGAGTTCTTAATAAACTTAATTAATTAAGTAAATAAAAGGGTGGAGGGACACATAATCCTCAAAGATGAATAAAATCCACATTTTGATGTCTGTATGTAGATATTTCAGATCTAGATCTACATAATGGAGTAGTAGAGCAACTACTTAATGTGAAAGGAGTGGAGATCATGTATCATTAATGAGATAGATCATGGAGGTTGGTACAGTCAACTAAGATCATGGAAAGAATCAAATGTAATATCATTAAGCATTCATGATGAGATGATGGAGGAGTGGTGCATTTAATGCACAGATGATGGAGAGGGTGATCATTGCATTCACACATGATGGAGATCATGGAGAGACAGTGCAGTCAACATGGAGACCTATGTCCACATGTACAGCACAGTTATGAGGAGGGCCAAAGCATGAGAAGGCTCATAATCTATATAAAGAAGATGAAGGTACAATAGAAGGCTATTGATTATAGATGTAAAGGTCTATTTAGATATGGATTTTTCATGTGACATTCCATGCTTTCTTTGGCTGTTTAGCTAAGATTGCAAGTGTTGTTTAGCACTAGGTGTTCCTGGTTGGGAATCCCACCTTTTTCATTGAGTAGCTCTTGAAAGAGGGTTGTACTTCATTCTTCATCAGGAATTGGTGCTACATATCATTTCCATTATCTACAGAACATCTACCTTCAGGAATTACGCAATTTCTGAAGATCAGTTTGGAGGTGGAGGTTGTCTTCAGTATTTCAGATGGAGAACTGATGTAGGATTATTCCTATCACCTTGGGCTTAAAGATCAACATTCCCAGGGATTCATTTCAGATTTGGCATCAGGCCAAACATTATTGACCTCCTATCAGCAACAGTCCCATCAAGGATTTCGCAGTCCATCATTGTAGATCTAAAGGAGGAAGGAAGTTACTAGTATTTCAGCTAGTAATCCTGTGAGGGATCATCCCCTCACCTTTCCATCACCATTTCCATCAGCCTGGAGCTTATTACCACACATTTTAACAGGCATAGATCCTCTCCCTCTTATACAGCACAGTTTTTGTAGCAGCTTCACATTCAGTTGCTGCAGCTTGAAGGAGGAAGAAGAGGAGACAAGATCTTAAGCTCCTAGCTTGTAGATCTAAAGCAGGGATCAACCCTCAAAGCTCAAATCTGTTTGTAGAACATATTGCAGCCATCTTTGTATTAGATCTAGCTTCATATCTATATAACCTAGCAGTCAAAGGATCAAACCCTAGGAGGGTGATTTTCCAAAGTTGTAGATCTCAAAAATCCTTTCTAGGTTATCTTGGGTTCCCATCACTTTGGCCAGATCTTGAATCTTGGCATCATCAGAGATCTTGAGCTCCATATATTTGCATTTTCTTTTGCAGCAGCTTCATGTACATCAGTAGCAAAAGGGACAACGCATTATTGCTTCCTGTAAGCTCACCAATTATGCAATGCTAGTTGTAGCATGTTTGCAAGGTGATTCTAGGCAATCTCTTTGGCTAGATTCACTCATCTTTTGTAGATTGTGTAACTGAATCCTCTCCATATAATAAAAAGGCTCAGCTTCTCTATATATTTTGATGTTGTATTTAGATTTACTATTTACTTAGTTGTAGTTCTTATATTGTGTTTCAATATTACTGCATTCTCCCTTTTGGTATATTACAGTGGTATCAGAGCATGATCTTTGGCTCAGCTTGTGGGAATTTTGACAACATAAGAAAAGCATATAGTAGATATCTTCTATGGAGGGATTAATTTTTGCCTCATCTTCCTTTAGATATATGAAGGATCTCTCTAAGGAGATCAATGAAGCAAGAAGAGAAAGGCAAAGAGAAACCTCAAGAAGGTTTCAAGATGAAGAAGGTCCCAACACTTCTTTTCAGCAACAAAAAAGACCAGAGAAACAAAGAGCTTCACATTATTCCACTAGATCCACTTTATTTGAGAAAGAGGCCTGGTATGAATATGATGAAGGCTTGGGGCATGAGACCCTAAGGGAATATTTTTCTGAATACAAGTCACAACTTAGAGCATTGAAGGAGAATCTTTCTATCCAACAATTTTTGCAACTCAAAGAAGAGAGGAGATCTAGAAGCAACAATAAAAGAAAGAGGCATAGATTCTTCTTGCCTACATTTGATGGATCTTCCACAAGCACCTTGAGGGCTTGGAGGTAAGAATTATTTACATTCTTTCTGAAATATCCTATATCAAAAAGAGAAGTTGTGGAGTTTGCAGCGCTGCACCTAGAGGGTGAAGCAAGAAATTGGTGGTTCAGTCATGTATCACACATGGGAGTGTCTGCTTATGCAGATTTTATGCAAATACTGAAGAAGAAATATGGTAGAAAGAAACCAGATACATCTCACATAGTGACATCTCCCATCATCAAGGAGATAGTGCATGAATATTCAAGAGAATATGTTCTCAATATCACTCAAGAGGAGGAGCCTCTACCACCACCAGCTGCAAATGTGCTTACATCAAGAGGAGGATCACTTTCATATTTGAAAAATGGTCTTGAATTATTGAAATTTGGAGCCCCATGCATGATTGATGAGATGCATAAGGAGGAGGAGACAGATGCCAGAACTGGTACACTTGTAGAAGTGCAGCCATCACTTTTACCTGTAGTTAGAGAGACCTTTGCACCGAAAGAGGGAACTCTTGTGCTCTTGCAAGATGTTTCTGAATCTTAGTTGATCCAAGGTATGCATCCATTTTCATCACATATTGTTTCAGTACCTCCTATTGAAACTTATGGGGACATGCCATCAGGGCTATTGCATGACTAAGGGTTAGAACATCATGTTGATTTGGAGCAGCATTATATCACTGCACAGAGGACCCTTGATCTAATCAAGGAATAGATGAAGAATGATCAGAGTTTTATCATTTATGGACTACATTCAACCCTTTGATTTGAAATGTAGAATTTCTAAATATGGGATGATTATGATCCTATGTGCAATGGCTGGCTATGAGTTCAACATTGTGCCTTTCTTTGAGACAGCACATGTATCACCTTGCAGATATACAACGTTGTTAATGAGCAGCAATGAGAAGAAGAGGACCCATTCCTTATGGGGTCAATCATATGGCAGATTCATTCATGAAGAAATGGAGGAAAATATGATAGATGGTAGACATCTTGAGATGAGAAATATTTTCTCCTTTCTAGATGAGACTTTCTCAATGAACATCTCATAGCTCAAAGAGAAACTTCTACCTACAGCAGATCCAGAACCTTATTGGTTTTAGAGGGCCATTGATGAGAAGAAGGTCTCATGGAGAGATCTCATTAGAGGTGCACTTCAACATATCATGGAGTGCAAATTTCTTCATCAATTTGAGGAGGTTGGTGTCCTACAATGGGAGGATACCAAGTTTTTGCAGAATGAGATCCACCATCCACATTGGGATGAATGGTTGATAGTATGGAGCAAGGGGTTGCCAAACCACTTGCAAATCTATGATACAGGGTAGTAAGAAGCATGGATGCTCTGGTTGCTCTTGGGTGAGTATGGGTATCACTCAAGGAGTCATAATTTTCTGATTCATGCATTACACATCACTGGAAGAATGCAGAAGAAAAAGGCATGGTTGCTTTGGTTGTTGATAAGAGAGTTTGGACATCACATTATATATTTTATGTCCTTGTATTTACTCTTGTTTGGGATATGTCTCATGTCTTTACATGTATTTTTGTTTGGGATGTATCTCATTTTCATGTATGTACTTGGGTTTGGGAGAAAGTATAACTCTCACATGATGTGGCATAAGGGAGCTTGTTTGTATTATGTTGATGAGACATGTCACATGTCCACTACTATATTGTTGCTCCATGACTTTTACCATGATAATGTAAGGAGGCAGCAATAATCCTTGTTTCTATGGCTACTATTGGGAGAGTATGGATTGAATTCTTCCCATACATTGCATGATATTGATGGAGGATGGCAATAGGAGGCCTTATAGTGTTGGCTTCTATTGGGGGATTATGGTCATTGTACATGGTATGATGATGATGTGATGGGGCATAAAGATACCTTATTAAGGTGGCTTCTCTTGAGAGAATATGGCCACTATATTTGGTACAATGATGATGTGATATGGCAGCAAGATGCATTGATGTGGTGGATTCTATTGAGAGAGTATGGATCTCATATTCTCATTGATGTTCATTTGGCATGGAAACAAGAAGCATTGTTACGGTGGATTCTTTTGAGAGAGTATGGCTCTCTTACTTTTTTCATGATGACCTAGCATGGTAGCAGAATTCCTTGCTGCGTTGGTTGTTGTTGGGAGAATATGGTTTGACATTTTTCATGTTCATCCATATGTCTCTACTTTTTTTTTTTCACTATGTTGATGTGATGTTTGATCCCTACATGGCCAACATGGCTAATGATGTGAGCATTGATAGATGCAATCCTCTCTATGTATCACGGGTTGGTGATATAGTTCATGAGTTGGGACTTTCCACTTTGGGAATGAACCACTTCATCTTATGTATATCATGTGTAGAAGGGATAATTGGTCATCATATGGTTGCCACTTGGAGATTCATTGATGAGGATGGGTATCTAACTTTTCAGTTGGAGGCCATTCTAGACATTCTAGAGAGGCAACTTTGGGGCTGGACATGCATGACACATTGTGACAGAAAGGAAGGCCTTTCACATGAAGATGCCATTTGGAGAGAGGATGTTTGTTGTAGCATCCACTTTTGCAATTGCTTGAGGACAAGCAACATTTTTTCGGGGAGGAATGTAATACTCCCAAATTTTCACATGATATTTGGAATATTAGAGTTCTTACTAAACTTAATTAATTAATTAAATAAAATGGTGGAGGGATCCATAATCCTAAAAGATGAATAAAATCCACTTTTTGATGTGTGTATGTGGATATTTCAAATCTAGATCTACATAATGGAGTAGTAGAGCAACTACTTAATGTGAAAGGAGTGGAGATCATGTTTCACTAATGAGATAGATCATGGAGGTTGATACAGTCAACCAAGATCATGGAAATAATCAAATGTAAGATCATTAAGCATTCATGATGAGATGATGGAGGAGTGGTGCATTTAATGCACACATGATGGAGAGGGTGATCATTGCATTCACACATGATGGAGATCATGGAGAGACAACGCAGTCAACATGGAGACCTATGTCCACATGTACAACGCAGTTATGAGGAGGGCTAAGGCATGGGAAGGCTCATAACCTATATAAAGAAGATGAAGGTATAATAGAAGGCTATTTATTATAGATGTAAAGGTCTGTTTAGATCTGGAATTTTCATGTGTCATTCCATGCTTTCTTTGGTTGTTTAGCTAAGATTGCAAGTGTTGTTTAGCACTGGGTGTTCCTGGTCGGGAATCCCACCTCTTTCATTGAGTAGCTCTTGGAAGAAGGTTGTACTTCATTCTTCATCAGGAATTGGTGCCACATATCATTTCCATTCTCTGCAGAACATCTACCTTCAGGAATTACACAATTTATGAAGACCAATTTGGAGGTGGAGGTTGTCTTCAGTATTTCAGCTCGAGAACAGGTGTAGTATTATTCCTATTGCCTGGGGCTTAATTATCAGCATTCCCAGGGATTCATTTCAGATCTTGCATCAGGCCAAACATTATTGACCTCCTATCAGCAGCAGTCCCATCAAGGATTGTGTAGTCCATCATTGCAGATCCAAAGGAGGAAGGAAGTTACTAGTATTTCAGCTAGTAATATTGTGAGGGATCATCCCCTCACCTTGCCATCACCATTTCCATCAGACTGGAGCTTATTGCAGCACATTCAGCAGGCATAGAGCCTCTCCCTCTTGTACAGTGTAGTTTCTGTAGCAGTTGCACATTCAGTTTCTACAACCTGAAGGAAGAAGAAGAGGAGACAAGATCTCAAGCTCCTAGCTTGTAGATCTGAAGGAGGGATCAGCCCTCAAAGCTCAGATTTTTTTTTAGAACATATTTCAGCCATCTTTGGATCATATCTAGCTTCAGATCTGTATAACCCAGTAGTCAAATGATCAAACCCTAGGAGGGTGATTTTCCTTTCTGGGTTATCTTGGGTTCCCATCACTTTGGCGAGATCTTGAATCTTGGCATCATCAGAGCTGCTGAGCTCCATATATCTACATTTCATTTTTGCAGCAACTTCATGTACATCAACAGCAAAAGGGGCAACGCAGTATTGCTTCCTGTAAGCGCACTAGTTACGTAGTGCTAGTTGTAGCATGTTTGTAGGGTGATTCTAGGCCATATCTTTGGCTAAATCCACTCATCTTTTGTAGATTGTGTAACTGAATCCTCTCCATATAATAAAAAGGCACAGCTTCTCTGTATATTCTGATGTTTTCTTTAGACTTATTATTTACTTAGTTGCAGTTCTTATATTGTGTTTCAGTATTACTGCATTCTCCCTTTTGGGATATTACAAGATACCACTGCCTCAGAGCCTGTTTTAAGCCATATAATCTCTTCTTGAACCTGCACACTAATTTTTCCTTCCCTTTGACCTTCTATCTTTGTGGTTGCTGCATATATATCTCTTCCTCCAAATCTCCATGGAGAAAGGTTGTATTTACATATAACTATTCAAGATGCAATTCGTTTGCTGCTACAAGACTTAAAATAGTTTTGATTGAAGTCATTTTAACAACAGGAGAAAATATTTCATCAAATTCAATACATTTCTTCTGTGCCAACCCCTTCACCACAACTATAGATTTGTACCTTTGTTCTCCTCCATCTTCTTCCTTCAACCTATAAACCCATTTATTTTGCAATGTTGTTTTACCTACAGGAAACCTGACTAAGTCCCAAGTTTATTTATGTATTAAGGATTCCATCTCTTCTTTCATGGATAGCTCCCACTTCTTGCTGGTTTCTACCTGCATTTCTTCTTCATAACATTCGGGTTCACCAAAATCAGTCAACAATAAATAATATAATGAAGTAGAGTATCATTCAAGGGGTCTACTTATCTTGGTGTATCTTCTGACACCACTTTTAGGTGTTTGAGGTGCTTGTTGCTATTGTGGTTGTTATTGTTGTTGTGGCTATTGATTATTATTATTTTCAGACGCCTTTCCTTTTTCTGTGATCTCATCAAGGAATGTGTATTCTTTGTTTTCTTTTTCCTATTTCTTTTCCTTCAATTGATCCTTATAAAAGACCTTTCCATTGAATATTACATCTCTGCTCCTAATGATTTTGTGATTTTCATAATAATATAAGTGATAACCAAAATCATTAACACCATATCCAATAAAGGTACATTTCTTTGGTTTTTCCTCAAGCTTTGTTCTGTTTTCTTTATTATTGTGGACAAAGGCCTCACAACCAAAAGGCTTTAAAAAGGAGTAGTTTATCGTTTTACCTATCCATATCTCCTCTGGAATACCACCATCCAATGAACTTAAAGGCCCTCTGTTTATTAGATAAACAACCGTATCTATATAATCTGCCCAAAATTGTAAAGGAAATCCTACATGCAATCTCACTCACCTTGCACGCTCCATGATTGTCTTGTTCATCCTTTCTGACACACCATTTTCCTGTGGTGTTCCTAGAATTGTCTTCTCTCTACGAATTCCATGCTCTGAACAGTACCTATCAAACTATCTGCTGCAATATTCACCTCCATTTTCTGATCTGAGACACTTTAACTTCTTTCCTGTCTCAATCTCATCCAAAAATTTCCATTTCTTGAAAGTATTAAATGCATCAATTTTATTCCGAATATAATAAATCCAAGTTTTTTTAGCTGCATCATCAATAAAAATAACATAATAACGAGAGCCACCAAGAGATGATACCTGAGAAGGTCCCCATACATTTGTATGCACAAGCTCTAATTTTTCGCTCTTCTTTTCTTTCACAACTCTAAGAAATATAACTCTCTTATGTTTTCCATAAACACAATTTTCACAGAAATCCAAATCAATATTTTTCAAACTTGGCAACAAGTTTCTTGAGTGAAGAATATTCATCCCCTTCTCACTCATGTGTCCGAGCCTATGAATCCATAATGTTGTATCTGCTCCTGTGGAGGTTAAATCATTAACAAAATTAGAAATACCATTTCATAAATACAATGTACCAACCTTTTCTCCTTTTTCTATTACCGAGGATCCTTTAGTGGCCTTCCAAGTTTTATCTGTAAAAGTTGTCAAACAACCTTCACCGCCTAATTGCCCTGTTGAAATCAGATTTTTCTTCAGATCTGGAACATGCCTTACCTCCTTTAATAACCATTGGTTTGCATTTTGCTGTTTTACAATAAATTTACCCATTCCAACTATTTTACAAGGTTTATCCTCACCGAGATGAACCTGTCCAAAATCTCCTTGAACATAGTCACGAAAATGTTTCTTATCATGTGTGGCATGGAATGAGGCCCATGAATCTACCACCCAGGAATCAATAATATTTTCTAAAGAAATAATTAAAGAATATTGTAACACATCACCTGTCACATTTTCTTCACGATTGTTTTCTTGTTGTGTGTCTCCTTATTTTCCCTTTTGAGACTTACAGTCTTTCTTTAGGTGTCCTTTCTTCCTGCATTTCCAGCACGCTATCCCTGATCTAGACTTGGATCTTCCTTTACTTGATTTATTGTGATATCCTGGGCTCTTTCCTCTTTCCACTTTTATTCCCGTAGTCTTTGTACTCAAAGCATTTCCCTATGTCTCACCGGAGCTTTTTCGTCGCATTTCCTGGCTAACGATATGATTGACAACATCATCAAAATTTTAATCATTAGATCCAGAGACAGAGTTACTAATGGCCATAACTAAACCATTCCAACATTCTGGCAATAAGCGCATAAATAACAGATCCCTAACTTCATCATCAAAGTTTACCCCTACAGAACTTAATTGACTGGTAACCGTATTAAATTTATTTAAATGGTCAGAAATAGATATGCCTTCCGACATCTTCATATTAAATAAATGTTTCATAAGAAATACCTTATTTGAGGCCGAGAGTTTTTCATATAATTTCAACAATATCGTCATTAAACCCTCTATTTTTGTTTCCTTCAGAATATTGAAGGCTAACAACACCACCAGGCACACCAGTATTGTTCCAAGTGCCTTTTTGTTGAGAATCTCCCATTGTTCGGTTGTCATACCCGACGGCTTATTTGTTTTTCTGCTCAATGGAAGGTACAGATCTTTCTGATACAGATAATCTTCCATCTGCATCTTCTACAGCTGGTAGTTTTGGCCGTTAAATTTCTTGACGCTAAACCTGCCATTTTTCACCATTTCTCCCACTCGAACCATAAACCCTTCTTTCCTGTGAGTTTATCATCCAAATATACCTTCGACTCTAATACCAGTTGTTATAAAATTATATATTACAAAGCAATGGAACACATAAAATATGAGAAAACACAAACATAGAAATAACATATAAAACAAGAGAGACACAGATATATGTGGTTCACCCAACTTGGGCTATGTCCATGGAAATAGCCAGTACTTCCTTTATATTATCCAAAAAAATGAAGAGACACAACCAACAGCAGATCCAATGTAATATCCTCTACACTCTCACATAGTCCCCCTTGATATTTCTCACTCAGATTATACACAAAATACACAATCGCAATACAATACCCTCATACAACAAAGGGGGTTGCCTTCTAGGGAAAAAATCCCTAAATTAAACATAACTTCTACCATAAGATCATCTACCTCATGAACGACCCAGATTGACTACAAAATTATAATATTTTACAAGGAAATTTTACATATGTTTTTAGCTTCAGGGGTGTTGCCCTGAAACCCCCCATCAGGGGGGGGGCTCATAAAATCGTTGTCGCCCCCCCTGGACCCCCCTGATGGTGATTAAACGACGGGTGGCGTTTCCACCCCGTTAAGGACAGAGATCCAATGCGGTGATACATAAACAATATAAGCAGGCTCCACACCCAACACAAATAATAACCACTCTGCACAGTTTTGAGTAGAACCACACCAAAGTAAATTGAAAATACATGAAAAAAAGCAGTTTTCGTTCAATAAATACATTTTTTCATTTTTTTTCTAGTGTGGGTTCACTTTTAAAATGTGAAGTGGGCACTCATTGGATTTAACAGGTGAAAACACTTGACATTTGAGTAAAATTATCAAAACATAAGAAAACAATACAAACAAAACATTAGTTTTGTTTCTTTTCCTTTAAAAATTCATAACTTTTATTTATTATTTTATTAATTTCCTTAGTATGCTCATTTTAAAATTCAAAATTTCTATAGTGAATGTTTCTTTGTATTTGTTTTGCATTTTTTTAAGTACTCGTTTAATTAAACATGATCCTTTTTCTTTAGATGTTCATAGACAAGCATGAGATTAGGGGCAATGGCATAATATCGATGTGGAATTCTCTCAAGATTTACAAGTCAATCATAAAATGGGATAGAATTTTTATGGATGTGATGGTGAAAGAGGAAAGCGAAAAGTGTTAATTATGTAGGAGCATTAGAGCTTCTAAATGATCAAGCCTTTGGAGGACAAAGTTCTAAAGAGGGGTCTTGACATTTCGAGAAGAAATCATATTCATTTATGTAAATATTATATTGAGTTTATTTATTCATTTTTTTCTAGTGTGGGTTCACTTTTAAAATGTGAAGTGGGCACCCATTGGATTTAACAGGTGAATACACTTGACATTTGAGTAAAATTATCAAAACGTAAGAAAAAATATACAAACAAAACATTAGTTTTGTTTCTTTTCCTTTAAAAATTCATAACTTTTATTTATTATTTTATTAATTTCCTTAGTATGCTGATTTTAAAATTCAAAATTTCCAAAGTCAATGTTTCTTTGTATTTTTTTGCATTTTTTTAAGTACTCGTTTAATTAAACATTATCCTTTTTATTTAGATGTTCAGAGACAAGCATGAGATTAGGGGCAATGGTGTAATAGCGATGTGGAATTCTCTCAAGATTTACAAGTCAATCATAAAATGGGATAGAATTTTTATGGATGTGATGGTGAAAGGGGAAAGTGGAAAGTGTTAATTATGTAGGAGCATTAGAGCTTCTAAATGATCAAGCCTTTGGAGGACAAAGTTCCAAAGAGGGGTCTTGACATTTTGAGAAGAAATCATATTCATCTATGTAAATATTATATTGAGTTTATTTATTATAGGGAATCTAAATGAATGAGTTATGAGTCTAGAAGTTGTTCTGATAGGTAATATTTTGTTGATAAGTTAAAAGAAAATCTATTGTGTAAATCATGACATATTTTAGGGATAGATTGAGTGATTTTAGGATTTATAAAATTATGATTTATGGAGTGATTTTAGGATCAAAAAGAAATTGTGATGCTTTTAAATTCTATGTATTGTAAGCCTACAAGAAACAAAAATAAGAGAGTAAGTGTGAGGAAAAAATATGATGGCCAAATGAATGTGAAATCGGGGCATAAATAGAAACAAATGGTTATGAGTAGATGTATGTATAGATTATGTGAATGAAATGAAGTTTCATAGTATGATTATCACTACATGATTTTTGTAATTGAAATATCAATGTATGAATTCAAAATTATTGGCAGATAATGGAAATATATCATATGAAATAAGCAATTCATGTTATGGGATTTGAGACAATTAAGTAAGGGAGGAATTTAATACATGCATAGATATTTTGTACGTATGATTATTTGAGGAATTCCAGTTTATGGATGTAGCTAGAAGAAGTGTGATTTTTAATTGCAAGTACTAATGTGTCATAGGATAAGGTGTATGGGCACCTAGATGTTAGCAATGCATTGACATCCTAGAAGCAGAGGATTTTTAACTTTGCAATAAAAGTGCATTTTCATGCATTAGTTAAGTATGGTTGGGACATGGAAAATGATACCTTAATCAATTTCCCACTAGTATGAACTAACTCAAGAAAATACAACACTTATAAATGAAAATCATGTCCCCCATGGTACAAAGGGATAAGTAATAAAACTATAATGTTATGAAATTTCATTTAATTTCACTTTAGAGTTTACCATATTCACAACATCACCCAAAAAATTACAACACCACATCCAAGTAATAACACCAATGCATACAAAGTAGAGTATGTTGGAACAAACTTTGTCACCCATAAGTGCATCTATCACTGTGAGAGGTTAGGGAGGAGCATCTAATATTACCATAGTTTGGATAGCATAAGCATATGTATGAAGGAGAAACTAAGAGAACCGATTATCTAAGTTTGGGAAATCTAGGAAAGAAAGCTTAATTAAATAAAAAACACAATACTAATGTGAGGTTGCCTCTAAGGTAGTTAACCCTAGGGGGATAAAAACTAGAAATCACCAATTCTCATGGTATGGAAAGGATCCTAAAGAATGGTTACTTAGGAATTATTTTCCAATTCAATGCCATCAAACGATGCATAAATTCCCATGGGAAACTCCTCCTAATTTATGTTTGGTTTTAGAAAAATATTCCTAGGGCTTATAAACACCCCATAACTTAACCCTCTCACATGATCATTTCTAACAATTCAACCACCCAATGTGAACCTTTATAGACAAAATTTTGCACACAAAAAAATGAAATTATAAAGATATATCATGATTATTTGGAGGTATAAGTGATAGATCCTAGTACTAACCCCTACTCTCATTAGAGAAATTTTGAGGTCTAAAATGGGCCTCAAAATAAAATGTACAACCAAAATTAACTTTATAAGAACCAATAGGATTCAATATGATGATGTCAACCATGGGGGACGATTCACCGTTTTGGAGTAAAAAAAGTAAAAAGATTAAAAAATACAAATAATAATAATAATACTATTTTTTCAACTCTTATTTTCAACTTATATCCCTACAAGTTTACTCCAATTTCGAGCAGGAGCACTTGTTGGATGCAAAATTTAATTCCTCATCCAAGGAATATCCATGTTGCATACTTTCGATGGAGCTTGCTACACGAAAAATGAGAAATACATGAAAAATGTGATTGCAATCACATTTTTTCATGTATTTCGCGTTTTCCATGTAGCAGGGTCCATTAAAAGTATGCAGCATGGGTACTCCTACTCCTTGGATGAGGAATTAAATTCCACATTGAACGAGTGCTCCCACTCAAAATTTGAGTAAAATAGTAGGGAGATAAGTTGAAAATATGAGTTCAAAAAATAGTTTTTTCTTTTTTACCTCTAAAATTTAATGATGTAATGTAATCTTATTGTATTATTTCCACTATTATTTTATAATATTTTTTAGGAGGCCCATTTTAGACCTGAAAATTTCTATAATGGTTTTAATGACTATGGTTTTAAAGAGATAAGGAAAATGGCACACACATTTGTGCTTCCACGCTCTTACCAAGTTGATGATCAAGGATAGATTTACAGTCCCCATCACTAAATACTGAATGGATGATCTTTATTGTGCCCAATTATTCACTAAAATTGATCTTTATTATGATTGTCATCAAATTGAAATGGAGGCAATAGATATTCCTCACATTCCTAAGACTACATTCTACAAACATTAAGGACATTATGGGTTTCTAGTGATGTTTAGGCATTTGTAAGTTCCCGTCCACTTTTCAAAGCCTTATGAACAATCAACTTCATCACTCTCTATGCAAATTCGTGCTCATATTTTTTGATGATATTTTGATTGAAAACAAAACATGGCAGGTATGTGTGGTGAATGTTTATCAAGTATTACAAATACTCTAAAATAACTACTTATAATGTAGAATATTTCGGGAAAGTTATTAGTAGGGAAGGGGTGCAAACTGACTCCCAAGAAAAATGAGGCAGTGAAAGATTAGGTTGTTAAATTGTAGGAAGAAAAGGATTTATTTGACTTGTGCCTTAGTCAAATGGAAAAATTCGAATTTCCACATCAGTGGGATGGCTTGAGTTGCAGTTAGCAGGAGTCACATGGAAAAGTCACTTAGTTAAGTCATTCAAATTGGTTTTGTGGGCAAGAAGTAGAATTGTGCATGAGTTTATTGTTGTGATCTAGTAATCTGGTGAAGTTATAGTCAGTGAAACTTAGTTATCTGAGCTCTAGTCATGAATAGAATCAGTATGAGTTAAGTTGAGTAGTTTTAATTGTTGTTAACTCACTAATCTCTCAATCAACTAGTCAAATTACTAAAAATTTCCCTATTCATGCATGCAATTTGAATTGTCTAGTTGAGTGGAGAAAAAATGCATGAATGTAATCATTATTGTATGCTAGTGAGTGTACAATGTTTTTATGTAGCAGTTGATTCTTTCGTCTTGGGAATTGGGCAAGAAAATAGGGGATTTTCCTATTCTTTAGGATCTAATTTCTTCAAAAATTGTGCAAGGAAATAGGAGGAGCAGGAGGCCTAGATTTGGCTAAGTATTTTCCAGAGAAGACTCAAGAGAGCAAGAGATCAGTATTTCAATGTAGGTTGAGCTTCAAGGATTGAATTTGTCATTGTAATAGATCTATACTATCATCTTATTTAATACAAAACAAAGGAGGGGGTTTTTCCCAGCTGGGTTCCCTAGTAAAAATATTGTGTTCATTGTGATTGAATGGTTACATGTTATTGCATGTGTTTCTATTGTATGTTTTCCTTTCCACAGATTGAATAGAATACATTTGTGTTTATGTTTTCAGCCTGAATTCATTATCATCTGCAAATTTCGAGCTATTTCTACATGGTATCAAAGCTATTGAAGACTACATAGAAACCAAGCTCTCTCAGAGAAATTTTAAATAACAGATTTGTGGTGCAATATTTTTCTTCAGTGCATGAACAATGTTCTTATATTGATTGAGGCTTGATTATGCATTGGAGGGCACTTCGAATTTCATTTCTTGGAAATACAACATGGAAGTTGTGTTGGATGACTATGGCATATTGGAGTTCACACAAACTGATATTCCAAAACCAGAAACTTCATATGCACAAAATCTAGCACAATAGAAGAAAGATAATACAAAATATAGGAGGATTATCCTAGAGGATATCAGAGATCATGTGGTTTCAAATTTTCATGACAAGAATACTAATTATGCAATGTGGAAAACCCTCATAGAGTTTTTTGAAAGAAATAATGATGCCAATAAATTGGCATTAAAACATGAGCTCAGGAAAATTCGAATGCAAAACAATGAAACCATTGTTGAGTACTTATCCAGATTCACTCAGGTCATAGATGAAATTACAGGAGTAGGAGAGAATGTGCCACAATATTAGCTTTTGAGCTTAGCAGTCCTTGGTCTTCTGAAGCCCTGGCACAACTATCACGATTTAGTTAATGGAAGAGACAATCTTCCAAATTGGGAGAGTCTTTGATCTGATTTGGTGCAGGAGGATATTAGAAGAAACACTAGAGATGGTGTCAAATCTAGATATGATGGGGAAGAACATTGTGCTCTAGTTCGAAAATGAAATAATACCAAAGGAAAGAATGCTCAAGGCGAGTCAGAATCTAGCCGGAACCATGGAAAGAAGAAATACATCAGTAAAATTAAATGCTTTCATTGCCATGAGTATGGACACTATGCAACCAAGTGTGTACATAAGAAATACAATAAGGAACCTACAGAAGTAGGAGGATGAAATTTTCTCACGTCAAAATTTGATTTGTATTTCACACTCATTGATTTCATGGCAAACACATTAAGAGGGAGTGATTTGTACCTAGACTTTGGTGCTTCAGTTCATATGACAGGAAATAAGGAGTTCTTCAACACCTTAGAGGAAAAGGACCTACAATTACACATAGATCTTGGAGATGATGGAAGGTATAGTACCAAAGGGATTGGAATCATCGCCTTTAAGAGGGAGTTAGACTCTCATCTTCACCTAAAGGATGTAATGCATGTCTTTGGTCTGAAGAAAAATCTAGTTTATGTAGTTGTACTTGAAGAAAGAGCATATTATGTGGCTTTTAGTAGAGGGAAGGCATATATGAAGCATGTTGATACTCAACAAGTAAAACAAATTTATTTCTGAGTTAAAAATATCTACAAGCTAGAGGCATATTTCTACATGTATGCAGACATACCTCCAAGAGTGATGTGGGGCAATGTAGAGCCTTAGTCCCAGAGTTGAAAATATTTGGGTGGGATCCATAGGAAAGAAGTAACAGTTTCAGTATACTATTCTTTTGGATCATTACCCTTGCTACAAGGGCCCAAAATATTTCATAGATGAAGGATCAGTGTCAGTTGATGCAGTCAAATCTTGGGAGACAGTTGCAACACATAAACACAGTTGATTTAGTATTTTGGATGCTCTCAGTTGTAGTTTTTACACTAGAAACAACAACAATGAGAGGGAGTGTTATTTATGTTGAAGTACAGTCCTACATAGGATCATGATGCATACATATTAACAAAGGCTTTTTCAAGAGGCAAGTTTGAGTTCCACAGGAGCAGGATTGGGGTTGTGCATAACCATTTTATTTCTAACAGGGAGTGTTAAATTGTAGCAAGAAAAGGCTTCATTTGACTTGTGCCTTAGTCAAATAGAGAAGTTCAAATTTCCACATCAGCAGGATAAATTGAGTTACAGTTTGTAGGAATTTCATGGCCAAGCCACTTATTTAAGTCAGTCAATTCGAGTATGTGGGAAAGAAGTAGAGTTGTGCATGAGTTGATTGCTAAGATATAGAAATCTAGTGGAGTTATAGTTAGTGAAACTCAGTTATCTAAGATCTAGTCATGAATAGAGTCAATATGAGATCAGTTGATTAGTTGTAATTGTTGTTAACTCATTGATCTCTTAGTTAACTAGTCAATTTACTAAAACTATCCCTAGTCATGCATGCAATTCATATTGCCTAGTTTATTGGAGGAAAAAGGCATGAATGTAATCATTATTGTATACTAGTGAGTGTACATTGTTTCTATGTAGCAAGTGTGGCTTTCTTCTCAGGAATTGAGCAATAATATAGGGGCTTTTCCTATTGTTTAAGAGCAAATTTCTTCAAGAATTATGCAAGGAAATAAGAGGAAAGGGAGGAATAGATTTGGCCAAGTATTTTCCAGAGCATACTCAAGAGAGCAGGAGATCAGTATTGCAATGCAGGTTGAACTTCAAGGATTGAATCTTTCATTGTAATATATCCATATTCTCATCTGATTTAATAGAAAATAGTTTTTTCTCCTAGTTGGGTCCCCCATTAAAAATATTGTGTTCATTGTTATTGAATGATAGCGTGTTATTTCATGTGTTTCTAGTGTATGTATTATTTTCCACAGATTGAGTAGAATATATTTATGTCTATTTTTTTTCAGTATGGATTCATTAGCAGTTGCAGATTTCGAGTTATTTCTACATAGCCATGCGCAAAACTCTCGAAGTATTGTATGGTTTCCTTGGTCTTACTAGTTATTATAAAAACTTGAGTAGATCTATGGTAGAATTGTACCTTATTGTTATTATTTCCTAAAAGGAATGTCTTTTTATAGAATGATACAACTGAAAAAATATTCCATGCCTTAAAGGAAGTTATGTCTATTACTCCAATCTTAGTCGCACTAGATTTCACTAAGATTTTCATCCTAGAATGTTATACCTTAAGAAGGGGTATTAGGTAATGTCGATGGAAAATGAGCTCCCATTGGCATTTGCTAGTAACTATTGCAATAAATTCATGGTAAAGTCTACATAATAGAAATACATGATGGTAATCCTTCACAAAAAATAAACATGTTGACCTTATCTAATTAAGAGGTGTTTTCAAATCAAGAAAAACCATTGTAACTTGAAGTACTTCCCAAGTCCCCTCTTTCCCTTCCCCTTAGTGCCCACAACTTTTGTGGCCATCAAAAATAGAGGAGGGAGGTAATTCTCGCTCACTCCCCTAAGAATAACACCCTCTACCACTACTCCCTGATTCTTCCTCTCTCCCTTTCATGAAGCGCCCCTGATTTTCAAGTATAGGGGAGGGAGGGATCTCAAAGGGGAGGTGTGATTCCTAAATTCATGCCCCTCTACATCCTCTTTTAAAATGGAAGGAATTAGGAACATGGGGTTTATTCTCACTCCAATTAATTTTTATTTTTTTTTAATAATGTTTAATTGTATTTTGTTTCATGAAGTCACTTTGATTTTTTCAATCATGTTTTTTTAATATATTTTCCTTTTCTCCTTTTATTTAATTTTTCCATTTCATTATTGTTTTATTTTTCCAAAATAAATGTATTTTATAAATATCTTAACAAGGTTTTTTTTTTCTAAAGACAATTGTATAATGGGTTTTTCCCCTCTTCCAAATTTTGTTTCTCGTTTTTTTATTTTTTTCCTTTCAATATTTTTAATTTTATACTGTTTTTTTGTTGTTTTTTGGCAATGGTATAAGTTGTTAAAGTTTATGTTTCAAAAATGTTGCAATTTTAAATTTAGAACAAAACAACTATTATAAGTAACACTAGTTTCAATTTGGATATTGATTTTAAGTTTTGATTATAATAATACCATTTGTTAAGGTATGGTTTCAAACCAGTTATAATTTAAACTTTACAAAAGGTGTTATTTATAGCACCATTTTTTTATTAAAGTATTGATTTTAAAGCTTTTGTTAGCAATGATATTTTAAGATCATGGTTGAAAATGGTTATAATTTTAACATTAAAAAGATGTGTTATTCTTGGCACTACTTTTTTATTCGAGAAATAAGGGTTAGAGTTCTTGAGGTTATAGTTCTCATTAAATTGATAATTGTATTTATATAATAATTAGGTATTAGTTTTTTTTTAAACCACCATGGTCAATAAAAACAATCTACATAAACTCACAACAACACTAGGGACCTCCAACAAAATTTGATCTAACAATAAATTTTCTATTATCAAATAAAAATTATTATCATAGAAAAACATTATTCTTTCTCTAAATTTGAAATATCTTTTCTAAACTTAAACCTTCTATAAATCTATCATTTTTCTAATAATAACTTCAATTAATTCGTATATTACATAAATTTTGTTTGTACTTTTCTTTTAACATTCTAATTTTTTTCCTCTAATGACTTTTTCAATAAGAATGGGAGGAACCATAAATAATTTAATCATAATAATTATAAAAAAAAAAAATCCAAATTAATGTTGAACACGAATACTATCTCCGATTTGCTCTGTGAACCTCTTTTTTTCTTATTGTGATGTCTTTGTAGTTTTGGCCCTTTTATATTGGTTATTCTATACTAATATGTTTATGGGCTCGTTGCATCATGACGTTCACAAAGATACTTTTATCAAATCTCATTTCAATATCTTGTCCAACTCAAGTTTAATTTATTGTCCACAACTTGCAATGACAACATTTTCATCAAATATCTAACTTCCATTAATTGATTGTCCACAACTTGCAATGACAATATTTTCATCAAATCTAACTTCCATTAATTTATTGTCCACAACTTTTACTAAAATAATAGATGTATTGCTTACATGTTTGATGATGGGACTGTAAAGTCACTAAATCAATCAATGTACTAGGTGATTTGAAACTCCTATCAATGTAAAGTCACTAAATCAATCAATGTACTAGGTTACAGTTCTGACAGAGTATGTTTTTATTTATGTTTCTTTTAAACTGATCGTTCATTCCTAGGCTACTATAGCAATAAATCAATAAAAAAAAATCATATACTTGTACCCCTTGACTGACCTTAATCAAGCAAGCCACATGTGCTCTCAATCCATAAAAAAAATATATGACTAGCTCTCATATTTGAGCGGTAGCTGTCACTATATCCTTGTCAATGTGCGGATATTTCATAAAAAGAATATAAATAAATTCATCACGAGTCCAGTCTGCTTATAATATAAAAGCGAAAATCCAACCACCATCTGCTAATGCACCTTATAGGCCTTTTGTCTCTTCCTGCGAAATAGAAATGAAGTATTTCTTCCTTTCCCTTCTCCAATAAGCTTGTGTCTCTTCACGTGGAAAAAAGAGTGGAAAAAAGAGGGAAAGAAGGATTTTCTCAGATCCTTTTTCTTCTCTTCCATATATATATATATAAACATGTCAATAAATTTTAAAAAATATCATATTATATATATATATATATATATATATATATATATATATATATATAACTATGTTAATAAATTTTAAAAAATATTTTGGAATCTATAATCTAATTAAAAATAATTATAAAAAATATATTATTAATAAAATTGATTTGTTTAAAATAATAAATAACTTTTAAATTGTGTGTATAAAGTCTTTAAGGCTAGTTCAGTTGGTTGAGTCTTTTTGATCGTTAAAACATTTTTGCTATTCTTGGGGTGACGGTCAGTGGCGGAGATGAAAAGAAGAGGACTTGAAACTATATTTCACAAAAAGTTATAAAATCACATTTGTTCTATATGAATGAGCAATCATGTTCTATACTCCAAATGAATAAGCAAATGCATTCTATACTCTAATGGTTGAATGATCCTCTTAATGTCAATTCAATGTGGTGTATATAAATTCTTCTGGCTCAATCGGGGTCCCTTCCATATTTAAAATACCAAAATAATGAGCTCTATAATCTCTAGTAACCAAAATTTCAAATGCAAAAGCAAAGAATCATCATCCCAATTGAAATCCCAAACTCTGTTATATGGCCTCTAATGAGGTTATAACAAACGTTGATGAGCCGCAATGATGATGTAATTTTGATAGAAGGATGAATGCACGTCCAATGTGACCGTGTCTGAATTATCATTATCAAACTCTAAAATGATTCCAAGTTAATCATAATTCAAGGAAGTCACTTTCCCACCTTTCTTGTGCCAGAAAATTTTAAGCGGCCATATGTATAAGATTGTGTCATCATTTTGATTTTCAATCATGAAACAAACTTCCTTTCAAATAAAGGTACTTGCAATGTTCCTCATTGTAATCACAATTCTTCTTATTCTTTTAGTTGTATTATATTGCAATACACATCCATGCAATGATTCAATTGTAAAGAAAAGTGCATAATGTCATTTACAATTTACTATAAGTTTATGGCAGATTTGGTGTATCGCATGCAATGATTCAATTGTAAAAAAAAAGAGTATAATTTGATTTACAATTTACTATAAGTTTATAAGTTTATGATAGATTTTAGCTTGGAAAAATGGTGGTATTGTTGTTACAAGTAAGACATAGTTGATTTACCCTTTGTGACAGATTTGAGCTTGCCAAAATGGTGGTGTGGTTGGTACAAAGAAAACATAGTGGTTTTACCCTTTGTGAAAGCTCAAATGAAAGTTTATGAGAATGATACTATTATTCCTCTAATTTTTAGGGAAACCATTTGAAGAGTATTGTTTGAAGTTATTAAGGTTTGTGTAATACCTCTTCTCATTTATGATTGTTGGTATCTAATGCTTGAGATTGGGTGAAAATGTAAAATAATGTAAATAGAGGAGAGTTGGAATATGAAGAGACACTGGGAGAGGTCTGGCACTGAAGAAAGGCAGACAGACACCGTAAGGAGGCACAATTATAATGAAGGCAGTGAAGGTCGATAGGTTCGGGGAGGAGCACAGTCTGGGCAGCATGCAGTGAAGGAGTAGCGGTAGCGGAAGTTGGAGAAGGCATCGTAAGGTTGTTGTGAAGGCCGATTGTGAGTGGAGAAATATAAACCTGGAAGACGCATTGTGTATTAACAGTGGTATTAACATCGGAGACAGGAGACATGCTAATTCACTGATCTCCGAATAGTTGGCACTCCTGGTATTGTATGGAGGCCAACCGACTATGGTATGGCCCTCACAAGTTCGGTCGAGGGTAAGGTGCCCACAAGAGGAGAGGAGGTCGGTGTTGTAGCAAGGAGGAGCAGAGTGGGTATGGGAGGATTCTGTGTCCAACGATGGCAGATATGTGTGTTCAACAAAACTAACGCAAATACAAAAGGACAGAGACTATGGCAGACTGCGGAAATTAGGAAGACTGCAAAAATGGTAGAAGGGAGTTACAAGAGCAGAAAAAGCTAAAAATGGAGCTAGCTCTGATACCATGTCAAGCCAGGAGGTACTCTACAATGTGAAATATATTTTTTGCGTTAAGGGTGATCATAGATATATACATGGAGGGAGAGACTCTTGGGATTTATTGGGCCAATGTCTCTTTAGAAGATTGAGGAGTTGTCTTCTTCCCAAAAGCCTTTTCTATCTTAGCAAACTTCTTCTCAAGGTTCCTAAATGTAATCTCCTTGATATTTCCACTTGCTTGCAATGACTCAAGATAATGTGAGTAAGTGGTATATAGTTCCTTGACATAAGCTATGAGAGGTACGTCTATTTCAACACCAGTTTTTTTAATATCATGCATGATAGATCTTACTTCTGATGCTAAATCAATACGGTCATCATTTTTCAATTCAAGACTGAACAATTTAATCATCAATTGGACAACTTCGAGTTCAAAGTGTGAGTCATATAATTTTTTCAACTTCTTCAAGGCATCATAAGCATTTGAGAATGGTGAAACATAGTGACTCACCTATTCATTTACAAATGTTGCAATCAAGGCATAGGCCTTGTTGTTCTTGTTTTCCCAAATGGAAATCTCCTTGTTTGAGGTGGGCTTTGCAGGTGCATTGTCTCCTTCTCCTTCACAAATTCCTCTCCACAACTCATTAAAGATGAGAGTGTGTTTAATATTCCTTCACCATTCAGGATAGTTCTATTTTCCTGAGATAACTACTCCAACAATAGATATCAATGAATGCATTTTTAAAAATGTATGTTTTGTAAAATGTACTTTTCTGCCAATATAAAAATTTGGATTGCTGCCAATATAAAAAAATTCACTCTAGTAGAAATATTGTGAAAAATAGAATTCTTATTTGTAATATATGACAAAGGTAATATTTGGGGAAGGGTATATATGGGGTAGGGAGTATATGGGGGAGTAGATATATAAGGGAGGGCAGTATTGGATATATATGGTCAACACAACAAGGAGGTGGTAAATCTGTAGAAAAATTCAAGTGGTGAAAAAATGAACCTTTGGTGCTGCCATTAGATACTCTTTAGGAAGAAATAACTGATATGGACCCAGAATCATCACATTAAAATACCGTAAATTGTCCTCAGATGGAGAATCACTTATATCAAGTGTTGGTTCACTAAGAAATTGTTGAGTTTCCTTTATGATTCGGTGAGGCAAATTAATGTTTGAAATACCATTTTGGACAAGCGGAGGTGGCATGTCGGGGTTGTATGTTGAGAGAGTCGTGGGATAGTTGTAGTCGGGTGCCGAGGGAAAGGGAGAGGGTCGGGGGGCATAAAATTTCAAGGAGAAAAGTTTGATCTTCATTGCATATGTTGCAATAGAGATGGACATGATGCATCCAAATGTAAGCTTCCTTAGGACAGAATTGAGAAAGAAAGAAATGAAGCCATAGGTAAAACCCATGACAAAGAGAAAGGTAAAGCACCTAAATCTGCTCACTGTGTTGTGGCACATTGTAATATTGGATTAACTGAAAACTTGTTTAATGTTTCACTTGATTCTTGGAAAAATGATTGGTTGCTTGATTCAGGAGCAACATGCCACATGAATTTTAGAAGAGATTTTTTTGAAGAATTTACTTACAATGTTGATGATGAAGTATACTTTGCAGACAAATCAAAACTCAAGCCATCAGGGCTCGACACAATCAGGCTCAAACTACCTACTCTTCCACACTTTATTCTACATGATGTTCTATACCTCCCGGAGTTGAGGAGAAACTTATTTTCTTCGGTCCACATCCGCCAACAAGGACGCTCCATTCATATGTTTGATGGCAAGGTTGAGATCAAAAAATCATAAGATCACTCACTTTTCATGACGTGGACAGAAGAAGAAAGACTTTTGAAGCTGCAAGGTACCTCTGCTCGTGCACAAAACTTTGCATACAATTTTCACTATGATGAAGGTAAATTTCCATCAAGTATTTTATGGCATGATAGATTTGGACACTTGAACTATGACAGCCTTCGATTGTTGAATAAAAATGGTGTTACTAGTTTTCCTACAATTCCTAGGAAAGTTAAGCAATGTGATTCTTGTATTCTAGGAAATCATAGCAAATAGTCTTTTCATGATTCACATTCCAGAGCACATAGAAAACTTGAACCCATTCATTCAGATTTATGTGGCCCAATGCATGTTCCTTCTGCAAATGGAAATAAATATATGATGACATTTATTGATGACTACACCAAAATTTGTTGTGTTTATTTATTGAAGAACAAATCTGATGCTCTTCAAGCATTCAATAACTTTCATGCATGGATTGAAAATGATGCACAAACTCATATTGGCTCTATTCGCACCGATAATGGAAATGAATACACTTCAAATGAATTTGAAAACTATCTTCACCAATATGGGATCAAACATCAAAAAATTGTTCCTTATAATCCCCAACAAAATGGATTAGCTGAAAGAATGAATGGGACAGTTTCAAATATGGTATGTTCCATGATGTTTTTCAAGAATGAAAAATTGATGTTTTGGGTTGATGCATGTATATATGTTGTGTATATATAGAATATGTGTCCATCTAATGCTATTAGACACAGTACACCTTATGAAATGTGGTATGGAAACATTCCTCAGTAAATCATCTTAGGGTCATTGGTTCTACTTGTTATGCCTTGATAAATAAGGAACAAAAAAAAAACTTTGTGCAAGGAATCGTTAGTGTATCTTCTTGGGGTATTCAAATATCTCCAAAGCATACCATCTCTATGATGAAGTTAATTATAAGTTTTTAGTATCTAGAGATGTCATATTTCTTGAATCTTCCAAGTTTGACAATGTTGTTGAGTGGCATCTTAATCGCTTGGATAGATTCGGCCATGAAAAGTCATTTCAAGAAATTGATAATCAAATTCCACATCTTGAAGGGGGGATTCCTATATTGTATCAATCTATGGAATCTTCTTCTGAAGCACTCTCTCCCCCACATGAATCTCCAACCACAGATGAAACTTTAAGTGATGTGATTAACAGGATTGGGAGACTAAACCTTGATTTAGCCCTAACTCATTCAACTGCGCAGCCTAGGCCATCTCAGAAAGGTCCTCCAAAATGGCTAACAAAGACACTTGAAAATGTTCATCCTGATGAGGTTGGAAAGATAGGAACAATAATTTCCACTAGGAAAAATGGAGATGATGTAGATGATTTTAATTCACCTATTGATATGGATGTTAGGCTTATGATTGTGAACTAAATTTGTCTATAGATTTTGAACCAAATTGCTTCAAATAAACCACTTCTCATGATGAATGGAAAGAATCGATGTAGAAGGAATATGATGCCTTGATAAAGAATGGAACCTGCAGGAAGTTGGTTGATCCTCCATTGGGAACCAAACCAATTGGCTGCAAGTGGGTCTACAAGAACAATTATAAAGTTGATGGCTCACTTGAAAATCACAAAGCCAGGCTTTTGGAAAAAAAATTTGCATAGAAAGAAGGGGTCAATTATGAGGATACTCTTTCCCCCACAACAAAATGGGAAACCATCCGAACACTCTTTGCCTTGGAAGCTCATAACAGTTGTAAAGTCCATAAAATGAATGTAATTTTTTCTTTCTTTAATGGAGATCTGAAATAAAATGATTTTATGTCCCAGCCAGAAGGATTTGTTGTGAATGGCTAAGAACAAAAAGTATGCAAACTTGTAAAATCCTTGTATGGCCTTAAGCAAGCATCGCAAGCCTGGTATGAGAATTTATCTGAGCATCTTCTGAAAATCAACTTCAAACATTATGATATTGATGATGCAACTTTGTTTTTCAAGAAAGTTGTAAAAATTATTGTATATCTTGTGGTGTATGTAGATTATATTTTGATGACAAGGAACAATGAGAGCTACATTGCATCCATAAAGAAGGAATTGAGGAATTTTTTTGAAATGACTGACTTGGGCTATGTTCACTACTATCTTGGTATTGAAGTAACTCAACATCTAAAGTTTTTATTCCTCTCTCAGAAGAAGTACATTGGAGATCTGTTGAACAGGTTTGGAATGGTTGAGTGCAATCCTTTGACTAATCCAATGGAACAAAACTTGAAGCTCACATCCATTGAAGGAAAATAATTTGAAGATGCAACAAAGTATAGAAATCTTGTAGGAAGTCTCAACTACCTGACTACTACCATACCCAACATTTAATTTTTTGTTGGAATCCTCTCCGGTTTTATGCAAAAGCGTTGTGAGGGACATTGGTCTGCTGCAAAAATATTTCTAAAGTACTTGAAGGGAACTCAATACTTTGGACTCAAGTATACACAGGTGGGTGACTTCAGCTTGATTGTATACTCTGATTCAGAGTTCGACGGAGACAAATAAATTGGGGCATCTACTTCACGTTATGTTATGAGTCTTGGATCAGGATTTGTCTCCTTGAGATCACGCAAACAATCAGTTCCATCAGATTCCACAACTGTGTTGAGATTCAACAAGAGGATCCTAGTGAAAATTATGCACCTACACTAGGATGGAGCCTCGGGCTATTTTTAGGTGGATGTCTATTTATAGATGCATGAGAAAATTCTATTTAGAGATGAGGTATATATATATATGTGTGTGTGTGTGTGTGTGTGTGTGAAATTTCTATTTATAGATGCATGTCGGCTATTATTATCCCTTAATATTAGTTGGACAATAAACAATAATCTATTCTCAATGAGCACTTGAAAATAGTTAACTGAAGTGGAAAATTAGTTAGCTATAGTAATTTTGATTTGAGTGGTTGGTTGGTGGGACATGCAAGTGGAATTAGTTGTAATTGAGTGATTCGAAGTTGTAACAGAGTTGGAAGTGCAGTTATGAGAGTTGTAAAGTATTTAACTCAGTTAAGTGAGTTAAAATCAGTTGTGCTAGTTGTAACTGAAGATACACTAGTGAGAGATCAAGTGAATTAATTATTAATTAACTCACAATTAGTGGCCTCAGATGCAACTAAAGATTTACTACTATTACTGCATGCATGTCAGATCCAGTGGAGACCCAGTTGAGAGGTAGGTGAAAGGGACAGTTGACTATCAATTGTGACATTATTGGTTGCACACATGCAACCACACACACATTGGATGTTCCAATGAGGATTACGTAGTCAAGGCAAGTAGGATTCCATTCATTCAGGGATTGCTATTAGCTAGGATTTACTGTCTGGAGACAGTAAATTAGCTAAGGAACTTGCCAATTTTTGTATGACAGTGTGAGACAGTTAGCTCATGTACTGAGAGCTCTTGGATTATATCTTTGTATGTAATTGTTTCATGATCCATGATATAATACATAATAGAATATAGTGGGGTTTTTAGCTATAAGTTTTCCCCAGGTAAATTATCTGTGTTATGTGTGATTGATCTTTCTTCATGATATTGTGATTGGCGATTGTGTTTCAAATTTCAAAAAGATTTGTAGAAGCGATTATGTATTTAACAGTAGAATATTATTGTTAGATCAGGAGAATCCAGGACACAAATGTATTTTGTATTAAATTTCTACATGGTATCAGAGCACAGAAAATTTCAATTTTGAAGCAGGAGCTGAGTTTGTTGGTGGAAAGAATTCGAACTTGCATAAAGACTTTCTTGGTGCTACATTTGATTCAAGATCGAAATGCATTTCAATGGCATGAGGTAAGATTATGCACTTAAGGGCAGCTCAAACTACATTTCCTGGAAGGACAAGATGGAGGCAGTACTCGAAGACAATGGCTTGAAGGAATTCATTGAAAAAAATGTTCATAAGCCAGATGCTGCAAATCTTGATGCATGGCGAAAGAAAGTGGCAAAGGCAAGGAGTATTTCAGTGGAGGGAGTACAAGACCATATTGTCTCAAGCCTCCATGGGAAATCCACACCATATGCTATGTGGAAGGCTTTGACAGATCTATTCGAAAGTAGCGGCGACCATAGGAAATTGGCGCTCAAAGATAAACTCAGAAAGATCAAGATGGAAAAGGGTGACAGCAATCCAAAGTATCTCACAAAGTTTTTCCAATCTCAGGATGAACTGGGGAGTGTGGGAATAATTGTTGTTGATGATGATTTGGTGAGCTTGGCTCTCGAGACTTCCTAAGAGTTGGCACAGTTATGAAGACTCTTTCAACGGACGGGAAAATTTCCGGATTGGGAATTACTGTGGTCGGATCTGGTGCAGGAGGAGTTCAGGCAAAACACCATAGATGGATCTTCATCAAAGCATGATGATGAACATGATTGTGCTCTGGATGCCAAGGAAAAGAAGGGGAAGGGGAAGAAATTCCATTCTAAATCCGAGTATAAATGCAAGAAGCTGGATATGTCCAAGATGAAGTGTTTTCACTGTCACGAACATGGGCATCTTGCTACTAACTGTTCGCAAAAGAAGAAGAACAAGAAGGTTGTTGGAGTTGCATCTAGTGAGGCCCTTGCCTTGAAATTTGAACTTGACTTATCTTTGATCGCATGCATGGTGTCAAGTGCATTGGTATCATTGTGGTATTTGGATAGTGGCGCTTCCTTTCACATGACGGGAGATAAGGAACTTTTCAATGACTTGGAGGAGAAATATCTCCAGATGCATATAGAGATGGGCGACGATGGATGGTACAGTAAGACCGGTATTGGTACCATTACCTTTCAAAGGGAGTCAGGTAAACCATTTCAATTGAAAGATGTTATGCATGTTCCAGGTCTGAAGAAAAATTTGGTTCAATCGCAATGTTGAAGGACATAGGCTATGACATTATTTTCAGTGATGGAAAAGCTTTCATGTGACATAAAACAATGGTTCAATGCAAGAGGATATGGATTCAAGTTAACAATCTCTACAAGCTGGAGGTAGATGGTTGTGCTGCCATGATGGGCAAGGTGGAAAAAGTGGTGAGTCGGGATGAGGGTGAATTATGGCACAGACGATTGGGCCATCTTCATCATGGAGCCTTGAAATTCATGCAACAAATATCTATTGGACCTCCAATGGGAACACTTTATCAGTTATATCAGTGCAAGGGTTTCACCATGGGGAAGTATGTAAAGTGCTCCTTTCATGAGAAGGAGAACCGTGCTTCAAGGATCCTTGAGAGAGTTCACACAGACGTGTGTGGACCATTCTCGGTTGCTTCAACAGAAAACATAAGTACTATGTTATTTTTATTGATTAATTTTCTCGTAAATGTTGGATCTTCTTCATACAGAAGAAGGATCAAACATTCTCAAATTTCTGTGAGTTGAAGGCATTGGTGGAGAAATATTCAGGGAAGTAAGTGAAGGCTCTGAGGAGTGATAATGGTGGAGAATACATCTCTAAATAATTCAAGAACTTCTGCAGCAAATAAGGAATTCGAAGAGAACTCATAGTGCCTCATAACCCATAGAAAAATGGGGATGCAGAGAGGAAGAACATAACGATCATGGGTGCAGCACGAGCGATGTTTCATGATCAGGGCCTACCAATGCATTTGTGGGCGGAAGCATGTAACGCTGTGGTTTATGTGCAAACCCATTTTCCTCGTAGAGTACTTGGCATGAGTACACCTGAAGAAGCTTTCATTGGTAAGAAACCAGATGTTTCACACTTTAAGATTTTTGGCTCACTGTTTATGTGCATATGACCAAGGACGCTAGGAAGAAGCTGGAGCCGACTGTTGAAGTTGGGATTTTTGGGGGTACACATAAACACCCCATAATTATCATGTGTATTTTCCAAACAGTCAAATTACTATGGTGTGACAAGATATAAAATTCGATGAGGGGAAAGCCATGCGGTTGTCGCTTGAGAGGGAGATGGACTTGCATGCAAAGGAGGAACTGTTGGTTCCCAAAGATGAGTCTCTAGATGTGGATCAGCCACAGGAGGAGTCCACTCATGCAGATCCAAACATCAGAACAGGCAGAAGGTGTACCACAGAAGCTGATACGCTAAGACTTGATGTTGCAAAAAATGTAGGAGTCCCTACTTCACAGTGCAGACAAAGACAGTCTCTTGACCGATTTACTAGATACATGGCTCTAATGAGAAAATGTATTTTTACTGAACCATCTTCATTTTAGGAAGCAGTGCAGGAGCCCACATGGGTAGATGAAATGGTGGAGGAGTATGACTCCATTGCCAAAAACAATGCTTGGGAAATTTTTCCAAGGCCGGTTGATAAATCATTGGTAGGTTCAAGATGGATCTACAAGGTAAAGCAAGCTGTTGATGGGAGTGTGGAGAAATACAAGGCTAGATTTGTGGCTTGGGGCTTCTCATAGATCGAGGGGATAGATTATGAAGATACCTTTGCACCTGTCACAAGGTATTCTTCCATAAGGACCATCCTTGCTCTCTCAACGTAGATGGGCTGGTGCATTCATCAGATGGATGTGAAGACTGTGTTTCTCAATGGGATCATTGAGGAAGAGGTGTACATAGAGCATCCTGAAGGTTTTTAGATCTTCAATGGCGAGTCACATGTGTGGTGACTCAAAAGAGTGATGTATGGGCTGAAACAAGCACCATGTGCTTGGTACACTCTGATAGACAACTATTTCACCAGACTGGGCTTCACCAAAAGTGAAGCAGATGAAAACCTATACCAAATTGTGGTGGAGGGTAAGATTTTAATCATTTTTATTTATGTTTATGATTTAATATTGACTAGTGATGAGCATCTGATACACTCATGCAAGGAGGAACTTGCAAAGGAGTTCGAGATGAAGGATATGGGCCTCCTTCATTATTTCCTTGGATAGGAAATATGGCAGCGAGATGGTGAAATTTTTGTGTCTCAAGGCAAGTATGCAAGGGAGATACTGGATAAGTTTCACATGGAGGGTTCCAAACCCATGTATACTCTTCTTCCAAGAAACTTGAGGAAAGAGGATGCTACTTCTGGATAGGTAGTGGATGCTACTGTATATTGACAGTTAGTGGGTTCACTAATGTATCTAGTGAACACGAGACCAGACATTTGCTATGTGGTTAACCAGTTGATTCAAGCTATGGTTAAGCCTACCAAGCTCTTTTGGAAGGTGGGAAAACATGTCCTGAGATACTGGAGGGGCACATCAAAGTATGGCTTATGGTACAGATAGACGGATGAGGTGAAGTTGCATGGCTTCACGGATGCAGATTAGGTTGGGAGCCCATCGGACATAAAGAGAACATCAGGGGGGATCTTTAGCATTGGATCTACAGTTGTTTATTGGTACAGCGGGAAGCAGAGATCCGTGGCACTCAGTTCAGCGGAAGTGGAATACATGGCAGCAAGTCAAGCTGCATGTGAGGCTATGTGGATCAGAAAGATCTTGGTTGGTTTGTTTGGTTCTCATTTATATCCAACAGTGATTCATTGTGATAATCATAGTTACATTAAACTCTTGATTAATCTTGTGTTTCATGATCGATCTAAGCATAAAGGTATCAGGTACCATCATCTCAGAGATTGTGTGTAGAGGAGGATCATGTTACTTCAGTACATTCCTACGGAAGATCAGGATACAGATATTCTGACAAAGGCACTCACCAAGAGCAAATTCGAATACCATAGAGACAGGATCAGGGTGAAGGATAATCCTTTATTGTTGAGAGGGAGTGTTGAGATTCAATAAGAATATCCTAGTGAAAATTATCCACCTACACTAGGGTAAACTTATACGATTGGGAGGTGACCCTTCACCTTCTACCATGACCTTTTGATTCCCCAATGACATTTATACTTATATGAACCTTTCATATTCCTAATGAATCTTGCATGACAAAATAATATTTACAATATGATACAAGAGAAATTATGGAGTTTAAAAATGTACTTTGACCCAAATCTCCATTTTCCCCAGAGAAACAAATATTATTGTTGTACATTCCAAGCTTGTATGGATAGTTGAACAAAGATTATTCCATTTTAATTGTTGTGATATAGGTTCATTTTTATGTTTCCATGACAAGGATTGTCCTTTATTAACAATCGAAAAACAATCAGATGCATTTTTCATGGCATCGTTGATAACAAGAAACTTAAGAATACTTTAGCTAATTCCATCCATTGTAAGTGTGAAAGATGGAATTTTATTGGTACATGAACATTTCAAGGATTTGGAACTCTTATGAAAGTTATTCTAGGAAAATTCTAATAAATGAGGAAATGTAGGTATTGCACAAATATCAACTTTTGTTAGCAACATCTTTGTCCACCAACAAAGACTAGCCATATTAGATCTCACCCTAAACTTGAAAACCTTTTCAATTGGAAGGAAAATGGAAATTGAGTCTTAGTAGATTGCAATGGATTGTAACCAGGAATATTTTTACTCTAATTAAACTCAGGAGTGGATTCAAATTATTGTACATGAGAGCTATATTTTTAATCATAATTCCGCATTAGTATATCTATCACTGTCAAGACACCTTGCTTAGACCAAGAATTTTCCTTTTGAGTTTTTCCTCCAACTTGCAGAAATTGTTGCACCAAGGAATTAACATATTTGAAGTTCATTCCTATAATCCCATTATTGTCCCTTGTGAAATTTATCTTGTTGATCTCTCCACCACAGTTAATACCAAAATCTTGCAAGTATATTCAATTCACGAGGTTTTTATTATGATTTCATAACCATAAATGTCGAAATCACTATCCTTGATCCCCAAAAAAAAAAGACCTGCATAAATTCACAATAGGCCTTGGTTCAATATCCAAGTAGAGGTTGTATATTCCATCAATCCTCCTTACTGTGGTTTATTATTCCTCATATCATCTGTCAAGGAAACTTGATGTTTTCCAGCATACTTAATGATAAAAAATTTGATGAAATCTAAAGTATTGAAATATGTTTTTTGGATTGAAGTCAAGGTTGGAAGAACCATGAAAATTATGAATAGATAAACTTGAAGTGATACTCCTTTTCCTTGATAGTGAAGAGTTTGTATGTTCTTGGACTAAGTTTGTAATATCCATGTACACTTGTTACTAGTTTTTTTCGATCAACTTACATATGTCATCTCACATTGAGAATCATGTGGCATGAATGGAGAAAATATAAGGTATATATTAATATATTTTCAAATCTGAACTTCATCTTTCTCAACAAAAGTGTGTTGTGTTGCATGCTCTCGAAGCAAAGAAGTAAAATACCTCCAACATTATTCCATGCAATTTTACAATAGGAAAATTGAATTATTTTATAAGCTTGATTGGTATACAAGATGCAATGTGTTGCTAATTATTTTACTGCTAACTCTGTCTGCCCACAGTGCGTTGATGAGCTTTCGGTGCCAATTTCTTTTGTTTTCCTCCAGCATTTTCTTAATTACATTCAGCAGCGATTTGTTAGAGTACTCGGCCAGGGCGTTTCCCTGTGGATAATATATTGTTGAATGGCCCAGCATGATGTTGTATTTATCACAGAAATCGATCATTTTCTTTGAGCTGAACGCTGTTGCATTATCTGTTACGATTTTGCATGGGCAGCCAAAATGAGATAAAATATTCGATTCAAGAAACTAAATGATTACTGAGTCCGTTGCTTGCCTAGCTGGGACGGACTCGATCCATTTCGTAAAGTAATCTGTCCCTGTCAATATCCATCGGTGCTGTGCTGAGGACGCGGGGTGAATTTCTCCTATGAAATCGAGCCCCCACTGCTGAAAGGGTGTGTTCACTGAAACTGGTTTCAAAGGGAGTGGAAGCAATTTCTTCTTCCCTTGGAAGATTTGGCATTCATGAAATTTCATCACTGTCTTATATAAATCATAGAATAATGTGGGCCAATAATATCCTGCTCTCAATACCTTGTTAGTTGTAGTCTTCCAAAACAAGTGACCGCCACAGTCGCCTTTGTGAAACTTGTGCATTACCTTCTGCGCTTCTTCTTCAACCAAAAAATTGAGCAGAACGCCTCCTGGATCTTTCCAATACAGAGCGCTATCTAAAATGCAGTATTTTGCAGATTTTAGCTTCAGGGATCTACCTTTACTCTTAGACATGTCCGTAGGAGGTGACAAATGCTGAAGGACATAGATGATATCTGAATACCACGAGGACTATAGAAAAATATCTACAATTGGAACCAGCAAACCTTCATCTTCCTCTTCTGCCACTACTATTATAAGGTTTATATCTAGAGAACGCAAATTTGATTGGGCCATCAATTTCGCCAAGCCTTGGCCTTTGATCAACTTCATGGGCTTGATCTCCAGATCGTACTCTAACATAGTCACTATCCATTTACCTCTTCGACCTTCTGGATCAGTTTGCATCAACACATTCTTCACCGCGACGTTAGGGACATATGCTATAGTATGTGAATGTAGAATGTAGACCCTGAAGTCCTTCAATGCCTTGATGAGAGCCAATGCCTGTTTTTCAATAATATTATATCTCAAAGCAGCGTCTCTAATAGTCCCACTGAAGAATGAAATTGGCTTTTCTATTTCATCTCTCTTTTGCATTAAAACAGCGGCCAAAGTATGCCAGATGCAAACGAAAATATGATAAAGTCTTGAGTGCAGTCGGGACTGATAAAAAATGGGGCATTGGACAAAGCAAATTTTACTAGATTGAATGATTTGATAGCCTCCTCACTCCATTTAACAATGTTTTCTTTCTTCAACATATTAGTCATTTCCCTCAAATGTTCAGCCAGATTGGGTATAAATCGACGTAAGAAGTTCATCTTACCATTAAAAGCCTGAATCTCCTTCTTGTTTCGTGGCAGTTCTACGAGCTGAATTGCCTCCACTCTAGCTGGATCGATGCGAATACCATCTTTGGAGATGATATGCCCCAGCAGCTTGCCTTCGTCCATGGCAAAGAGACACTTCTTGGGATTGAGAGAAATCCCAAACTTTCTGCATCGCTGGAAAACAACTCTCAAATGGTGCAAATGCTCGTCATATGATCCTAAAAACACTGTCAGATCATCCAAATAAATAACCAGAAAAGCATCTTTTTCATTGGCAAAAGCGATGTCCATTGCATGCTGGAAAGTAGTTCTTGCATTCTTCAGTCCAAAAGGCATTTTGGCATACTGGAAGGTTCCCCAGGGTGTTTTGAAGGCAGTTTTATCTTGGTCCTCCTCATGCACCAAGATTTGGTTGTAGCCTGAGTAGCCATCAAGTAGTGACATCCTGGATGCTCCAACTACTCTCTGTAGAATATGGTCCATTTTCGGAAGTGGATAATTATCCTTTAAGGATGCCTTATTCAAGTTCTGAAAATCTATACACAACCTTATTTCTCCAGTCTTCTTACGTACCGGGACCAAATTTGAGATCCAGTCAAAAAATCTAATGGGGACTATAATACCAGCTTTGTACAATCTGTTTACCTCTTTTTCGATGGATGGTAACAGCTTCGGATTGATTCTTCTCAGCTTCTGTCTGAATGGCTTTTGATCCGGCTTGATAGGAATAGTATGTTGGATTATGTTCTTATCATACACCTTCAAATCTGAATAATCCCATGCAAATACATCAAAAAATTTAGAAAGAAATTTAACATACTTCTCCTTTACCTCAAGGGATAATGCCTTTGATAATTTGACAAACTTGGGCTGATCAGCTGTTCCAATATTCACATCTTCAACTCCTTTCTCTGTGGACACCAAGCTTGGTTTCTTTGCGACATCATCCTGATCAAAAAGCTCCTCTAAAGGTATGAAACCTCTAGGAATTACATTATCTTTCAGCTGCAATATGTCCATCTGGTTTGTTTCCAATTCTTGATCATCAACCGCATACTCACCTTCTATGGGAGTGTCCTTGAATTTTCCCTCACCCTGTAAAAATGCATTGATCTCATTATCATCCCAAAATACTTGCCAATACCTTAAATTTTCTGCAACAGCAGGCCTATGTTTGACATAGATCTCAAAATTATTGTTGGAGTTCATTGGAATCTTCAAGTTACTTGCAGTAGTGGCAAGAGAATCAACAATGAGATTCTGCATTCGGGGCACTGCTGTCAAAGTATATTCTGGGAATGTTTTCAAAATGTGCAGGGCTGCATTTTTGTATGCCCTCAATCTTGGATGTTTGGCTTGGTATTCTCCTTTCACCTTCTTGATTATTAACTCAGAGTCACCATACACAGAAATCGTTGTCGCCTTCAACTTCTTCAAGATTTTGAGGCCTGCAATCAGAGCTTCATACTCTGCTTCATTGTTGGAGTAGTCAAAATCCAAATTATAAGCACATACTCTAACATTACTAGGGACTCTTTCAGGCTAGAAAAAAGGGCTCTGAATCCATATTCCAATGTCTGATCCATCCTTACCAACAGCTCCATCAAATTCCATACTCCACAAGCCTTCTTCTTCTTCTTGAAGGTGCTGGAAATTTTCTTCTTTCTCTTCTTTACCTTGGCTGATTTCTGGCTGTTCATTGTCTCTTTGTTGCTGGCAGGCAGGAGGTTCAGAGGTGTTTGCTGCTTTTTCCTTTTCCTTTTTTAGGACCTCTCCGAAATTCTCTGAAATCTCAGGTATTTCATCCACTTGTACCAATTGAACATTCTCATCATTTAAACCACCATCAGAATACAAGACAAAAGACTCTAAATCTGTGTGGACTGCATTGATGGGATGGTTTACAGGCTTGTCTTTGCTAGTAATCATATATTTCATTTTATTTTCCCTATATAACTTTCTCAATTGGCCGAATACAGGGATTGTGGAATAAGAGAAGTCAAGCTGTATGGTTCCCTTAAGTTTTTCACCCCAAGACCTAGATAGAAGCATTCCAAACTGTGGTGGGACATCAGCAACAACTACATCCATCAAGCCATTTTTGGTTGGGATTTGATCTAAAGACACTACTAAATATTTGATGAGACCAATACAATGGACCCTACTTGATTCAAAAGAATACAAATCATGGTATTTTCTAGTAACATCAAGGCTTAACTTCTCCATGACAGCTTTGGGAATCAAATTATGCGAGGCCCCGGAGTCCAACATGGCATTATGCAAGATAAACTCATGCAACCTAAGACTTAGGTAAAAGGGGGGGACTTCATTTTCTTCAGACTCTTGTGTGGCCGGACCAAAAATGAGTTCAGGGTAGTCATCTTCCACATTAACCATATCAGAAAGAGGGTCAATTTGCAAGACTTTAGACACCTGACTTTTATATATACTATTCTTCACCAACTCAGTCAGGGGCACAGATACTTTGAGTTTAGAAATTTCATTTTCTAAATTAAAGGAAGGAGCTTTTTCTACCTCTTTAATGGGGGGGTCTTTCTTCTCTGTTTTCTCCGTCGCTATGCTCTGCTAGCTTTTTTCGTTTGCTGTGTTAGTAGCTGCGGGTGCTTTGCTAGATGAAGGATTGGCCGACTCTTTTCCTTTCTTCTGTGCCTTGTCCTTCATTTGGAGTTCTTTTCTCTTTTGAATGGGACTAATTGTGACGTTTCTGTTCCTCAGAGAATACTTCCTTTGCTGGGCTGATAGAGCGTTCATATACCCTCTCTGGTAGTCATCATATTCTTCTTCTAACACCACTTCATTGGCCAAGATGAAATTTTCGTCCCCTTGAATGTCTGGAGTCGCCACTGGGTATTCTTCGTCTTCTGTGAAGAAAATGGGCGCACCATCAGCTGTGAAAAAGTGATTGGTTTCAAACAGGGGACCATCATCATCTGAGTCAGTCCCTTGCATGTATTTCTGCTGCAATGGAGTTTTGATCTGCTACTGTGGTGCCGTTTGGTCCTGCACCCTTTGTTCCCTCTGTCTAATTCTGAATTGCGGTTGCTGCTGCTGTCCTCTAAAATTTGGATTTCTTATTTGGGGTTCCGGTCTTTCCGAAATCATTAATCGATCAACCATCCTTTCCATTGTACGAATTAGTGTGTCCATTTTGTTGTCCGAAGGGGAGGCTTCCTCTTTCACTACGACTTTCTTTTCAGCTCTGGCTCGAGCTCTTCTAGCCAGCAGATTTGCTTCAACGCTTACTGCTATCTTTTGCATGTCTTCAAGTGACGGCGGATCTCTTTCATGCAGCTCATATGCCATATCGGCATCAAAACCATCCGGAAAATTCAGCAAGGCTGAATCTACAGGAGGTTTTAGGTTAGCCGGAATCGCGTTGTATACAACATTGAATCTTAAACAATAGTCTTGCACAGTTTCACCTGCATTTCTTTTGATATTCTCATATTCAGACAGAATTTGGAGTGGGTTCTTTTTCACCTCCCACCGGTCTAAGAACTGCGTGTGTAACTCTTGTAAAGTACAAATTGAGCCAGCTGGTAAAGCTCTAAACCACTTTCTAACTTCACCTCTGAGGCTTTGAACAAACAACCTGGTGGCTACATTCTCTTCTTCTACTTCATGCAAGTCAAAAAATTCATTCATCTTATCAACATGCTGCTGGGTTGTAATGCCCTGAGTGGCATCAAAGATAGGAATTTTACTCTGATAATCAGCAGGCATATCATTGAGAACCTGAGGCAAAAGCAAGGGTGCATACCGGGCAGCCATGACTCTGGGTGGATTTACCACAGGATTTGCAGGATTTGGGGGAGGTGTTGTTGGAGGAGATGATAACTGGGAGTTGACTGAAGGGGATGCTGATGAATTAGGAGGAGGCAATGCTGCTCCTGATGATTCTGGAACCTCGGGAATATTAGTTACAGTGATGGACAGAGGAGAATTCAAAATGTAGTCATCAATGGAAGAATTTTCTCTCTGAACTTCAATATCTACAAGAAACTCTAGATCTAAAACCGTGTCTTCAAGTGCAGTTTCAGACTTATTTCTAAACAAAGAAAGCTCAAAAATCTCATCGAAAGAAAGCTCTTCTACAAAAAACCACTCACTGGGCCAAGTATGGGACCTGAGAACAGGTGTAGGACTTGGCGATCCCTCTTGTCTTCTGAATATTCTTGGGATAAGATTTGGATTTTCAAACACAGGGGGAGGATTGGGATCAGGATTAGCCCTTGTATATCTTCTTGAAGCCAGTGTGGTCAACTTACTACTGTACAATATTTATATTAGCCTAGAAAACTCTGAAATATCATCATCGAGACTTTACAAGAAAAATATTACTGGGGTGATGAATCTTCTATGCAAAAGTTTGTAGTTCCCCAGTGGAGTCACCAGAGATGTTAGCACCCAATCTGAACCTCAAGCTGAAAAAGGAAAATCAGGGTAACAACTAAACCACGCTCAACCTTGTAGCTAGCCCTACAAGGACAGGAGAGGGCTCTCTTCGTAGAATAGATATTCAATAACACAATAATGAACTGATTTGAGGCTAGGTATATAAATGTGAAAGGGGTGTTTAATAAATGACTAAATTTTCAGGGATGTATGGGACAAAGGATATCATGAGCTGAGAAATTAAATCAAAGACACAGGATATTTCGTGGGGAAAGATAGGCAGGAGATTTAGCAATCAAATTGAAATAAGATGGAGTGGAAAGACTGTTGAGAAGCTGAAAAGGGCATAATAAATGAATCCTTTTGAAACAGAATAAAACACATAGTGTATGAATGATTTCCCAAGGCAGAGCATATAAAATGGATTCTACCTTTCTAACTTGAAAACATTCTACTGGAAATGTTTATGAATGAATGTTGCAACCTAACAATGTACATATGAAACACAAAGAAGAAACATATGCTAAAACTCATACCACATGAATCCCACAAATCAGAGCTACATCTCTTTATTAATTCCCTGCCAAACTGTACAACGAAGCGCAGAGCTCACTGCCACACTATTCCCCTACTTCTGAGTTTTCAGACCTCAGACTGTCAGCCCTTTTACAAATATTTAGCATTTTCCATAAATAGGAAGATTTTGAGGGAATATAGATCGATGGGAAGAGGAGAAAATCATAACTGAAGATGGAAGACCAAGAGCCAATAATCTCTTCGTAAAGGAAGAGCTGCGTTACATTATTCCACTTGAAATTTTTGGATATCCAATGCGAAGGCAAAACCTGTAGCGTGGATCCTTTCGAATCATCACTGAAGATGTGACTGTTACAATTTGGTTTCTTCGGCCTCTGACGTTCCGCTTTCCATTTGCCGTTTTGAGGAAAAATGACTTTTTTTATAAATGCTGTGAAATAAAACTGAAACGAAACTACGCTTCGTGAAGGGAAAAAAGAATTTATTTTTGAATGGGAAAACAGGGAAGGGAAGGAGGCGGGACCGGCAGATTAATCGCAATCGGGGTTCGGGAGGAGGGACGCATCTGGAACGGACCATACATAAATTCTGATGCGATTAGAATAAACCATGAGTAATCCTTTATATAACGTGACAAAATGCAATTCGGTACTTTACAAAGGGGAAAGGGCCTTCGGTAATATAAATGGGCAGAAGATTTAAATGGTGGGCCTGGGGGTTACAATCGGAATCGGAGGTCTGGAGCAGGGGTAATCGCAATCGAAATCGGTAGAACAAAACTTGCGATGCAATCAATCGGAGGGGAAGTGCGATCGGAGGAAGGACTTGCGATCAGGCGATCGGAGCAGGACTTGCGATCGGGTCAATCGGAGGAGAGGTGCGATCGGGCGAATCGAGGGTCGGAGCAATCGGAGGTGGACATGCGATGTGATCAATCGCATCGCAAATATTTGCGATGAACCGATCGGGGGACTTGAAACAAATGTTGCAATTGAAAAGTTTGCAATCGAAAAGTTTCGCGATTGCGATTAAAGAGCGGCGGGGTTATATATATGACTTAAACTTTATTATAAAGTTTATGGGGATGGAAAGAGGGGAAGTGGTTATTTGAATCGCAGTTTTGTTAAAATAATTTATAATGCGATTTCATAATCGGAAAGGGGAAAAAAGGGGGTTTTAAAAAAAATATAAAACTTTAATAAAACAAAGTTTAAGGAAAAATGGGGAAATGGGGGGTATAAGGGGTTTTACTTCACTTAAGCATAAATTTCAATCCAGAAGTCAGTTTTGAGAGTGTAGTATACCGTTGGAAAGCTCTTTCCAGGCTCTTTCTGCTGGATCTACTTTGAAGATTATTTGGAACTGAACATGCTGTGAAAAAATTCTCTGAAAGGCAAAGTGATGATCTTGTCGGAGATGGCAGCTTCTGAATTGTGACTGAAGGGAAAAGTATTATGCTTTCACCTCAAAACATGGTTTTGAGGTGAAACTTGCATCAAACTGAATAAATGATATCTCTGATCTTCCAGGTGCTGTGAATTTTCATTTATTGACTTCCTCATGGCCTTGCTGATCTTTATTTGACACTTGACTCATTGATTTGACCATGGTGAGACCTTAGAGACTAATGGGACCAATCCTATGACCTACTGACATGATTTTGGGAATGAAAGTGACTAATTACTGAAGACCATAGGAAGGAAAATCAGCAAGTACCTCGTGAGGGAAAACTGATAAAAAACAACTACCATCAATGAATCCATGACCTAGCGGAATGGTGAACTTTATTCGGTATGAGACACCTAATATGCAAATGCAAAAGAGCAGTTTTGATCACTGATGGCAGTGTGACTTAGACTGACACTAACATTGGCTCCAATGGGGATGGTAGCTCCTTAGAGGTGCCAAGAACACCGTAGACCAAGTAGCCTTATCCATTGGGCATGGAATCAAAAATACTGAAAAAACTGACACAATGCAGACTGACACTGACTTCAAGACTAAGATTGAAAAATGAAATAAATCCACATCATACACATATCATCCAAGATTTATAGCCTTCACCTCGGGCCCCAAACTTCAATGACTATGTACTCTGAACTCTGATAAAAATGACACGGTATATACAATTATGATGACATAATTCCGATCCTTTGTTTTCAACCATGGTAGTGCTTCAAAAGCCTACCATTCACTGCTCCCCCAGGGCAATCCTGGCCATCCATTTCTGAGAGCAAGAAGGCATTCTATCCTCTGTATGCTAAAATCCTGTATGGTCCTTTCCACAGATTTTCGAACTTACCATGCTTCCCTTTGTCTTCATTTCTGGCATCCCATTTCAACACTATATCATCCAGCTGAAAATTTTATGCCTTTGTCTTCTTGTCATAGATCTTTTTAATCTTCTCTTGTAACTAAATAGCGTTATGTGACACTTCCTCTCTTGTTTGCTGAAGGTGGATCATTTGATTGATCCTTCGCTGATTTTTATTTTCCTCGCTGCCAACTTCTTGCAATAATCTCATAACTGGGATTGTAAGGGATGTAGGAAAGACAACATCAATACCATAAACCATCTCAAATGGTGACATACCTATTGATCTTTTACTGCTAACTCTGTCTGCCCACAGTGCGTTGATGAGCTTTCGGTGCCAATTTATTTTGTTTACCTCCAGCATTTTCTTTATTATATTCAGCAGCGATTTGTTAGAGGACTCGGCCAGGCCGTTTCCCTGTGGATAATACGTTGTTGAATGGCCCAGCATGATGTTGTATTTATCACAGAAATCGATCATTTTCTTTGATCTGAACGCTGCTGCGTTATCTGTTACGATTTTGCATGGGCAGCCAAAACGAGATAAAATATTTGATTCAAGAAACTGAATGATTATTGAGTCCATTGCTTGCCTAGCTGGGATGGCCTCGATCCATTTCGTAAAGTAATCTGTCCCTGTCAATATCCATCGGTGCTGTGCTGAGGACGCGGGGTGAATTTCTCCTATGAAATCAAGCCCCCACTGCTGAAAGGGTGCGTTCACTGAAACTTGTTTCAAAGGGAGTGGAAGCAATTTCTTCTTCCCTTGGAAGATTTGGCATTCATGAAATTTCATCACTGTCTTATATAAATCAGAGAATAATGTGGGCCAATAATATCCTACTCTCAATACCTTGTTAGCTGTAGTCTTCCAAAACAAGTGACCGCCACAGTCGCCTTTGTGAAACTCGTGCATTACCTTCTGCGCTTCTTCTTCAACCAAACAATTGAGCAGAACGCCTCCTGGATCTTTCCAATACAGAGTGCTGTCTAAAATGCAGTATTTTGAAGATTTTAGCTTCAGGGATCTACCCTTACTCTTAGACATGCCCGTAGGAGGTGAAAAATGCTGAAGGACATAGATGATATCTGAATACCATGGGGACCGTAGAAAAATATCTGCAATTGGAACCAGCAAACCTTCATCTTCCTCTTCTGCCACTGCTGTTATAAGGTTTATATCTAGAGCACGCAGATTTGATTGGGCCATCAATTTCGCCAAGCCTTGCCCTTTGATCAACTTTGTGGGCTTGATCTCCAGATCGTACTCTAACATAGCCGCTATCCATTTACCTCTTCGACCTTCTGGATCAGTTTGCATCAACACATCCTTCACCACGGCGTTAGGGACATATGCTATAGTATGTGAATGTAGAATGTAGACCCTGAAATCCTTCAATGCCTTGATGAGAGCCAATGCCTGTTTTTCAATAATATTATATTTCAAAGCAGCATCTCTAATAGTCCTACTGAAGAATGCAATTGGATTTTCTATTTCATCTCTCTTTTGCATTAAAATAGCAACCAAAGTATGCTCAAATGCAAACGAAAATATGATAAAGTCTTGAGTGTAGTCGGGACTGATCAAAACTGGGGCATTGGACAAAGCAAATTTTACCAGATTGAATGATTTGATAGCCTCCTCACTCCATTTAACAGTGCAGTCTTTCTTCAACATATTAGTCATTTCCATCAAATGTTCAGCCATATTGGGTATAAATCGACGTAAGAAGTTCATCTTACCATTGAAAGCCTGAATCTCCTTCTTGTTTCGTGGCAGGTCTACGAGCTGAATTGCCTCCACTCTAGCTGGATCGATGTGAATACCATCTTTGGAGATGAAATGCCCCAGCAGCTTGCCTTCGTCCATGGCAAAGAGACACTTCTTGGGATTGAGAGAAATCCCAAACTTTCTGCATCGCTGGAAAACAACTCTCAAATGGTGGAAATGCTTGTCATCTGATCCTGAAAACATTGTCAGATGATCCAAATAAATAACTAGAAAAAAAACATCTTTTTCATTGGCAAAAGCGATGTCCATTGCACGCTGGAAAGTATCTCCTACATTCTTCAGTCCAAAAGGCATTTTGGCATACTGGAAGGTTCCCCAGGGTGTTGTGAAGGCAGTTTTATCTTGGTCCTTCTCATGCACCAATATTTGGTTGTAGCCTGAGTAGCCATCAAGTAGTGACATCCTGGATGCTCCAACTACTCTCTGCAGAATATGGTCCATTTTGGGAAGTGGATAATTATCCTTTAAGGACGCCTTATTCAAGTTCCGAAAATCTATACACAACCTTATTTCTCCAGTCTTCTTATGTACCGGGACCAAATTTGAGATCCAGTCAGAAAATCTAATGGGGACTATAATACCATCTTTGTATAATCTGTTTACCTCTTTTTCGATGGATGGTAGTAGCTTCGGATTGATTCTTCTCAGCTTCTGTCTGAATGGCTTTTGATCCGGCTTGATAGGAATAGTATGTTGGATTATGTTCTTATCATACACCTTCAAATCTGAATAATCCCATGCAAATACATCAGAAAATTCAGAAATCAATTTAACATACTTCTCCTTTACCTCAGGGGATAATGCCTTTGATAATTTGACAAACTTGGGCTAATCAACTATTCCAATATTCACATCTTCAACTCCTTTCTCTGTGGGCACCAAGCTTGGTTTCTTTGCGACATCATCCTGATCAAAAAGCTCCTCTAAAGGTATGAGACCTCTAGGAATTACATTATCTTTCAGCTGCAATATGTCCATCTGGTTTGTTTCCAATTCTTGATCATCAACCGCATACTCACCTTCTATGGGAGTGTCCTTGAATTTTCCCTCACCCTGTAAAAATGCATTGATCTCATTATCATCCCAAAATACTTGCCAATACCTTAAATTGTCTGGAACAACAAGCCTATGTTTGACATAGATCTCAAACTTATTTTTGGAGTTCATTGGAATATTCAAGTTACTTGCAGTAGTGGCAAGAGAATCAGCAATAAGATTCTGCATCCGGGGCACTGCTGTCAAAGTATATTCTGGGAATGTTTTCAAAATGTGCAGGGCTGCATTTCTGTATGCCCTCAATCTTGGATGTTTGGCTTGGTATTCTCCTTTCACCTGCTTGATTATTAACTCAGAGTCACCATACATAGAAATCCTTATCGCCTTCAACTTCTTCAAGATTTTGAGGCCTGCAATCAGAGCTTCATACTCTGCTTCATTGTTGGAGCAGTCAAAAGCCAACTTATAAGCACATACTCTAACATTACTAGGGACTCTTTCAGGCTGGAAAACAGGGCTCCGAATCCATATTCCAATGCCTGCTCCATCCTTACCAACAACTCCATCAAAGTCCATACTCCACAGGCCTTCTTCTTCTTCTTGAAGGTGCTGGAAATTTTCTTCTTTCTCTTCTTTACCTTGGCTGATTTTTGGCTTTTCATTGTCTCTTTACTGCTGGCAGGCAGGAGGTTCAGAGGTGTTTGCTGCTTTGTCCTTTTCCTTTTTGAGGACCTCTCCGAAATTCTCTGAAATCTCAGGTATTTCATCCACTTGTACCAATTGAACATTCTCATCATTTAAACCACCATCAAAATACAAGACAAAAGACTCTAAATCTGTGTGGACTGCATTGATGGGATGGTTTACAGTGTTGTCTTTGCTAGTAATCATATATTTCATTTTCTTTTCCCTATATAACTTTCTTGACTGGCCGAATACAGGAATTGTGGCATAAGATAATTCAAGTTGTATGGTTCCCTTAAGTTTTTCACCCCAAGACCTAGATAGAAGCATTCCAAACCGTGGTGGGACATCAGCAACAACTACATCCATCAAGACATTTTTGGCTGGGATTTGATCTAAAGACACTACTAAATCTTTGATGAGACCAATACAATGGACCCTACTTGATTCAAAAGAATACAAATCATGGTATTTTCTAGTAACATCAAGGCCTAACTTCTCCATGACAGCTTTGGGCATCAAATTATGCGAGGCCCCGGAGTCCAACATGGTGTTATGCAAGATAAAATCATGAAACCTAAGACTTAGGTAAAAGGGGGGGACTTCATTTTCTTCAAACTCTTGTGTGGCCGGACCAAAAATGAGTTTAGGGTAGTCATCTTCCACATTAACCATATCAGAAAGAGGGTCAATTTGCAAGACTTTAGACACCTGACTTTTATATATACTATTCTTCACCAACTCAATCAGGGGCACAGATACTTTGAGTTTAGAAATTTCATTTTCTAAATTAAAGGAAGGAGCTTTTTCTACCTCTTTAATGGGGGGGTCTTTCTTCTCTGTTTTCTCCTTCGCTATGCTCTGCTGGATGAAGGATTGGCCGACTCTTTTCCTTTCTTCTGTGCCTCGTCCTTCATTTGGAGTTCTTTTCTCTTTTGAATGGGACTGATTGTGATGTTTCTATTCCTCAGAGAATACTGCCTTTTCTTGGCTGATAGAGCGTTCATATACCCTCTCTAGTAGTCATCAGATTCTTCTTCTAACACCACTTCATTGGCCAAGATGAAATTTTCGTCCCCTTGAATGTCTGGAGTCGCCATTGGGTATTCTTCATCTTCTGTGAGGAAAATGGGCACACCATCAGCTGTGAAAAAGTGATTGGTGTCAAACAGGGGACCATCGTCATCTGAGTCAGTCCCTTGCACGTAGTTCTGCTGCAATGGAGTTTTGATCTGCTGCTGCGGTGCCGTTTGGTCCTGTGCCCTCTGTTCCCTCTGTCTAATTCTGAATTGCGGTTGCTGCTGCTGTCCTCTAAAATTTGGATTTCTTATTTGGGGTTCCGGTCTGTCCGAAATCGTTAATCGATCAACCATCCTTTCCATTGTACGAATTAGTGTGTCCATTTTGTTGTCCGAAGGGGAGGCTTCCTCTTTCACTACGACTTTCTTTTCAGCTCTGGCTCGAGCTCTTCTAGCCAGCAGATTTGCTTCAACGCTTACTGCTATCTTCTTCATGTCTTCAAGTGACGGAGGATCTATTTCACGCAGCTGATATGCCATTTCGGCATCAAAACCATCCGGAAACTTCATCAAGGCTGAATCTAAAGGAGGTTTTAGGTTAGCCGAAATCGCGTTGTATACAGCATTGAATCTTAAACAATAGTCTTGCACAGTTTCACCCGCATTTCTTTTGATATTCTCATATTCAGAAAGAATTTGGAGTGGGTTCTTTTTCACCTCCCACCGGTCTAATAACTGTGTGTGTAACTCCTGTAAAGTATGAATTGAGCCAGCTGGTAAAGCTCTAAACCACTTTCTAACTTCACCTTCGAGGCTTTGAACAAACAACCTGGTGGCTACATTCTCTTCTTCTACTTCATGCAAGTCAAAAAAGTCATTCATCTTATCAACATGCTGCTGGGCTATAATGCCCTGAGTGGCATCAAAGATAGGAATTTTACTCTGATAATCAACAGGCATATCATTGAGAACCTGAGGCAAAAGCAAGGGTGCATACCGGGAAGCCATGACTTTGGGTGGATTTACCACAGGATTTGCAGGATTTGGGGGAGGTGTTGTTGGAGGAGATGATAACTGGGAGTTGACTGAAGGGGATGCTGATGAATTAGGAGGAGGCAATGCTGCTCCTGATGATTCTGTAACCTCGGGAATATTAGTTACAGTGATGGACAGAGGAGAATTTAAAATGTAGTCATCAATAGAAGAATTTGCTCTCTGAACTTCAATATCTACAAGAAACTTTGGATCTAAAACCGTGTCTTCAAGTGCAGTTTTAAACTTATTTCTAAACAAAGAAAGCTCAAAACTCTCATCGAAAGAAAGCTCTTCTACAAAAAACCACTCACTGGGCCAAGTATGGGACCTGAGAACAGGTGTAGGACTTGGCGATCCCTCTTGTCTTCTGAATATTCTTGGGATAAGATTTGGATTTTCAAACACAGGGGGAGGATTGGGATCAGGATTAGCCCTTGTATATCTTCTTGAAGCCAGTGTGGTCAACTTACTACTATACAATATTTATATCAGCCTAGAAAACTCTTAAATACCATCATCGAGACTTTACAAGAAAAATATTACTGGGGTGATGAATCTTCTATTCAAAAGTTTGTAGTTCCCCAGTGGAGTCGCCAGATATGTTAGCACTCAATCTGAACCTCAAGCTGAAAAAGGCAAATCAGGGTAACAACTAAACCACGCTCATCCTTGTAGCTAGCCCTACAAGGACAGGAGAGGGCTCTCTCCATATAATAGATATTCAATAACACAATAATGAACTGATTTGAGGCTAGGTATATAAATGTGAAAGGGGTGTTTAATAAATGACTGAATTTTTAGGGATGTATGGGACAAAGGACAGCATGAGCTGAGAAATTAAATCAAGGACACAGGATATTTCGTGGGGCAAGATAGGCAGGAGATTTAGCAATCAAATTGAAATAAGATGGAGTGGAAAGACTGTTGAGAAGCTGAAAAGGGTATAATAAATGAATCCTTTTCAAACAAAAGAAAACACACAGAGTATGAATGATTTCCCAAGGCAGAGCATATAAAATGGATTCCACCTTTCTAACTTGAAAACATTCTACTGGAAATGTTTATGAATGAATGTTGCAACATAACAATGTACATATGAAACACAAAGAAGAAACATATGCTAAAACTCATACCACATGAATCCCACAAATCAGAGCTGCATCTCTTTATTAATTCCCTGCCAAACTGTACAACGGAGCGCAGAGCTCACTGCCACACTATTCCCCTACTTCTGAGTTTTCAGACCTCAGACTGTCAGCCCTTTTACAAATATTTAGCATTTTCCATAAATAGGCATATTTTGAGGGAATATAGATCGATGGGAAGAGGAGAAAATCATAACTGAAGATGGAAGACCAAGAGCCAATAATCTCTTCGTAAAGGAAGAGCTGCGTTACATTATTCCACTTGAAATTTTAGGATATCCAATGCGGAGGCAAAACCTGTAGCGTGGATCCTTTCAAATCATCACTGAAGATGTGACTGTTACAATTTGGGTTCTTCGGCCTCTGACGTTCCGCTTTCCATTTGCTGTTTTGAGGAAAATTGACTTTTTTTATAAATGTTGTGAAATAAAACTGAAACAAAACTACGCTTCGTGAATGGAAAAAAGAATTTATTTTTGAATGGGAAAACAGGGAAGGGAACGAGGCGGGACCGGCAGATTAATCGCAATCAGGGATCGGGAGGAGGGACGCATCTGGAACGGACCATATAGAAATTCCGATGCGATTAGAATAAACCATGGGTAATCCTTTATATAACGTGACAAAATGCAATTCGGGACTTTACAAAGGGGAAAGGGCCTTTGGTAATATAAATGGGCGGAAGATTTAAATGGTGGGCCCGAGGGTTACAATCGCAATCGGAGGTCGGGAGTGGGGGTAATCGCAATCGCAATCGGTAGAACAAAACTTGCGATGCGATCAATCGGAGGGGAAGTGCGATCGGAGGAAGGACTTGCGATCAGGTCAATCAGAGGAGAGGTGCGATCGGGTGAATCGGGGGTCGGAGCGATCGGAGGTGGACATGCGATGCGATCAATCGTAGCGCAATTATTTGCGATGAACCGATCGGGGGACTTGAAACAAATGTTGCGATTGAAAAGTTTCGCGATTGCGATTAAAGAGCGGCGGGGTTATATATATGACTTAAACTTTATTATAAATTTTATGGGGATGGAAAGAGGGGAAGTGGTTATTTGAATTGCAGTTTTGTTAAAAATAATTTATAATGAGATTTCATAATCGGAAAGGGGAAAAAAGGGGTTTTTAAAGGAAATATAAAAATTTAATAAAAAAAAGTTTAAGGAAAAATGGGGAAATGGGGGGTATAAGGGGCTTTACTTCACTTAAGTATAAATTTCAATCCAGAAGTCAGTTTTGAGAGTGTAGTATACCGTTGGAAAGCTCTTTCCAGGATATTTCTGCTAGATCTACTTTGAAGATGATTTGGCGTTGAACATGCTGTGAAAAAATTCTCTGAAAGGGAGATTGATGATCTTGTCGGAGATGGCAGCTTCTGAATTGTGACTGAAGGGCAAAGTATTATGCTTTCACCTCAAAACATGGTTCCCTACTCTGGAAATCAGCAGAAAACATAGAAATGATAAACAGTAAAGACAGGGTGCTTTTAACAAATCTTGAAGTAATACTCATGTTTATTCATTCAAATTTGGAAAACATTTATGGATGCATGTAACAAAGAAAGATAAACAATCACAAGAAGGAAATACTTCACTTCAATAGCTCATCACATGAATCCTGAAATATGATGCCAATTGATCCAATCCAGTCTGCTACTCGAGATTTGAAACACAAAAGCCTTCAAGTCCAATAAAAAATGACTATAGAAATATTCAGCAATTTATTCCACAATAATACTTCAAAGAGTGAAGTATTTATACAAATTCTAAATTAGAATATCTTGAAAAAAATATCAAGATTGGTTTACAAATATCTCAAATTGTTTTACATAAATAGAACTTAAGAAAAGGACACTTGAAAGTAATGAATATATTTTTCACTATAATTATGTATTGATGGTGACAAAGAATAGAATTCGAATTAGATATAAACTCTTAGTTGATGATGAGGCATCCAAGTCACTAACTATCTCCTTCCTTTGTGCAGTTTTCTCCAGAAATTCTGCAAAATTTGGGTCCAATGATACCTTTTTTTTTCTCAATTAGAAATAGATATGTAAAAAGTGAAAGAGGTTGTTGTAGATAAATATGTTACTAAGATAAACCTCTCTCAGTTTCCCAAAAATTCAATTCCAGATATTCACCATATGCTCTGCAAAAAGATGTGTAAAACCGAACTTTGCACAGTCTGAAACATAGGCTGTAAAGATGTGCATGTATCTCTCATTCTGTAATACCTGTGCATAAAGTGAGATAGTTTTTTGTAGGTAGAAATCTTAGGAACATAAACCTCCTCCATTGTTTCAAAATTCATCTTAGATTGGTCACAATTTTCTCTGCAAAACTATGACATAAATAGGAAATTTCTGCAAAAATGTCCCTTCTTGCTCTGTTTTCATCTTTTAACCTTACTGTTCTTTTAACTGTTTTTACTTTCACTTTGGATAAACTTCATTTTTGTTGGTGAAAGTATTTTCATATTTTTTTAACTATTACTTCCTCTGTATTTACTTTTATTGTTTTATCTTGACTGCTCTGTCACTTTTTCTGATTTGACTTTCACTCTGACTTTCATCTAATACACTTTAACTCTGATGCTTTTTTACTGTTCTATTTTCATTGTCACTGTGAATTCTTATTTCACTTTTATCATTCACAGTGCAATTTCAATATTCTTTGATCATTCTCTGACTTTTATTTAATCCTTTCTTTGTATACAAAATGTTTGTTCAATGAAGTTATTTGAATTAAAATCTGAGAATTTGGAGCAAATAATTTTGTCAATTAGTATTGAAACTATTGGCCCAATTTCATATTCTGATAATAATCTGCAAAAATCAAACAATTTGTTAATAAAACCTTGGCCTGAAGGGAAGCCAGTAATGACTTTAGGGAACAAGGAATATAGTGAAAGGATTTCTGGCCATAACGGGGGTTTTCTCATAATTTTGACCTTCAAATCTTAGGAACTCTTGTTTTTAGGTTTTCTGGCTACTTCTGTAAGATTAAACAGTTTACAAAAGTTTTTTTTTTGACTTTGGCAGGGTTTATTGGATTAAAACATGAAAAAATGGTCTTTTCTTGGATTTTTGCTTTCAGTTTCAATCTTCAACTGATTTACAGACTTTCACTGGTTAGGAAACAGGAAACAGGGTTTCTTGGGATTTTTCAATGGCTAATTGGGTTAAAAATATTTTTAACTCAAGCACAGAGGTTAGGCTACCTTCAGAGGATTTCTAGTTTCAATTTAGAGTTTTAAACAGTTTATAAAAACTATATAAACTCAATATCTCATTTAAAACAGTGCGATGTATAAACAGGGTTTCTCTAAAAAAACTTACCAGGGTTTGGCCTGTTTTTAACATCTTTTAATAGGCTTCTTTGAATGAATTTGAACTCTGAATGGAATGCTTCTTTATTAAAGTCCTTTCAAATCGATAACAGGCTTAATTTCTAGAGGATTACCAGTTATATGCAGGTATAGTTCTTTGAATATGTGTTCTAAGGCTTTTGATAGGTTATGTGGTGTCTTTTTGGTCTTTGGAAGTTTTATGGAGCTTCTCAGCAATATTCAATGGCTATAGGCGTAATTTTGCAGGTTCTGGGCAAGAAAAAAGTGAAAAATGCTTGTTCTCTGAGTCTGTATGGTAGATACAATTGATACGCGCAAAAGAAAGGAATAACAGTGCATTTTCATGGTTTATTGGGCAAATTAGGTTGAATTAGGCCTGCAATAAATGGAGTTCAAATCGGGAAAATAACCGGTTTTCAGCTTCAAAGGGTAGAAACTGCGAGTAGCTATTGCACGGGTCTAACATGGTAAGCGGTTTCAAATGAATCAGATGCGATCAAAAAAACATAAGCCACGTGGAGGAGGGAGAAACAAGCAAAAGAACCTATTTCGCATAGAAATGACATAGTTAAGAACGTGTGACTTTATTTGCGATATGAGTTTTCAACCATTAGATCTGGGAGTTCGATTGCGAACGGTCAATGATTTGATTCAGAAGCTGCTTAGGATTTGGAGTGGGTTCGGGGTTTTGATATATGCGGAGGGATAGGTTTTTTAACTTTATAAATAAATATTTATTTTAAAGTTTAAAACCTTGGGTTAAATGATTGGTGGGGGGGGTAATGTTTATGTATGTTTTAATTAAAACATTTACCAAATGTTTCAACCGATATATTGGCGCGGTTTTTAATATTATATGGTATAATAAACCTTTGACAAGTGTTTAAGAACCATAGGGGGGCGGGATATATTTTTATAATTTTTTGATATGTTTAAACCCATGGGATAATGGGCGGGAATATTTCATCATGTGGGATATTTAACATAGGTTAAAATTTTTAAAAAGTGGGTTTTTTGGGTTATTTAAATATAAAGGGTTTAATAATATATGGGAAAGGTATAGTTTAGGGAATTAATAATATAAGTTAGAAATTAATATGAGATGTAGGTGTAATGTATGAAATGAATTAAAAATACATAGTTTAAAACTAAGTAGAGTGTAAAAATAGGAAGTAAAGCATAATTTGTCCCATTTTTTTTATTTTTTACACATAGACTTGGGATAAAAATGCATTTTATGGGTTTTTGAGTGTTTTTGAATGAAAATGAAATTAATCAAGTAGGGTTTTTTAAGAAAAAATGTGTTTTACTTATTAGGAAAAGGGATCAAAATCTTGGAAAATGGTGAATATGCTGATGAAAATGGGTTTTATGTAGGAAATCCAATATTTCTAACCAAACAGTTATTGAGCCTTGGGTCCAGTCCTAACAGAAGTCAGAGAAATGCTCTGAGTGTCTTTAACTGAAGGTTTAGAATAGTGGATGATTGTGGGGGAGGGGAAATTAGTAATTATAGCCCGATGATGCTTTATTACATGTATTACACAACTACTTTCTACCTACCCATCATTGTTTCTAACATTTTTACTTCATTTTCATGGGTGAATTTAGGCTTGCAACCCTAAATCAATTTTCTTTCAAAGCATAAAAACTATCTAAGTCTAACTTTATTTTATCCGAGGGCTCAGATTAAACTGTTGAGCTCCTCATTTATTCTCTATCTTATCTACTGATTTTTTCAAGTTTATATTGTTTGACATATATTTATTCTCTATCTATAAACATGAAATTTAAAGCATGAGAGGTCAAGTTTAAGTTGTTTGACCCTCATGGATTATGGCATTTTGAACAAGCTATACATAATCATTTATTTGCAGTGAAAAGTAAATAGTAGTGGCATTTAAACTTGCAACACTTTCATAATATATTTTTGATGGGGTTCATATTTAATATTATTTTGATCTTTGTTTCTTTTTATCCTTTGATTTTTCTTTTAGGACATACCCTCTTTCCATTTTTTAATTTGGGAATACATTTGCAGAAAGAAAAGGTATGTACAATATTTCAAGATTTTAACAGAGTCAATTCAAAATTATGAATCCTATATTTCTAGGACCCTATCAGTGGCTTCACATGGGGATGACATCTCCTTGTGAGATGTTAATAACACCATCGACTAGTAGCCTGATCCTTTGAGCCAATCCCAAACATGCATTTGCTTTGTTATAAAATCTTTGTGACTAAAACTCTTGAACTGAAATTTACACCATTTTCTATAAACTGAAATCTGATCTAAGACTAAAAGGTGCTGCAACCTTCAAACTAAACTACTAAATCATCAATATCTTAGGATATTTTCCTTGGCTTCAAATCTTAATGAATTATTTCAAAACTAGCTGAAAACTGAAAACTGAAATAAGTTGAAATCCTACCTACTTACTCTAATCATATTTCCAACTACTTTTTAGGTAAAATGAAACAACCAATGCAACCATTAGAGAATTATGTACTTTGATAGATTTTGTTGCATGTGCTTGTTGATTGTCAAAACTGTAATTCTGCAACCTATTAGAAACTTGTCAACAAATGAGAGAATAAGGAAATACTTGATTTCCTTTGTTGACTCTAGAAACTTTTCAAAAGGATATTCCAAGATATATACACTAATGTTTAATTGATCTAAAAAAATGTACATCTATCATGGATGGCCTCCATGCCATGAAACTGAAATGTTATTTTCATCTTTATCTCCCTGCAAAATTTCAGATAAGCCTTGTGATGATATTCCTACTGATTGTAATGTTTGACTGCTAAAAATTTATCATCTTTATTCTGAAACTCATAGTTAGTTAATGGAGAATGTCTTTGAATGCATTCAATATCCAACATATCTGCTATTGGATCATGAAAAACTTGGGAAAATTGTTGCAACCTATGGCATATAGAATTCCATAGTACTTCATAAACTTCAACAAGTTTCTCATCCTTTTCTTTGGAATCTGATTGCATTCTATTTGAAAATCATAATTTTGCTCAATAGGAGTACTATCAGGAAATGGGCATTTTTGGGAAGGTAGAACAACATGAGCATCAACCTATTCTTCTGTCTCTTCATGGATAAAAACTTTAGTACATACATCAACATTATAATAAGTAGAAACAATCTATTCATTATGTAAATATTTTGAGGATGGTTGCATGTTTAGAAGCAAATTGATTTCTTCTTCGGTGAGGGGGGATGGGAACCTTTGAATTCTTAGATTTGAATAACAATTGTTTTTTCTCTTATATAAAAACTGATCATGAGGTTGAATATTTTCTTTAACTTCATTCAGAAAATTATATGAAACATCATTTGTTACCATAGAGGAGCTTTGTGGATCTTGATTCATTTCCTGATCTATTTCATATTTGATTAACTCCTCTTGATTATCATGACAGTTAACTTGAGAATGAAAGTTATGGACTACTACTAATAAATCTTCAAGATGCCAATTTCCTAAATCTTCATTAATATTTTTAAGGTAATGTATGAGATCTTCAGCTTGATCACAACAATTTTCAGCTAATGATAAAGATGGAAAATCTTATTTGTAATGCTCATAAAATACCTTGTGAAAATCCTTTAAAGAAAATAAACTAGCAGGTTTGAGAGCTTCAAACCATTCCCTTGCTTGTCCTTCTAAGGTTTCCATGAATAGCTTCATGAGGAAATCCTCATGCCAATCACCCTTCAATCTCCATGAGTGTATATGAAATTTAATGAGATGTAACAAAGGATCATCAATATTCTCATCTTGAAACATAGGGAGATTTTTATCCCAATTTACCTTTGGTAGTTTGTGTGGAAATCCAAGTATGTGATCTCTACTCATGGGAGCATACCTACGTTGTATTCTTGGGTTCATCTTGTAAATCTGTCATAAAGAAGAGCCACTGTATCTATACAACCAAGCTAGATCCTTCTATAAAATACAATATACATTGAAAAAATTTCTTAATGAGAAATAACATAATGTCTTGGATTAAGATCCAAGTTGAAAGCCTGATCTTTCCATATTGTTCTTTCAGGTTCATTTCTCTAGTGGAGCCTTGATTGTGAAAATAATTTGGAGTCGCTAGGTGGATGATTTTAACCTTTGTGTGTCTGATCATTGTCCACCATCATAGATCAGATTTGATCCTTGTATAATCTTTATGAAGAATATTTTCTTCCCCAGTATAGTCGCCATTATGTTATCACTCAGTAATTTCTCAAAGTTAATGAAATAATTCACCGAGGTAACCACAAACCTACTTTTAAACTCTAGGATCTAGCCTTCCTAGGGTTCAGAGAGGGCTCTCTCTATAAAATTTAAATTTGTTTTAATTATATGATATTAGGCTAGTTATGATGTGAAAATTTGGTTTTTATTTGGTTTGGTTTGGTGGGAAAAATCACCTAATGAAATGGATAGTGGGAAATCTATTTGTCCATTGGGCTGAGGAGTCAAGCAGACAAAGCTAGGATCAAGGTCAAGAAGTCAAATGTTTTCAGGGCAAGATAGATAACCCATGAAGATATTGGAAGGATGTTTGGTGAGGTGATATGATCGGGATAAAGAGAAATTAAGGGCTCTTTAATCCGGAAAATGGAAGTAGTAGGCAGAGGTCAAACGAAAGAGGGAGAAATTAAGGGTTCCCTACTCTGGAAATCAGCAGAAAACATAAAAATGATAAACAGTAAAGACAGAGTGCTTTTAACAAATCCTGAAGTAATACTCTTGTTTATTCATTCAAATTTGGAAAAAATTTATGGATGCATGTAACAAAGAAAGATAAACAATGAAAAGAAGGAAATACTTCACTTCAATAGCTCATCACATGAATCCTGAAATATGATGCCAATTGATCCAATCCAGTCTGCTACTCGAGATTTGAAACACAAAAAACTTCAAGTCCAATAAAAAATGACTATAGAAATCTTCAGCAATTTATTCCACAATAATACTTTAAAGAGTGAAGTATTTATACAAATTCTAAACTAGAATATCTTGAAAGAAATATCAAGATTGGTTTACAAATATCTCAAATTGTTTTACATAAATAGAACTTAATAAAAGGGCACTTAAAACTAATGAATCTATTTGGCACTATACTTATGGATTTATGGTGACAAATAAGAGAATTTGAATTAGATATCAACTCTTAGTTGATGATGAGGCATCCAAGTCACTAACAGTCTCCTTCCTTTGTGCATTTTTCTCTAGAAATTCTGCAAAATTAGGGTCCAAAGATAATTTTGTATTTCTCAATCCGAAATAGATATGTAAAAAGTGAAAGAGGTTGTTGTAGATAAATATTTTAATAATATAAACCTCTCTCATCTTCCAAAAATTCAATTCCATCTGTTCATCATATGCTCTGAAAAAAGATGTGTAAAACAAAACTTTGCACAGTCTAAAAAATAAGTTGTAAAGATGTGCATGTATCTCTCCTTCTGTAACACCTGTGCATAAAGTGAGATAATTTTTTGTAGGTAGATATCTTAGGAACATAAACCTCCTCCAGGTTTTCAAAATTTATCTTGGACTGGACACAATCGTCTCTGCAAAACTATGACTTAAATAGGAAATTTCTACAAAAATGTCCCTTCTTGCTCTGTTTTCATCTTTTAACCTTACGGTTCTTTTAACTATTTTTACTTTCACTTTGGATAAACTTAATTGTTGTTGGTGAAATTATTTTCATCTTTGTTTAACTATTACTGCCTCTGTATTTACTTTTATTGTTTTATCTTGACTGCTCTGTCACTTTTTCTGATTTGACTTTCACTCTGACTTTCATCTGATACACTTTAACTCTGATGCTCTTTTACTGTTCTGTTTTCATTGTCACTATGAATTCTTATTTCACTTTTATCATTCACTGTGCAATTTCATTATTCTATGATCATTCTCTGACTTTGATTTAATCCTTTCTTTGTATACAAACTGTTTGTTCAATGAAGTTATTTGAATTAAAATCTGAGAATTTGGAGCAAATAATTTTGTTAATTAGTATTGAAACTATTGGCCCAATTTCATATTCTGATAATAATCTGCAAAAATCAAAAAATTTGTTAATAAAACCCTGGCCTGAAGGGAAGCCAGTAATGACTTTAGGGAACAGGGAATATAGTGAAAGGAGTTATGGCCATGGTAGTGGTTTTCTCATAGTTTTGACCTTCAGATATTAGGAACTCTTTTTTTTAGGTTTTCTAGCTACTTCTGTAAGATTAAACAGTTTACAGAACTATTTTTTTTACTTTGGCAAGGTTTATTGGATTAAAACAAGAAAAATATGGTCTTTTCTTGGATTTTTGCTTTCATTTTCAATCTTCAAATGATTTATAGACTTTCACTAGTTAGGAAACAAGAACATGATTTCTTGGGATTTTTCAATGGCTAATTGGGTTAAAAATATTTTGAACTCAAGCACAGAGGTTAGGTTACCTTCAGAGGATTTCTGGTTTCAATTTAGAGTTTTAAACAGTTTATAAAAACTATATAAACTCAATATTTCATTTAAAACAGTGCGTAGTATAAACAAGGTTTCTCTAAAAAAAATTGCCAGGGTTTGGCCTGTTTTTAAGATATTTTAATAGGCTTCTTTGAATGAATTTGAACTCTGACTAGAATTTTTCTTTATTAAAGTCCTTTCAAATCGATAACAGGCTTAATTTCTGGAGGAATACCAGTTATACGCAGGTATAGGTCTTTGAATATGGTTCTGAGGCTTTTGATAGGTTATGTGGTGTATTTTTGGTCTTTGGAAGCTTTATGGAGATTCTGAGCAATCTTCAATGGCTATAGGCGTAATTTTGCAGGTTCTGGCCAAGAAAACAATGAAAAATGCTTGTTCTCTAAGTCCGTATGGAAGATATAATTGATACGCGCAGAAGAAATGAATAACAATGCATTTTCTTGGTTTATTGGGAAAATTAGGTTGAATTAGGCCTACAATAAATGGAGGTCAAATTGGGCAAATAACTAGTTTTCGACTTCAAAGGGTAGAAACTGCGAGTAGTTATCACGTGGGTCTAACGTGGTAAGCGGTTTCAAATGAATCGCATGCGATCAAATAAACATAAGCCACGTGGAGGAGGGAGAAATAGGCAGAACATCATATTTCGCATAGAAATGACATAGTTAAGAATGCGTGACTTTATTTGCAATATGAGTTTTCAACCATTAGATCTAGGAGTTCGATTGCGAACAGCCAGGATTTGATTCGGAAGCTGCTCGGGATTTGGAGTGGGTCTGGGGTTTTGATATATGCGGAGGGATAGGTTTTTTAACTTTATAAATAAATATTTATTTTAAAGTTTAAAACACATTTATTTTAAATTTTAAAACCCTGGGTTAAATGATTGTCTGGGGGGGTGGGTAATGTTTATATATGTTTTAATTAAAACATTTACCAAATGTTTCAACCGATATATTGGTGCAGTTTTTAATATTATATAGTATAATAAAACTTTGAAAAATGTTTAAGAACCATAGGGGGGCGGGATATATTTTTATATTTTTTTGATATGTTTAAACCTATGGGATAATGGGTGGGATTATTTCATCACGTGGGATATTTAACATAGGTTAAAACTTTAAAATAGTGGGTTTTTTGGGTTATTTAAAATATAAAGGGTTTAATAATATACGGGAAAGGTATATTTTAGGGAATTAATAATACAAGTTAGAAATTAATATGAGATGTAGGTGTAATGTATGAAATGAATTAAAAATACATAGTTTAAAACTAAGTAGAGTGTAAAAATAGGCAATAAGGCATAATTTGTCCCATTTTTTTAATTTTTTCACATAGACTTAGGATAAAAATGCATTTTATGGGTTTTTGAGTGTTTTTGAATGAAAATGAAATTAATCAAATAGGGTTTTACTTTTACTAAGCAAAAATGTGTTTTACTTAGGAAAATGGATCAAAATCTTGGAAAATGGTGAATATCCTGATGAAAATGGGTTTTTTGTAGGAAATCCAATATGTTTAACCAATCAGTTATTGAGCCTTGGGTCCGGTCCCAAAAGAAATCAGAGAAATGCTCTGAGCCTCTTTAATTGAAGGTTTAGAATAGTGGATGATTGTGGGGGAGGGGAAATTAGTAATTATTGCCTGATGATGCTTTATTACATGTCTTGCACAACTGCTTTCTATCCATCATTATTTCTAACATTTTTACTTCATTTTCATGGGTGCATTTAGGCTTGCAATCCTAAATCAATTTTCTTTCAAAGCATAAAAACTATCTAAGTCTAACCTTATTTCATCCGAGGGCTCATATTAAACTGTTGAGCTCCTAATTTATTCTCTATCTTATCTACTGATTTTGTCAAGTTTATATTGTTTGACATATCTTTATTCTTTATCTATAAACATGAAATTTAAAGCATGAGAGGTCAAGTTTAAGCTATTTGACCCTCATGGATTATGGCATTTTGAACAAGCATCACGTAATCATTTATTTGCAGTGAAAAGTAAATATTAGTGACATTTAAACTTGCAACACTTTCATGATCTATTTTTGATGGGGTTCATATTTAATATTCTTTTGATCTTTGTTTCTTTTTGTCCTTTGGTTTTTATTTTAGGACATACCCTCTTTTCATTTTTTAATTTGGGAATACAATTGCAGAAAGAAAATGTATGTACAATATTTCAATATTTTAACAGAGTCAATTCAAAATTATGAATCCTATATTTATAGGACCCTAACATCTTAGACAATTTGTTTCAACCACATTACTTGTGTGCAACAAGTTGTTGCTACTATATTTTCCAGTTTTGATGTAGATAGAGAGACATATGTTTTCTCTTTCTTAACCATGACACCAAACTTTATCCCAAATAAAATGCACCTCCACTTGTGATTTTCCTATCATCCACACAGCTAGCCCAATTTGCATTTGTATATGTTGTCAGTGTGAAGTCTTTGCCTTTTGGGTACCATAGGCCATAATGCGCAGTTCCTTGCAGGTATCTAAATATCCTCTTGATTGCTAGCAAGTGATTTTGTTTTTGTGCTACTTGACATCTTGCCACAAGTCCTACTTCCAACATAATATTTGGTCTAGAGGCAGTTAGGTGTAGCAGACTTCCTATCATAGATCTGTAAAGTCTTTGATCTACATTTGCGGATCCATCATCAGCACATAAGTTGCATCCAGTGATCATGGGAGTTGACACAGGTTTGCAGTATTCCATTTGGAACCTTTTTAACATGTCTCTTAATTATTTTTCTTGTGAAATGAATATGCCTTTATTCTTTTTTATAATTTGAAGTCCTAGGTACAAGGTAAGCTCTCCACTCATAGACATCTCAAATTTTGACTTCATCTCTTCTGCAAATCCTTTTACTAACTCATCCTTGTTGCTACCAAACATGATGTCATCTACATATAATACTACAATTAAGAGTTCATTTTCATCAGCCTTTATATATAGATTGATGTCTACTCCTCCCTTCTTGAAACCTTGTTTTTTAAAGTACTTGTCCATCCTAGAATACCATGCACGTGGTGCTTGTTTGAGACCATATAGGGTTTTCTTTAATCTGCACACATAGTCGTGCTTATCTCCTAAGGACAATCCTTCAGGTTGTTCCATGAAGACTTCTTCCTCTAGATCTCCATTCAAGAAGGCAGACCTCACATCCATTTGATATACCTTGAAATCATGATAGCATGCAAAATCCAAAAACATTCTAATTTCTTTCATTCTTGCTATAGGGGCAAAATTTTCATCATAGTGAATTCCTTTGATTTGAGAGTATCCATTGCATACAAGTCTGGCTTTATTTATGATTACATTACCTTGTTCATTCATATTATTCTTTAAAATCCACTTTGTGCCAATGAAATTTTTCCCAGCAGATCTTGGCATTAACTTCCAGGTCTTGTTCTTTTCAATTTGGTCTAATTCTTCATTAATAGCATTTGCCCAATTTTTTTCTTTCCTGGCTTCATCAAAATTCTTCGGTTCTATATGTGATAGCCCTACTAGGTACACTTCCTCGGTGTTTTTAGCTAGATGTCTCCTAGTTCGAACTCCTGCACTCATGTCTCCAATGATTTGATCTTCAAGATGGTTCTTCTGAGTGTGTCTTGAGGTAATTTTGAGTTTATTTCTATATCTTCTGTTGTCTTACTATGTTCTTCATTTTCTTGATTCTCATCTTCATGATCATCTGGAGGATTAGCATAGTTTTTGCTTCTGGTTCTGTCTGGTAGACCTTCATCGAATATCACATCAATGCTTTCCAAAATTTTATGCAGTATTTTATTGTAGCACCTGTATCCCTTACTCTTAGATGCATATCCCAAAAATATTCCTTCATCAACTCTTGCATCATACTTCCCTAATTTTTCAGCCTTATTCTTTATGAAACATTTTCTATCAAAGACTCTAAAGTGCTTGATTGATGTCGGTTTCCCATGCCATAATTAATATGGAGTCTTGTCACAATTTGGCCTGAGATGAGATTTGTTGAGAATATGAACAGTTGTGTGTACTGCTTCTACCCATTAGGTTTGGAGAATGTTTCTTTCTTGCATCATTGCTCTGGAAGTCTGTTGTACTGACCTATTTTGTCTCTCTTCCACTCCATTATGTTGAGGTGCGTCTGCAACTTTAAACTGTTGCTTTATCCCACATTCATTGCACGGGTCTGGAAAATCATCGTCTGTGAATTCACCTCCTCTGTCTGATCTGATGCATTTTAGTTTACATCCAGTTTGATTTTCTGCCAGTGCCTTGAATATCTTAAATTTCTCAAATGCTTCAGATTTGTATCTGAGAAATGCCACCCATGTTAATCTGGAAAAATCATCGATTATCAGCATGAAATATGATTATCCACCTGGTGCATTTTTTCTTGAAGGTCCGCATAGGTCCATGTGTACAAGCTAAAGAGGCTTACTTGAAGATAGTTGGTCTTTAGCTTTGAATGTTGTGCGAGTTTGTTTTCCCAGTTGGCAGGACTTACATATGGTATTTGGTGGCTTCTTTATTGTAGGAAAATCTCTGACAGCTTTATTTTTGCTCAGTTTGATGATGTGGTCAAAATTTAGATGTCCCAATCTTCTATGCCATAGCCAATATCCGTCAAGTTTTCTGATGTGGCATGCTCCATTATCTTCTTCTACTATATAAAAATTACTCTATGTTAAAACACCTTTGACCAAGGTCTTTCCTGTTGTGATTGGCCTTACTTCACAATATTGGGCTCTGAAAAGGACCTCACAGCCTTTATCACACATTTGACTAACACTTAGCAGATTGGCTTTTAGACCGTCTTCAAACAATACATCCTGAGCCTCTCCTCTTCCATTATTCAGGCTGATTGTGCCTTTTCCCTTTATTTTCCCTGCTTTATCATTACCGAATGTTACATTCCGAGATTTATTTTCATCAAAAATTACAAACTTGCTTCGGTCTCCAGTCATATGTTTTGAGCACCCATTGTCCACATACCATTGATTGTTCTGATCTTGAGCAATTAGAACCATATCACATTTATTTAGCTTCATTTTCCATTGCATGCAGTTGTTTTCTCTATAACCTTTCTGAGGAGATGGGTCACAGTCTTTGAGAGGACATACGTTAGACTTGTGCCCATTTTTATGGCAGCTAAAATTTTTTATTGTATTTATGAATAGATTGTGTACATGAGTGAATCCATAATTGTGATTTATTCCCCTTGAGTTTCCATACTCCATTCTCTGTATATACATTCTGCACTCCATGGCTTTATGACCGAACCCTTTACAACAAAAACAATACCCATGGAAGTAGTATATGTCTCTAGCAGAGAGAGTTGTTTGAGGTAGTCTTTTCATTTTTTGCATCTTTTGCTGGTTGGACTCGATTTCCTTTGTCTTGCAGTATGCCACAATATATCCAAGTTTGTGGCAGGCAAAGCAAGTTATGCTTCTCATAGGGGGAAGGATCCTCCTTTTACATATTCCGAATTTGTTCAATTCATCCTTAGTAGTGTATGATCCTTTTGCAGTTGACTGTTTCTTCATTTCTTTCTTTGTCACTTGAGGTTGCTTCTTGTTTCTGTTTGTTTCATTATATATCATGGCCTTACTAGATTCTAATTCTATGGATTCCATTTTTACTCCTTCATTATCCTTTACATCTTTCACAAAAATGATATTTTTGTTATCTTCTGCCTTGGATTTGTTGTTTTCTCCTTCATAGCCTATCCCAGCCTTTATATGAGGAGGTCTTTGAGCATTTAGAATTTTGTCCAAATGTCCGGAGATTTTTATTTGAGAAATATTCATAGTTAATTCAATTTGGGCCTTTTCTAATTTCTTCCTAAGGCTTATCACTTCTTCTTCCAGTTTTTCTCGCTCCTTATTTTTCTCCTTTATTTCTCTTTTTATAATATCCTCTATTTTCCTTGATTCTTCTAGTTCAATCTTCAATTTAATAATATCTTCTGAATTTGGTTCTGTCTTTGCATATTTTAGAAGAATCTCTTTATGTTTCTTACTCTTAAGTTTAATTTTGTCTATTTCCTCTAGGGCACTAATTAGATCCCCCTCAAGATCTACCTCACCTTCTTCTTAAAATTCATGGAGATCTTCCTCAAGTTCTTACTTGGCCATCAATATGAATTTTGATGTTCCTTCTTCATTGGGGGGTTCATCTGAGCTCTCAAATGCACTGCTGTCTTGTTGGGCATAGAATTTTCTTCTATTAAATTTGTTCCCTTTCAGCCTATTGCTGAAATTGGTTTTATCTTTCCCTCTTTAGTGATTCTATATTTTCCTATGAGGACATTTAGGTGCATAGTGCCCCACTCTTCCACAGTTAAAGCACTTAAATGGAATTTTACCTTTATACTTACCTGTGCCTTTCTCCAATCTTCTGACAAATTTGGCCTCTTCTTCATCAGAGCAGGATCATGTAACTTCCTTCTCTTATATGCACTTATCTGCCTTAAAGGTTTCCTCCCTCACATTTGACTTCCCCTTTGGAAGTCTTATCTCATAAGCCATCAAGTTTCCAAGCAATTGGTTCATGGTTAATGTTTCCTAGTTTGTTTTTTCTTCTATAGAAGAAACCTTAGGGTTAAAACTGGATGGTAAATATCTCAATATATTTTGTACAGTTACACATTCCTTAATGGTTTCTCCTAGAGCTTTCATGTTATTCACAACTTCCGCGACCCTTAAGAAGAAAATGTCTACATCTTCATCTTCATTCATTTTTACATTTTCAAACTGAGCTCTATAGGCTTATAGTTTGGCCATCTTCACCTTTTTATCTCCCTCATGGATATTTTCTAATGTATCCAGATATCTTTAGCAGTCTCACTATGAATTACTTTGATAAATTCTAACTCGCACTCAAGAGTGCATTCATGGCTTTTGCATTAGCTATGAAATTTTGTTTGGATTCTTTCTCTGTGTCAGTATCCTTTGGAGCATATATTTCTTCCACAACAGCCCAAAATTCTATTCCTAGAGAAATTAAGTATGTCTTCTTTCTTATTTTCCAGAAATCATAGTTTGTGCCAGTAAACAATGGGGCTTTATTTGTTGAGCATTTGTCTAGGCTAGCCATTTTAGGGACCTAGGATCTCCTTCCAGTTGTTAAACTGATACAGAAGGAACTGGCTCCAATACCAATTGATGGACCCTTAGTTAAACTAAGAGGGGGGGAGTGAATCAGTTTAATACATTCATGGACATTTAAAAAAATTTCATTCAACTCGTTTACACCTTCATTTCATAAGCATCTTAATACATAATGGATCAAAAAACATAATGTGTGGACATCAAGTAATTAAAAAAATTAAAACACCACATAAACACTTAATCATCAAGCACATAGACAGCAGATATAAGTGGATACCCATAAAGGGATAAAACCACATCTTATTATTGTTGTGATGCAAAGGCAAGTGTTGAGGTATAAAAGGTGTCTTTTTAACTCCTATTTATCCTACATTAATTATCAATCCAGGTACGATTTTTTATCTCAAGAGTGTACTTAGTCTGAGGCGGCAATTTAATCTAAGAGTAATGCTTTCCAAATTGCAGTACAGTGTTTAAATACAAGAGTAAACGGATGCTTGAAAATGAAATCTAATTGCAATGACATGAAACCTAAAGCTCTAAAATCCAATCACTCACTTGGCAATCATCAGTCAAGGATACAGTAGTAATAACTCTTTCCTTTGTCAACTAATGTAAATGAAATCAAGCATAAACAAGATCTCCAATATGAGAAATTAGGCAGTAGTAGCCAATGTTCTTTACAACTGATGATCTTACACTCCACAATAAACAACTAATTGGAAATGATAACTGAGTTAAATCAATAATGTTGCTAATGGAAATAGAATAAACAAGCTTTCTGCAATATCATTCCAAAGCAAACCAAAGACTTACAGGAAAAGAATAAACAGTAAAGCTAGTTATCAGAAATGAACAGCAAAGCTATTTAATGGAAATGAACATCAAACTATTTAATGGAAATGAACAGTGAATTATTTAATGGAAATGAACAGCAAACTATTTAATGGAAATGAACAGCAAATCTATTTAATAGAAATGAACAACAAACTCTAAATAGCAAAGCTTTATATCCGAGAAGCATAAAAATACAAATTACAGAGGAATAAATAATCCTATTATGTGGAAAGGAATATCAACGCAATTCATTCACAATTGATACAACAAATCGATTTCATAAGACATTAAAACAATAAGAAATAAAATATGGAAACTGTGAAGCAATGCGACTAAAGGAAATGAAAACTAAAGTAAACCATCACACGACTGGAATCGGAAAGTAATGGTACAGATAACAGGTGGATCCACCAGGGCCGGGCCCTTAGCCGCTAGTGAAGCACCGCCGAACTACTCCAGTATCAAATAATGGAATGACAACCGGATTATATATTAATCATATGTAACAACATTTACAAGTAATCACACTCTGTTTTAACCAACGAGAGTTGATGAGAAATCTTGAAAATACAACAGGAAGTCTGAATAATTATCATACATAATACATTACATATCGATTTCTACAAGCATTGTCCCTTTTATAACAGCCAGCGGATGAAACAAGAAAGACAAATATGCTTTGAGCAGCGATCCCTCAGGATCGAGAGATCCTGAGGGATTCGCTCTATCTTCTAACTTTAGTTATTGTTTTGTCTTCTTGCGCTGATGCCGCGCTGTTCCTTTCCTTCCTTTGGCTGTGCGCTCTAATCTCGACCTTCTTGTCTAGATATGGTCTTTTGTTGAAGGGACAGCAGTTATTTCTACTTTGTCTTTTTCTCCTGAATGGTGGCTTCCCACTTCATCTATTTTCTGCATATAAGAAAAGACAATCTTTAATCAATTTGCAACAATCACTAATCTCCTTAATTCTATTATAATTCTTCAATATATTACCATTCTATAATATAAAGGAGTTATAATTAAAGGAAAAAGATAAAGAAATACATGGCAAATTCATACCTTTTCCAATGCTCAACACACCACCCTTCTTACCCTTTTTCATGTCCTCATGAAAACCATAGTTTACATGTAAAGCAGTTAGAGAATAGGCTGGAGAGGGTTTTTCATTAAGTGGTCTAAAAACATGATTTTCAGCTAGAACTTCAAAAATATGCCCTGTCTGCCCTTCAGGTAATTCATATTTGGCCTTATAGTCTGCTGCAGGATACCAGATAATAGTGCTTCGAAATCTAAAACCTAACCAATACAGGCCTTCCCTCAAGATGAGGTTACTATAGATAACCAAGAGGTTGGCAGCTAACTCAAAATTTTTATAATTGAATGGCTCTCTGCCTTGAATATTCCAATTGGAAATCTTTGATCGGAGTTTAGTTGCTACTATGGCCTGGTCTCTGATGGACAGAAAATATTCTACCCCATCCAGGACGATTGCTTTGTGGATGGGTCCCAATGTCTGGAACACAACCTCTTTTTTCATTAAGCTTTTCTGCCTAGCCCATAATTGTAATGGGTGTCTCGGTTCACCCCTAACCCAAAGGTCTAACCCATTTTCTTGTCTCTGAAAAGTGTTATAGGCCTTGAGCCATTTTAACTGGTTAACAACAAATGATATGAATGCTTGATGTTGGACATCACCCACAAAAGGACTGGGATTTGTCTCCATTTCCTCTGCCAATATAAAATTGTGAAAATAAAATTCACAGAGTAGGCACTAAACTTTTACTCCGTAGAGTTTACAGCAGTTTATAAAATCATCTACAGTTTCTAATTCTATGGGTTTTCCTTCCTTAACAGCTTTAATTTTTAACTGCAAATATATTTCTAACAAAAACAAAGCATAATTTTTGGCAGGGGACCTACATGCTAGAACATTTGTATATAGAGAACATAGAGTATCCATTTGATTCCTGACTATTCGTAGTCTATTCCTTACCTCTTCAAATTTTTCTTCTGCCTTCCAACATTTATCGAAGGCTTCTGCCTCTGATGCATTGATGTCCTTTAATTACTGCTGTAACTCTTGGTATTTCTTCCTAGGAACAGTCTCTTCTTTGAGCTTTTCTCTAGCCCGTTGAGCCTATGCCAGATCCTCTCATAGTTTTTCTATACCAGGGTCTTTGTTTATCAAAACATTTTTGGGTTGAAGATCTACACGGGTTTTCTTATTACAATTTCGAGTGCCTACAGTTTGTGTCTCTTTTTTGAGCATACTGCTAGAGGACAATGCCTCGGTTTGAACATCTTTATTACAGACTTGCACATTTTCGGTTTGGGCAACTGCGTCTGTAACAACTTCTTGTTTTTCCTTGCTATCTTGAATGAATATGGGCTCGGTTTGAGTCTCCATGGCCCTTGTATTATAGGGCTCCGTTTGGATGGCTTCATGTCTTGTTTTCGGGGTTCTTTTATAGGTTTTCCCCTTTTCCAAAACCCTTATCTTCTCTCTAAGTTTTTTTACGAATTTTAGCATCTTTTGTTGTTCCTTCCACAGCCACTTAATTTCATTTGTCTTCTTCTTCTTTTTCTTTGGAGGAACAGTTGTTTCCTTTTCTGTACTTGGCTACTCAGCTGGGTTTTGTTCTTCAGGGACTGTGCCCTTGTCCTGTCTTGTTTCCACATTCTCTGTTTGGAACACTTCTTCAGTGTTCACGTTATCCTGACTAGGTTCCTCAGGGAAGGAAACCCTAGCTTGATTTGTTATTTCCTGAGGGGCTTCTGCTTCTACTTCCTCCTCATCATGCATTTCTTCAGATGTATCCTTGTTGTGGATAGAATGTTCCTGTGATTGCTCTGCCTCAATATTGAGGTTGAGCGGACTCTGGGGTTGCATATACTCACACATATTGGCCAAAATTTGGGCCATACGGGTCCAACTGCTGGTAGATCGGACACCTTAGCAATTACTGCATTTGTCACTGTTATTTTCCTTCCTCTAACTATGGAATGGTCCTCCTGCAAGTTCTGCAAAAATTCGATGGCCACAGTTTCATGGGGCTACTGCAGTCGTGTAAGGTAGGTAATCCACCCTGCTCTCTCCAAAATTTCTCGTGCAGCGTCAGAAACTGTTAGTACTAGAGGTTCACTATGTATTGCTCACCCTCCCATTTCGTCCAAGCCCTGCACTCTGTTAATGTTTCACAATAATACACAAAAATGGAAATGGAACAACACCTTGTGTATATCGGAAAATACCGTTAAACTTGCTATTTCCGAGATCTGATGAAAATATGGAATTAACCCGTATGCAGGCATATTTGGAAGTCACCTGTGCCCCCCTAGAATATGATAGGTCGCCCTCGACCGGCAATTGGAGGAGTAGCGTACTGGACAGCAGTTGTACATATTCATGACATGATCAAAAAATTATCTAATTACTGAAATCGAGGTATATTATGAAATCATGAATAGATATGGAAATGCTATGTAATGATTTGCACATAGGGAAAAGGACAACTGACATAAATAAAAGTACTTATGTAGTCATTATACACTTAAACCATTAGGACCGATTTATAAATAATATTTCATGTATAAGAGGTTCAACAAACGGGTTTAGGAGCATACTCTCATTTGAAATTAAGATAAGGTATAAGAAAAGGGTTTATAATTGCTATTTATTTGTGAAAAATATGACTCCAATACCATCAGCAGAGCTCTGTTGCCCACAGGTGTCTATAACCTTGACAAAGTTTCTTTTTCACCCTTGGAACCATAAACCTTTATATATGTCTAGGAAAGTGCTTTGTGATATCATGATGGAGGCCATTGTGCTGGCTTGGGAACCAGATGAATCACAATGCCATTCACCAGGAAGGAGTGAAAGGTGGGCAGGCCGGCTCGTGATGAGACCTCCTGTTCCAAGGACTTTTTATTTTTCTGAGTTGCCCTTTGGATCATATCCCTGGTGTGGTGGCCATGATGGGAATTCCACTTCACTACTTCCTTATGATCATGGTAGGCTGGCTCCTGATCAGATCCCCTATCCTCCATCTGACATATCATAGAATTGTTAGGAATCATATAGATATATTTTTCTTTTTCTTTTTCTTTTATATAGCACTTACCTATTTATGTATAAAGGATGGCTCAACACTCCTTAAGAGTAGGGATGGTGGAAGAAGTCTGAACATCTCAATAGAGGAAAATATGCCCTTATTCTGATTCAATAATAGGATTCAAAGAGAATTATGAGGATTAGGGAAGAACCAACATGATAAAAATAATCAATCAAATTAGTTTTAGTGAAAATAAATACAGCATAGTGATATAGATAGTTGTGTCTTTTCCTTTTGTCCTTATCAATACACAACAATTTCTTTAAAGATCACAATTTCTCCTTGATATGTTGATTCTAGTAACCTCTAATTTTTTGTGTTCTTGCATAAATTTGTATATTTTCCTTAAAAGGATCAGGAAGAATTCACAAAAATTCTCCAAATGTTGTTCTAAAAAAAGAAAAATGCACTCAAAAAGTGTTGTTCCTTAGACGAAACAACTGATGTTCCCTAAGAGGAACAGCAAAAAGAACATCTGCACACAAAACTGTGGTTCCTTTAAGAGGGACAACAAAAAGATAAAAACACACAAGCTGTTGTTCCTTTAAGAGGAACAGCAGTCGTTCCTTAAGCAGAACAACAGATAAACAAACAAGAAATGTTGATCCTATGGTGGAACAGCTTTAAAAAATACTCCAAATCGAAACTATTGTTCCTTAAAAGGAACAGCAGAAAATGAAAAATAATGGCAAAGGGGCTATTCCTTTTAAAAAGAACAGTAAAAACAATCGGCGGAAATGTTGTTCCTTTTAAAAGGAACAAAAAAAACAATCGGCGGAAGTGTTGTTCATTTTAAAAGGAACAACAAAAATAATCAGCGGAAGTTTTGTTCCTTTTAAAAGGAATAACATAAATAATCAGCAGAAGTGTTGTTCCTTTTAAAAGGAACAGCAAAGACATGAACACGCAGACGTGTTGTTCCTTAAGAGGAACAACACGAAAAATAAAGGCACACAAGATTGCTATTCTTTGTTAAGAGGAACAGCTGTGGTTCCTTAAGAGGAACAACAATTGTTCCTTAAGAAGAACAGCACGAAACATAAAATCTGTACAAAAAACAGTTTATACAAGAAAAATTAAAAGAAAATCTTATGTACAAATTTCAAAAATAAAGGAATTGTTCAGTGAATGAATGTTGAGGAGGAATTATCTTCCTTGGCAAGAATCTGCATAGTAGGATCTCCCCGTAATTTTTGGTAAAAGGATTCCCGATTAAGCGGTTTGTGGTAAAGTCGTACTCAATGACTGTGTGCTTTGAAAGAATGTACAGATCCATCAATGGTAGTTAATGTAATGGTGCCATTTTCATGCACTTTCTATATCTCATAAGGTCCAAGCCATCGTGTCTGGAGTTTTCCGAGGAAATCCTGAAACCTGGAGTCATATAGGAGTGCCCAATCTCCTTCGTGGAAGATTTTCTTTTTAATGAGGGCATCATGCCATTTTTCTCTCTGTTGTTGAATTAATGCAGTGTGCTGGAGGGCGGAGAGCCTAATTTCATCTAACTCATTGATTTGTTGTAATCTACTGACCTGGGCCTCATTTATATTTAAACCCACCTCTTGGGTTGTTCTTAATGTTTGAATTTCAAATTCTATTGGAAAGATGGGTTCTTTTCCAAATACTAATTGATATGGTGAATACCCAGTGGTATTTCTCCATGTTGTTCAGTATGCCCACAAGGCTTTCAGAAATCTTGAAGCCCAGTCACGTCTATGTGATGCAACTATTTTTGTAAGTATTTCTTCTATCACCTTATTCGTGCTCTCTACTTGGCCATTTTCCTGTGGGTGGTATCGAGTTGTAATTTTGTGCTGAATGTGGTAATTTTTTAATGTTGCAGCGATTTTATTACCTACAAATTGTGGCCCTCCATCTGTAATTATGTCCCTTGGGAGGCCATATCGCACAAATACTTGGAAAAGTAACTGTATTACAGAGTCCTCTGTAGCTCTTGGAAGTGCCTCTGCTTCAGCCCATTTAGTAACATACTCTGTTGCAACTAGTATGTATGTTTTTTGATTTGATGGTGGGTTAATAGGACCAACAAAATCGAGCGTCCAACGATCAAATGCCTCGATTACTAACTATGGATTCAAAGGTATTTCATTGGACTGTCTAGGGCATCCTGCCCTTTGGAAACTATCACAGGCTTGTACAAAATTTTTAGCATCTTTAAAAATTGTAGGCCAGTAATAGCATGTTTGTAAAACCTTGTGACCAGTCCTATGATCTGTGAAATGTCTGCCACATGGCCCGTCGTGGCATGCTTTCAAGATGTCAATTATTTCTTCTTCTCGGACGCATCTTCGGATGTGCATATATGCTCCTGTATGAAATAGGTAGCCCCAATCCAAGAAAATCGGCTACTGCGCTGTACTATTTGTTTTCGTTCATTGGGCATTAGATGCTTAGGTAATTTACCTACTGCTAAATAATTTGCAACATCAACATACCATGGGGTTCTGGCAGTAACAACAAACAAATGCTCATCTGGAAACTGATCTTTGACTGTTGCTACGTCCGTTGGTTTTGGCATTCGTGAGAGAAAATCAGCTACATGATTCTCTTTTCTAGGTCAGTACTTTATTTTGATGTCAAATTCATACAATAGAATCAACCATCTTGTTACTCTACCATTTGTAACAGGTTTATTTGCTAAAAAATTTATGGCAGAGTGATCTGTATATAAAACTACAGGATACCCAGTTATATAATGTCTAAATTTATTTACAGTATGTATTATAGCTAAAAATTCTTTCTCAGTCACAGTATAGTTTAATTCAGCAGGAGATAGATTCTTGTTAATATAATAAATTTCATATGGTTTTTTATCTTCTTCTTGCCCAAGGACTGCTCCAATAGCTGTTTCTGAGGCATCAGATGAAATTTGGAATCGAAAATCCCAATTTGGGCCCCTTAGCACTGGGGCTGTTGATAGAAGCTTTTTCAGATCCTCAAAAGCATGGTCACATTTATCTGTCCAAATAAAATCAACATTCCCTATTAGTGCATATAGAGGTGCAGCTATTTGAGAATAATACATTCCCTGTTAGTGCATATAGAGGTGTAGCTATTTGAGAATAATGCTCTATGAATCTTCTATAATAACCAAAAAATCCTAGAAAGCTACGTACCTCTGTTTGTGTGGTAGGAGTAGGTATTAACAAAATTATCTGAATTTTAGTTGGATTTACCTATATTCCTGCTGCTGAGATATAATGACCTAAGATGAGTCCCTCGGACATCATCATGTGACACTTCTCATGGCTTAAGCAGAGTCTGGTGTCAATAGATCTTTGCAGCACCTTTTCCAATGTTTCTAATGCTGGCTCAAAATCATCTCCATAAGGTGTGAAATCATCCATATATACTTCGAGTCCTTCATTTATTAAATCTGAAAAGATGATGAGAATGGCCCTCTGAAATGTGGCAGGGGCATTGCATAGACCAAAGGGTAAAACTCTGTAAGCAAATTTTCCCCAAGGACATGTAAAAGTAGTCTTATCTTGGTCTTCAGGGGCAATCTGAATCTGATTGTATCCACTGAAGCCATCTAAGAAAGAAAAGAATTTCTTTCCTACTAATGTGTCTAATACCTGATCAATGAAAGGAAGGGGAAAGTGGTCTTTTTGGGTTGCTTTGTTTAGTTCTCTGTAGTCTACACATATCCTCCACTTTCCATTCTTCTTTGGCACCACTACTAGTGGAGAGACCCACTTGCTATCAGATATTGGATAAATAAATTTTACATCCAAAAGTTTTTGTAATTCAGCTTTCACGATATCCTTAAGATGAGGGTTTAATCTTCGTTGGGGTTGGCAAATGGGTCTAGCATATGTTTCTGTATAAATGTGGTGTGTACATAACTGGGGATCAATTCCTTTCATGTCTGGGTAATCCCATGCAAAATCTCCCTCATATTTTTTCAGAATTTGGACCATCTTCTCTTCTTGTTCAGTAGTCAGATTTTTGTTAATGTTCAGAGTTTTTCCTGGCTCAATTTCTATAGTTTTGCTATTGTAAACAGAAGTGGTAGGTATTGATTGATCTTGAATGTATTTCAGGGGATATTCTTCTTCTTCATTATCAAATGCTGCCCTGATCATGTGACATTGCAAATTGGATCTGGTTTTTGGTTGGTTAATGAAACTGTTAATGATGTCATCCTATGTTTGGTCTTTAAAGTCAAAGGCATCTTCTATAGTTAATGGTGATCTAATGTTTTCTATGAGGTATGATACAGGCTGTTTCTTCGTTTTTATTATCTTTAGGCTTGGCTGGGCTGGAGGGTATAAGGCTAAATTCTCGATATAACTCCCTCTAGTTATAGTCATGCTACCTTGTCGACAGCCAATGTAAGCATCAGCAGTTGCAAACCAAGGTCTACCTAATATTAAAGGGTGTCCATCTAGCCGATTTTTGGGGTTAATAATAAGGAAGTCGGCAGGGTATTCCCAGGAGTCTACAGATACCATTACATCATGTAGTGTGCCTTCTGGCTTGACTACCGATCGGTCAGCCAATTCCAATAAGGTTGTTGTTGGATCTAATGATGTAATGCTAAGTTTTTTACAAGTGGTGGTTGTTAGGATATTAATTGCAACTCCCAAATCAACTAAGGCATTTGGAAATGATTGTCCATTGATTTGCACCGTAACTATAGGATTTCCTAGGTCTTCATACTTTACAGGTGCTTCTCTTCTTGATAGTAAGTCAGATAGAGTGCCGACTACTTGGACGGTTGGGTTAGTTGTTGTTCTCCTCTTTGGCTTTCTTATACATAGTTCTTTGATGGTCTTTGCATAAATGGGAATATCTTGGATAGCTTGGAGGAGTGGGATTTTTATACACAAATTTTTCAGTTGTCCCAGAAGATCAAAATCAGGATGTTCTATTGGACGAGGTATGATTAGTCATTCTGGGAATGGTGGAGAAGAGGTGGTTGCTTGCTCATGAGTTTGTTGTCTAACCACATTCTCCTTTTGCAATGTTTGTTTTGAAGGTAACGGATTTTCAAATTGAACATTTTTGTCTCCCTTTGATTCTATTATGCGCCCAGAACTTAGTTGAAGGTCGTTGCACTCCCTTAACTTGGTTTCTAGTTCTAGTGCTTCGATTATTTGAACAGATTGAACCGGCCTATTATTAGGGTTCAGGTTGGGTTGGGCAGGGAGTTGCGGTCTTAAGTTGGTCTGGGGATTTTGTTGCAATGTATATGGTGCTGGTAGTGTATGTGGAGGGAGAGGAATCGTTCTAGCTAGTTGATTCATATGTATTTTCCAGTTCAACTACCAAGTCTGACTTTGCGAGGTGGAGGGGGACCATTGTGTTGGATATGTATTATTTTTCCAAAATGGTGGAAAGTAAGGAAAGTTTGGCCAATTGGTTTGATTTTTTTGATTTGGCCATGGTGGTGTAGGAAATGGTTGTTGTGACCAACTGGGGAAGAGTGGATGATTTTGCCACATTCCATTATATTACTGAGCATTTTACTAAGGAGACTGAAAAGAAGAAGATGGATCAATGGGCATACCTGTTTGTCATGGCTGCCATTGACGGCGCTAATTGAGTAGATATACTGTTTTTGTTTCTTCTTCTACTTCTTTGTAGACTGCTTTCAATCCCGGGAGTGAGGGACAACTTTCTGTAGAGTGATATTTCGTGCAGATGGCACAGACTTGGACTGTATCCAACGGGCACTCTTTATGGCTATGATTCTTTCTGCATCTAGGGAAAAATATTGCCAAATTTTGTTCTGCTTCTACTTGCTTTTGTTTAGCTTGCATGATATCAAGCTATGTTGTCATAGTCCCTAGAATATCAGTTTTAAAATCTTCTAGTAGATTTCCAATTTCTGTGCGGGTTATACCTCCACCGGAGGTCTTGCTATCCCTTGTGATCATGTCACTTTCTGTTGGTTTTAGTCTTGTGCTGCCTCTTGAACTCCTGATACTTAAATCAATAATGTCAGCAAAATTTTCCTGATATATGTCACCTTTGCCCATGATGTTTAATGTTTCAACCCATTGTTCCTTCATCCCTTTAATTAATGTAGTTTTTAACACATTATCAGGTAAGGGTAAATATGCATAGGGTGATCTCTGGAGGTTGTATTGAAAGAGTTCTACATATTCCTCCAATGTTTCATTAGGTTTTGCTGTCATCTGAAATATTTCATCCTTTAATTCCCGGGACCTACAATAATCCTGATATTTCTTTAGAAAAGCAGCTTTCATCTGATCCCAGTCATTTATAACACCTCAACCTAACCCCATAAACCATCATAGAGCTGCTCCTTTTAATGTGGAGGGGAATAATTTTAGCTTTTGGGGGTCGGTGGTATAGTCATACCCCCTGCATAATACATCTAATTCAAACATAAATGCACCTGGATCTTCCGATGTTAAGCCATGGAATGTAGGAATATGCTGGAGAGGAATGACCTTCATAGGTGCATTAACTACAGTGTCCACAATGGGATATTGCAATGTGGAAGTTTGGGGTGGTTGCTGGTTGTGGGCCATTTGATCAAATATGTGCCAATATCATTCTGGGATTTCTAGGGAATTATTCCTAGGCTGACTAGAAAGAGTAGGGATGACCTTAACAGTAATTCCTTGGTCTGGGATAATGAGTGTCCCTTGCTGAACTATTATCCGAGGGGAGTTTGGTTCTTCAGGTTCTTCAGCTTTGTTTTGGATGATTTTGACAGCACTTCCCTTATCTGGGCTGCTTAGTGTTTGGATTACTTCAAGAGGGGATCTTGGTTTTCCTATTTCCCCTATTTCTCCTCCTCCTTCGTGGAGATTACTAGAGTTCCCTTCTTGTAAATAAATTGGGCAAGGATTCTCAATTTCTTGAGAATCTTGCTCAGTCTCTTCTGTTTGGCTATGCACCTCAGCAAAAGCTACAGATGATGATTCTGTGGCCCGAAGGGAACTAGTAGGTTCTCTAGAAGCAATTTTTCTAGGGCCTACTAATGGCTGAGATTCAGCTTTATTAATGATATTTTCGATAAAGGTTGTTCGCCCAAGGGTCACCGGTCCCTTAGGTTTTTCAGGTCTGGGAGGAATTTCGTTTTGTTTAAATTTTCTAGTCATTCAAAAAAAGCAAGCATTCATTCCTACCTTAGACTTCTATGCAGTTCTGCTATGAAGCGAGCAAATGAACGAGCATGTTCCTCGTTCGTTACATAGGTTATTACCTTCTTCTGTCTTAATACCCAGTTCTTCCTTAGCGGAGAAAATCAAATATACATCACTCTTTCTAAATAGCTACACTCTCCCCGGAAATGGTGCCAAAATGTTGAGGTATAAAAGGTGTCTTTTTAACTCCTATTTATCCTACATTAATTATCAATCCAGGTATGATTTTTTATCTCAAGGGTGTACTTAGTCTGAGGCGGCAATTTAATCTAAGATTAATGCTCTCCAAATTGCAGTACATTATTTCAAATACAAGAGTAAACGGATGCTTGAAAATGAAATCTAATTGCAATGACATGAAACCTAAAGCTCTAAAATCCAATCACTCACTTGGCAATCATCAGTCAAGGATGCAGTAGTAATAACTCTTTCCTCTGTCAACTGATGTAAATGAAATCAAGCATAAACAAGATCTCCAATCTGAGAACTTAGGCAGTAGTAGCCAATGTTCTTTACAGTTGATGATCTTACACTCCACAATAAATAACTAATTGGAAATGATAACTGAGTTAAATCAATAATGTTGCTAATGGAAATAGAATAAACAAGATTTCTGAAATATCATTCCAAAGCAAACCAAAGACTTACAGGAAAAGAATAAACAGTAAAGCTAGTTATTAGAAATGAACAGCAAAGCTATTTAATGGAAATGAACAGCAAACTATTTAATGGAAATGAACAGCGAACTATTTAATGGAAATGAACAGCAAACTATTTAATGGAAATGAACAACAAATCTATTTAATAGAAATGAACAACAAACTCTAAACAGTGAAGCTTTATATCTGAGAAGCATACCAATACAAATTACAGAGGAATAAATAATCTTGTTATGTGGAAAGGAATAGAAACGTAATTCATTCACAATTGATGCAACAAATCGATTTCATAAGACATTAAAACAGTAAGCGATAAAATATGGAAACTATGAAGCAATGCAACTAAAGGAAATGAGAACTAAAGAAAACCATCACACGATTGGAATCAGAAAGTAATGGTACAGATAGCAGGTGGATCCACCAGGGCCGGGCCCTTAGCTGCTAGTGAAGCACCGCCGAACTACTCCAGTATAAAATAATGGAACAACAACCGAATCATATATTAATCATATGTAACAGCGTTTACAAGCAATCGCACTCTGTTTTAACCAACGAGAGTCGATGAGAAATCTTGAAAATACAACAGGACGTCTAAATAATTATCATACATAATACATTACATATCGATTTCTACAAGCATTGTCCCTTTTATAACAACCAGCGGACAGAATAAGAAAGACAGATAATCTTTGAGCAGCGATCCCTCATGATCGAGAGATCCTGAGGATTCGCTCTATCTTCTAACTTTAGTTATTGTTTTTGTCTTCTTGTGCTGATGCCACACTGTTCCTTTCCTTCCTTTGGCTGTGCGCTCTGATCTCGAACTTCTTGTTTGGATATGGTCTTTTGTTGAAGGGACAGCAGTTATTTCTTCTGTCTTTTTCTCCTGAATGGTGGCTTCCCACTTCATCTATTTTCTGCATATAATAAAATACAATCTTTAATCAATTTGCAACAATCACTAATCTCCTTAATTCTATTATAATTCTTCGATATATTACCATTCTAGAATATAAAGGAGTTATAATTAAAGGAAAAAGATAAATAAATACACGGCAATTTCATACCTTTTCCAATGCTCAACAGCAAGCTCCAACTCCCTCTCACAACTGATTTTTTGTAGGCTCCAACCTACAGGAGGCTACTACCTCAAATTCTGCAAGTTATAACTTGCAAGGAAGCTCCAACTCCCATCTATTTTCTGCAGGCTACAACCCACAGGAGGCTCCTACCTCAACCAACTACAACTGGACAACTATCAAGCTACAACTTGATATGAAAGCACCAACTCCCTCACACTACAATAAAATCATATGTTGATTTACCTGGATATCAACTCTCTTTTTCTCCTTCTTCAATGCTTCCCTTCCAGCCTTCAAATCTGCTTCATATCAGCTTTGGATCTGCACAGTATCTCTATCTTCTCTCTCTCATTATTCCACTCTCTAACCTCTCTATGCATATTACAATAACATCATTTATAGAGATCACTTCATGCTTGTTTGCATTCTATATGGGAATATGAAGTGAACAGGCATGACTCTTGCCTTCCACCCACTCATTTCCTCACTTAGCATAATCAGGATGTTACAACAATATATACACTCATTTCAGTATTAAATTGGAGTTTTTCTTTACCTTGGATACTTTTCTTTGCATCACAAACAATATAAAATAATTAATACATTTACAATTACAATCAAATATTTCACTCAACCCTTTCAGCTTCTTAGATTTGTTGTGTGTTTTTCCTCTTATGCTTGTTGTCCCTTTGTCTTTTATGTTTATGTAGTTATATTTCTAATTGTGCTACAACATTATTGTCTTATCCCGACTTGACCCATGCCTTTATGTTTTACACCGCCTATGCCTATTGCATATCTTACCTGTAGTGTTCTATGTTCTTCTTTGCTCCTTTTCTATGTGTCAGGTTACTTACCCGAGTCTCCTTCTTCCCACGTTCAGTATTTGTTATCAAACTTCTACAGCCGCATAACACCTCCGCACGAGTGGCGGGTCACTTACCCAGAGTATTCTCTCTTTTGTTTAGCCTTTCCTTTTTAACTCACAGTCGCATCTACATGACATTGTTCTGCACTTAGAGTCGGGTCTTACCCGAGTCTACTCCCGTTCAGTATTTTATTTTAACTCACTACCGCAACATTGTTCTGCATGGGCTTTGGGTCCTTTTTTATGCATTCAAGCCTTTCCTTTGTAACATGAGTTGACCTCTACTTCCATGGTTTTCTTCATATAACCAACGCAAACACATTAAACCTTGGACCTGAAATATATTAATATTCACCTCTGAGCCGCATCGCATCCTCTTCACAAATTTCACTTCACACTTCGCGTTCCTTATATTTTACATCATACACACCTTTTCCTCCTCCGATGTGATTTAATAAAGAAAAGGCTCTGCATACACGCTTAACATTGGTTGTAGGGTCCCTCAACACAGTGACCAATCACAAGTAATCACACTTCGCAAACTTTATGATTTCACTTAGTGTTTAAACCTTATTCCTTGCGATCTGTGATATTGTACAGTGTCGACACATGCCTTCTCCACTTTGCATCGCAAACAACTTAACTTACCATGTGATGCCTTAATGCTAAAATCTAAAAGTTGTGATTTATAAAATCGCTCCTGATGTGATTCGCTCTCCGCCGTTGCTCTTTGAAGGATCAGACGGTCCACACTTATTTCGTTGATCAACTTCGCATCATGGATTAAATAACTTATCGTGTGAAATATTAACGCTATCCACTAAATCCTGCAATGTTCGAAGTCTTCATGGGTTTGTGAGATGATCCCCACCGTTGATCTGTGCCTGATCTAACGAACCTCACTGTTGCTTGCAAATCCGATTGGTCTTCGATCCTTAACACATAAACACTATAATTTTCGATTTTTGATGTGCGCTTTCATTCTCCATCTGACACGTGTCCACATCTCTATCGTTTAATATTAAAACTTCAATTCTTCGATTCAATCCTCGTTGTCTGATTCCTCCTTTGGAATATTTCTAATTCTTTTTATCCTTAATCGATTTCTCTGTTTTCTACGACCACCGCTACTCTACATCTCCACTATCCTTCCTGAGCTTTATTTTGTTTTTTTTTTTAAGCGTTGATCTCTCCTGAGCTTGTTCTTCTGTTTTTTATTCACTCTGACTTGGGATTATCATGCTTGTTGCACGCCTTACTCACTATTTCAATCCAAAATACAGACCACTCAATCCAGAATCCAGAATTTGTGATTTGTTTCTTACTCCTTTGCCTTTGCTGATGGTCTATTGCTTCTCCTTGCCTCTTTGCTGCTCTTCTACCTCTCCTTTATGCTTTCTTACCGCATTATTTCCTGATCTACTTCTTTGCCTTATTATTGTTGCTTCTCTGCTACTTTTCCTTAATGATAGTTCTGGTGCTGCTCCTTTGTGCTCCTTTTCCATCAATGAAAATATTTCCAACACGAAAGTATGAAACATGGGTACTCCTTGGATAAGGATTAAAATTATGCATCCAATGAGTGTTCCCGCTCGAAATTTGAGTAAACCCATAGGGAGATTAATTGAAAATACGAGTTGGAAAAGTAGTTTATTTTTTCCCTCTAAAATTTGATGATGTAATCTAATCTTATTCTATTATTTCCACTATTATCTTATAATTTCCTTAGGAGGCCCATTTTAGACCTCAAAATTATCCTAATGATTATGAGACCAAGTGCAACAAATTTCACTCTCGTAAAGTATAACCAAGATGGAATGGAAGATAAGATGGATGGTTTGAAGAATGGTATGAAAGCTAAGATGGATGTTATAGAATAAAAAATGAAAGGCAACACGGAAGATTTGAAGAATGGTTTAAAAGTAGACATGGAAGTTTTGAAGGAAGGTTTGACAAAGTTGTTATAAGAAATGCTTCTTAATGGAGAAAAGGTATTATATGAAACCCATGATTAGAACAAAGGGAATGTTAATCATGATTCCATAAACTCTAACTTTGTATTGAAGACCCACCATATTTCAAAGATCGATATGAGGAATTTTTATGGCAAGGATATGGTAACATGGATACTACATATGGAGCAATATTTTGATCTCCGTAATGTGCAACACACCCAAAAGGTAATCATTGTATATTTATATCTAGAACCAAATAATTTTATATGGAATCGATGGCTTTGTTCTCGTAAACCACTTGTCACTTGGTCAAATTTTATGGAGAAAATTATAGCACATTATTAGGATACAAAGAGAAACACCTTATTTATCCAATTGATAAATCTCAAACAAGGGTTCAATGGCAGAGCACATTGAGGACTTCCAAAAATTGAATATCATGGTAAATGATATTCCAGAGCAGAATAGGATTGATGTATTCATAAGGAAATTAAAGGATAACATCCAACATGAGGTTCATCTTTTGGAACCAGATTCATTGGAGAAGGCATTCAAGGTGGAAAGAAAATTTGAAAGAACAATTATGGCAATAAGGAAGTCTACCACTCACAACTATAAATATGGAAGTGTTGTTGCTCCTAGCCTTCCACAACCTACAAATTTGACACCACAACAATTGGAGGAAAAAGGAGAAAAATGGATTTGTTACAGTTGTGATAGAAAATACACTAAAGGTCATAATTGTGCTTAGAAGAAATTATTTTACATATATTTTTAAGAGGAGGAATAAAAGGAACAAGAAATGCCAAAAGAAGAGGATATACACCAGGAACCAACCCTAGAGAAAGAATAAATGAATCTGACCATATCTTGTAATGAATTAGCAAGAATTAGCACTCCTCAAACTCTCAAGATAGAAGGAAATATCAATGAGAAAAAGCTAATAGTGTTGATTGATTCAGGTAGTACCCATAATTTTATTCATTGTAAGATCACCAAGGAATTGAATTGATTCCTATATCCAGCACCAGCATGTCAAGTGATGGTTTCAAATGGAGGAAATATAAATTACTCTAGAAAGTGCCATAATATCAAGCTATCCATGGGGGAATATGTATTGAATATTCCAATTCTTTCCATTCCAATGGGTGGTGTTGATATTGTACTAGGAGTCCAATGGCTACAATCTTTGGGGACGACAGCTTTTAATTTTCAAGAACTTTTCTTGAATTTTTTTTGGCAAGGAAAGGAATTTGAATTAAGGGGTGTCGCAAGGAAACCAGGAAAGATAATTAGCTCTAATGGTATGAAAAAACTTCTAAATAAATAAAAACAGGGAGTAATTGCACAATTATTCTCATTAGAGGTTCAAACATCGAAATTGTTTATTTCTCCAGATCTAAAAATGGTCTTGGATAATCATTCAAAGGTATTTGAGACTCCCAAATTCCTCCCACCTAATCGTGATCATGATCATGTTATTCATTTGATTCCAGGAAGTGTTCCTCCAAACATCGGGCCTTACATATATCCTTATTCCCAAAAGCATGTGAAATTGAATGTATGGTTGCAAAAATTATAAAGGTAGGTATAATTCAACCTATTCAAAGTTATTTCTTTGCTCTAGTAGTATTGGTGCACAAGAAGGATGGATCATGGTGCATGTGTCTGGATTATAGGGAGCTCAAAAATCTCACTATTAAAGATAAATTTCCTATTCATATCATTGATGAATTGTTGGATGAATTACATGGAGCAATTTACTTCACCAAGTTGGATCTTAGTTCAAGATATCACCAAATTAGAATGAAGAATGAATACATTCTAAAAACAACATTCAAAAACTCATGAGGGTCACTATGAATTTTTTTTCATGCCTTTTGGCCTTACTAATTCACCTTCCACATTTCAAGGTTTTATGAATTCCATTTTCAAACCCTTCCTTAGAAAAATTGTGTTAATATTTTTTGATGATATACTAATCTACAACAAGTCTTGTAAGGATGATGTTCAGCGTATTGACATGGTGCTCAAACTATTGGAGGAGAAATAACTATATGCAAAAACCTCAAAATGTTTCTTTGGAGTACAGGAGGTGGAATATTTGGGTCATATTGTATCTCATGAGGGTGTTAAGGTAGACCCTAAAAAAATTAAATCCATTAAGGAATGGAAAATCCCCACAACCATAAAGAATCTTTGAGGATTTCTCGGGTTGACGGGGTATTATCGCAAGTTTTTTAAGAATTCTGGGAGAATATCAGAACCCTTAACATCATTGTTGAGGGAAGATGCATTTTATTGGACTCCAGAATATTTTAAGTCCTTTGAAAATCTAAAAGAGGAAATGTGCCAGGAACCGGTCTTAGCTATGCCAGACCTCACAAAAACCTTTATTGTGGAATATGATGCCTCAGGAAATGGAATTGGTGTTGTTTTAATGCAAGAAGGAAGACCCATTTCTATCAAAAGTCATCCAATCAAAGGAAAGTATTTACAAAAACCTATTTATGAGAAGGAAATGTTGGCAACACTACATGCACTAAAGCAATGGTGACCTTACCTAAAGGGAAGACACTTCAAGGTAAAAACAGATCATGGTAGTCTTAAATACTTTTTGGAACAAATATTATGTTTAGAAGAAAAGAAAAGATGAGTCACAAAGATGTTGGGTTATGACTTTGAAGTAATCTACAAAAAATGGAAGCAAAATGTTGTTGCAAATGCACTCTCAAGAAAGGATGAGGATGTGGAAGCATTGTTTTGTTCCATTTATATTATCGAGCTTGAGTGGATAACGAAAGAGAGAGATGAATAGAATAATGATGAAGAGGTGTGGACATTCATTCAAAATTTTCAGCAAGATCCCAGTACATCTGATACATTTAGGTGGAAAAATGGTTCATTATGGTATGTTAGGGTCCTATAATAATAGGATTCATAATTTTTGAATTGACATTGATTAGTCTTGTAATATGTACATACTTTTCTTTTTGCAAATTGTTTTCCCATATTAGAAAAATAAAAAATAAAAAATGTAAAGAAGGTAAAAGTCCTAAAAGAAAAATTAAAGGACTTGAAAGAAAAAAGATAAAAAATAATAGAAAAATGGACCCCAAACAAAAAAGAGATAAAAATAAAACATGAAAGTGATGCAAATCCAAATGCCACTACTATTTACTTTTTTGCAAAATAAATATTGTGTGCATTTTGTTACAATGCCACAATCCATGAAGGTTAAAAAGCTTACTCTTAGCCTCTCATGCTTTAAATTTCATGTTATTAGATAGATAGTAAAGATCTAGCCAAACATCTTAATCTTGGCAGATCAGTAGTTAGGTAGAGAATAATAAGGAGCTCAACAGCCTAATCTGAGCCCTTGGAAGAAATAAGTGTAGAACTAGTTAGTTTTTTGTTTTAAAATAAAAATGAACAAAGGGTTTGCAAGCTCAAATGCACCCAGGTAAATGAAAAAAATGTTAGGGTAGCATATGGGTAGGCAGAAGCACTTTTAACAAATCATGGATAAGCATAAATTGGTCATTGAGTCACTAACTTCCTTCAAAAAATCATCCCCTTGTAAAAATATTTCATCCCCTTCCTTTCACTCTTCCATCTTCATTTTTCCCTTTTTCCCATTATCATTCGGTTTCCTTTGAAAAAATCCCCTTTTCCTAAGCTTAAAACCCATTATACTTAAGGAAAGTAAAACCCTTTTACTAATTCCCCTTTTACCCCAAAAATAACCAAAAACCCAAAAAATACTTTCACTATATTATAACCCCGCCAATGCTAAAATCACACTTATAAGCATTACATTGGTGACATAAAATATTAATCTGCCTATCATAAATCATGCCAAAAACTATTTATTAAAACCTTATGTTTCAATACATATTTCAGTTCCCGCATAGAAAACATGGGTCCCACGCCATTCCACCCCGTAACTTTATCACATAATCCATGTCGTTTTCTCCCCATCCACCAGACCCAGCGGTGGAGATTTTTTATCACACATTTCATTGAGCAAACGATAAACAAACTCAAACCTTGCGATAAAAGCTTTTTTCGGGTTTTCTCTCACCTCCACGCGTCTTAGTTTCATTCGAACTCATCGATCATTTCAATCTTGCTTACCACCTTTCGACATTGCGAAAACCGCTTGGAAGTTATTCCCTCCCCCATGCCCAAATTGCTTAGCTATTTGAAATGACATGCATTGAATGCACTCACTGTTCACTGAAATTCTTTATAAAATCACTCGAATTCATTCATTTGAACCTTCTGTTACCGTTTTCCACACAAAAGAGAATTCTAGACCAAAAAGATCGTTGTCGCTTCTGTTTTCAGCCCAAAAACAAACAGAATTCATCAAATTCAACTACTACAAACATTGAATAAGCCATCAGAGTGCATATAAAGACCGTAAAAAGCTTCTGAAAGCTTTCCAACCACAGAAACCCTTCTTCACAGCAAAATTCTGAATTTTACAGGTATTCTTTAGAGAAAAAAGACTCGTTCATCAATCTGAAAGAATTATACAATTAAATGAATCCTTTAGAAGCTTGTATACTTAAAGAATAGATCGTTGCTTCATAAATCATTCAATTATATAAACCTTGAGCATTACTTACAGATTTTGAAGCCTTGACCTATTTTAAAACACAAATTTTGATTGAGTTTAGCTATCTGCAAACCTGAAAAAGCCCTCTGAGACCTTCAAAACCTTTTTCTACAGTACTCAAGCATCCCTCTACATAAAAAGTAAGTTCTTAGGATTTTTTTATCACATAAATTCCACTGTAAACCCTAGATATCATTTACTGAGGCTATAAGGTCAAGAAATTTATCTTTTGATACAGAAAATATAGTTTGAGTCAAATTGATCAGAATTATTCCTTTTGCAGACAAAGATTAAAACCCTGTCATATCTAAAAACCTTCTGCAAACTTTTTAAACTTATAGAAGTGTTTTATAGGCCTAAATCATTGTTTTAAAGGTCAAAAGTATTTGAAATTGATAAATCAAACAAATATATGGCTTCCAAAAGCACTCTTGTGATCAACCCTCTTCAACCCCCTGTTGTAGATGTAGAGCATATTCCCCTCGCAGATGTAGACTTCAAAATCACTGATACTATAACAGAGCTGAATCTTCTTGAGCTCCACTACTGGAGCCAAGAGAAATCCTTATATCAAGATGATGAAGTGTTTATTTGGGAATCAAACTTTCCTAAATATGTTTTTCCCCATACTCATCAATGCCCAAAAGCAATTAGACTATGCCAATCATTCTATTATCCTGATCAAAGAACCATTGTGAACTGAAAATGAATTTTCTTTACCATCACAGCTGAATCTATCAACCAGATGCTTCAGTTACAGCCTGGGCCAAATGAATTTCCTTTATCTATTGAAGCCCTTACAAAGTTCTACTTAGAGTTGGATTTTCCCAAGAGATTCCAAATTTTTCAAACTTTCATGCCATCCTATGTGGAAATTCCCAAGCTCAACCCTCCATACTCCTCTTCTAAATTCTCAGAAAGAACTAGACATATTATTTCCATGTTATCTTTTATCCTTGGATATTTCACAGATGAACATGTTGATGTAGCAGTACTTGGTTTCTTATCCATTTATGTACCTGGTCAACCTCCTACAGTCATCTTTAACTTTACCCAATATATTGCTGATAGTATCTATGAACAATTAGTCAAATTGCCTTCTGAAGGAGTATTTAGGTATTCTTCTTTCCTTTTCCACATGTTCCTTTATTTTCAGTCAGAAAAGTTTCCTATAAGCCTTCAGAAACTGGATGTGGAAGGAAATCCAAAATCTGTCATATTCTGGACTTCCTTGATAAGGAAGGAGTCAAATGAGTTTACCTATTCTAAGTTCACAGATTCTTTTATCCATCCATTGGTCAATTTGCTAAACAACAATGTGTAGCCCAGGATTAGCAATGAAATCAAGAAGTTTTTACAATTATCTAAACATAACAGAACAGGTGATTGGTATTTATACCAAAATCACACTGAAATCAGAGTCTATGGGTCAAGCATTATTCCTTATAAATTGCCAAAATACCTCCCCATGAGATTATTTTCTCTATAGTATATAAGGCAGATTTTAAATTCAGATGATGTGAATTTCTTGATTGCAAAGAAGAAAACACAATTTAAATCGAAGAACTAGGTTGGCCCATTCATTTGTAATAACAGGGAAGCAGGTCTGGAGGCAGAAAAATAGTTGCAAGAGTAAAAGTTTAGTCCTAGTTTTCTTTGGTATTATGATCCTCTTGGTATAATCAGCAAAACGAGATTCAAGTCTAAATTAAATCCATACATACATGAGAAGAAACCTGATATTGAGAAATTCTCAAACCAAGCTGAATGGTTAGAGAATACACTGGTAGAGGTTGAGAAGCAAAGTGATACTAGTCAAACTTTGCAAACTCCAACCTAAGAAGACAAAAGTATGAAAAGAAACAGGGAAGAAGGGTCTTACACAGCTGAGACTACTACAGAGACAAAATTCAAACTCATATACAAAAAAAATCCAAAGATTAATCCTGCTAGCGAATAAAATGAGACAATAGAGGTTATTGACACAGAAGTTGCAGAAAAAGACATTGTGCCTCCTACAGTAGTTGAAAATGAACAGCTGCCAGTCACTTCTAATACACAGTTGATTCTATAGAAGTTTCTTCATCCAAGAAAGCAGAAGAAAAGGATATGGACATCAAGGAAATATACAAGGAAATTAAGGCTAAAAATGAAGAAATCAAAAATGAAATATATTCTTAGTACTTAAAGCAAACTCCAAGCATTTAGAACAAGTTGTTCTCAGCATTTGAATACAAGAACAAAAAGATGTTGATGACAGTTCTGCAACCCATAGTGCCAGCTCCTAAATCATCCTTTGATTATAAAAAGATTGACTTTGAAGTTCCAGTACAGGATATTCATCCTCTAGATCAAATAGAATTTCACAAGTAGGCAGGAGAGATGATTTACTCCACCATGACCACCAAGGTCATGAGTGCACAGAAGCTTCAAAATACTTTAATAAATGTAAGAGATCAGCTCAAACTAGAAAAGGCATCTTCATATGCAAAGGATACCAAAATCAAATCCTTATAAGAACTAGTGATTGAGGTAGGGTATGATCCTCAGAATATAAAAGTTGCAAAGGAATTGATTAAAAAGAGTAATGTTGATATTGTTGCACTTAAGAAAAAATTTAAATTTCCCCCTACTGAGCATCCTCAAGCTAAGGAGGTTTTACATTATTCTAATCAAAAATATGAGATGATGAGTCTCATTTTATACCTCACAGCCCAGATTAAAGAAATGGAACTTGAGATGGACAAATTGGTCCAAGAGAAAGAAGCCAACAAAGTACAGGAAGTTCCTGCCACTGTGATTCCTATAGTTACAACAGAAGTGCAATCTACTTTGGAATAAATATTGGCTCCTAATGTTCCAATGGCCACAACAGTTCCATTTTCTTCAACAACAACCTCAGCCATTGAGTCTTCAGCAACAACAACACAGCAATTATATGAGGCAAGTAAATTGGTAAATGAAATGCAAGACATGTTTATCCAAACCAATGAGATAAACAGGTTAAAGGAACATATTAAAAATCTTGAAGATGCTAAGAAGCTTGCACAAATAAATTCCAAGAATGAAGAACAAAAATATAGTAGGTTGAATGAACAACTCAAGAAGTTGGAAAAATAATTTACTTTGAAGGAACCTATGGCACATGTTAAGTAGCAATTATGGTCCAACATCATTGAAGAAGTCAATGATATTTGGCCCTCTATGCAAGTTATCTATGAACAAAAAGATTTATTGAAAACAAAAAAAGGAGTAATACAGAAAACAAAAGAAGAGATAGGTAAAAAACCTGAAGAGGCCTTAAAAATTATCAAATTTCTCAATTCCAGAAATAAACAAGAACTGGAGGAAATTGGAATTACAGACAAAACTGAAACCATCCTAGATGTTGGGAAGGTAATATCCAAGAATAATTTGATGACACAATTGGAGGAAAAGTGTCAGAACATGGAAATTGCAATTACAAGATTTATGATTAAGTTTGATGTTCTAAGGCAAAAGGGCCTTCCCAATCCTCTAGTGATCAATGAAAAATTAATGAAGCAAGAGGATTATGACAAAAAGATAAGAAAGTTTTCCAAAGAACAAATAAATAAATCAGCTTTGCAGGGAATCCCAACACGGAAAGTATTATATAAGAATTTTGAAAATTTGTTTTACTTACAGCATGAAGTAAAACACCTATTTGGGAACAAACCAACATTTTCAAAATACACTGAAGCTGATGAAAAATTCAAAAGAATTATGAAGATAAAATTTCCAGAAGCTGAGTTCTGGGAGAAGTTGACTGGTCTACTATAATATCAAATTACAGTGAGAACAGAGCAGTAAAGGTAAAAAACAGAGTTTTTTGTTTTTACACCAGCAGTAACAGTTTTCTACAGTAAAGAGTATCAGGATGAAAGTGTATCATATGAAAGGTTGAAGATAAAATAAGAGTAAAGATGAATCTGCCAACGTGAAGGACACCTTGTTGTCCAGCTGCAGCCTTCATCAAACAGAAAAGATAAAAAGATGTGATAAAATCAAAATAGCAAGCTATTTTATTTCAATAAAAAAAGACAGCTAGCATTTAGTTAAGGATCTGTCACTATCTTCTTGCATGAAAATATTTATTTTCCATAAAAAAATCCTAAGTTTATTCTAGGATAATTTGTACAAGTTTTTGTATAAATACTTCTCATTAGGAAGTATTGAGTGTGATGAATTGTTGAACATTTATGTAGTTATACTATTCTTAACCTAAGGGTTTTTTATCAATTTCAAGTCAGCAGACTGGATCACAGGAAATAAAGCATCATATTACAGGATTCATGTGTTGGGCCACTGCGGTGAAGTATTTCACTTGTTATCTTGTCAATTTTCTTATGTTTTCCATATATTCATGAATGTATTTCTAAATCTAAATGATAAATCAGGTATTGTATTTCAAAATATGTTAAAAGCACTCTGTTTTGACTGATTGTCATTTATATGTTTTGTACTAATATCTAGATTAGGGAACCCTTAATTGCTCCCTGTTTTCAATTGACCTCTACCTTTTCACTCCTAATCCGGATTAAAGAACCCTTAATTGCTCTTTTATCCCGATAAAAACCATTTCACCATCAACCTTGAAGATTTGAAGTGACTCTGCTATCTTGCCCTGTAAACATTTACCTTTAGATCTTGATCCTGATCTGACTTCTTGACACATTGACTCCATTTTCCCAATGGGATATATATCTATAACTATCCATCTAAGTAATTGATTTCACCACCAAATCAAATCTAAAACCCAAAACCAATTTTCCCTATATAATGTAATATCCCAAAATGGGAATGTAGCAATGCATAAGCACAATAATGGAATAGCAGGGGGAAATTAACTCATAAAATGTGTTGAGAAACACATTTCCATCAAATGAATATAACAACAGCAAAAAGGGGCTCCTCTACATCATCCCAAGTGGGGAAAATGCAGCAATTAGACCATAAAAACGTTATTTACAGGAATTTACGCTGTAACAAGGAGAAATCACACTTAGGTTCCTTATAATATATATAATGGCCCTTATATATGAAAGGGAATCATAAAAAAATCCCTTGTACTAAGTTAAACAGATCTCCCGGCCTCAAATCAGCTTAAAATTGCCCAAACCCCATGACTTAAGCTATGCAGAATTTCTAAAGCACATGATAGCGTTATTCTGTGAGAGTTTCTGCAAAATTATGATATAAATTCATAGATATGGAGCTTTATTGAACAATATTCTAAGAAAACATAGATCTGACCTCCTTAATACATTATAAAAATATCCCGGCAAGGGTTTCTTGAAAGCTTGAGTACAAAAGAGCATATCTGAATATTCAGCTCTGAAATAACGTAGTATTATTGCAACATTACATAAACATATCTGAATAATACAATATAGGGATATGGATCCCTTCTTCTACCTTTCCGGGAGAAGGGTTGGCCCTTTCCCTAGGAAACTAGCTCAAAAACAAGGGCTTAAACCCTGCTGCTACAGCTCTATGAAAAATGACGCAGTTCCTGCAAGGGAATGTCCTGAAGGAGATGAGGAATACTTTGGCCAAGTGCCAAGATGTGAAATGAGCCCAATAATCCTCCTATCTGATCTCTCAAGAGAAGGAAATCTCCCTCTGCTGAGAAATAGACCCAGAAGAGGTATTATCAATCCTCCACTGCAACACCCTGCAACAAAGCACTATTCTCTGCAGAAATAACGTTGTAGCTGAAGACTGATGCCTATCCTCAAGCTTGGATGTGGAGAAATACAGTTCAAAACTCTCCCAAGAAGCCTCTCAATGGAAGAGGTGGGATTCCCGCTCAGGAACACCCGGTGCTAAACAGCACAGCAACCCTGCTAAACAACAAGAGGCAACAATAGTCTAAGCAGACCAATATCAAATGATAATCTCAAAATATAATCTCAAATGGCTGCCCTCCTCTTCCTTAAGTATAATGTGAGCTTGAATGTCCTTGGCCCCACTCAATTAGGTCATTTCCTTCATGAGGTTCACCTCCCTCCAAAACTGCGTTATTCTCTAATTAATCTCCACTCCTCCTTAACAGCGTTGTTGACTTGGTCAAAGTTGACTGAATCAACATGATCCAAACCCTGTTCACACATGGAGGAGCTTTATTTAGCTACTACAAAGGTCTCCTTTCACACTTGGAGTGTTCTTATTGCTTCTCAAGGGACTTATGGGTCTCTTCACCCACTTATTCACCTACCTAGTGATAAAACAACTATAATATTCCATTTAGCTTGAAGGCTAAATTTTTGGAATATTACAGTCCTCCCCTCAAAAATGTTGTTTGTCCTCAAGAAAATGTATAAGGAGAGAAAAAATCCTCCCCTCCTCCTCTTGTGGCCTCCTCATCAATAGTCCCCACAACTACTCAAAATAATCTGCAACAAATATGCCCTCCAATGTTTCCTCCCAAGTGAGTCACTAATTGGGAGTGAGATTCCCAAGTGGTTTCTCTCTCAATTTATGGTAATTATGGGGTTTTTTCTGATCTTGGGCTGAAATGTCATGGCTTCCAAGAATGGCCCAAGCTACCCCACCAAACAAATAAGCCATGAAGTGCCTCCTCCAAAAACTCAAAATCTCCAGATGACTCTTCCCACATGGAGAAAAGAGATGTAGTTTGGAAATCATGGGCTGCCCATTGCTTCCCCTGAAACATGCATAATGTAAATTAGGGAGAAACATACTCCCAATGGGCATATCCAACTCATCTAGCACTCTCCAAACAACACTTCCCATGAACATAAGAGTATCAGCAAAATATGGAAGAAAAACCCAATGAAAACAAGCTGCCATGTGACAACCGGAGAGTGGATCATAGTTCCACACATGGAACCTGTTATCACTTTAGTAAATTCTCAAGTTGTGGGATTTTGGTTTTTAGTCAAATAATACTAGAGGTAACCACAAACCTACTTCAAACACTAGGATCTAGCCTTCCTAGGGTTCAGAGAGGGCTCTCTCTTTAAAGTTTAACTTTGTTTTAATTTATGAATATTAGGCTAGCTATGAAAGTGAAATTTTGGTTTGGTTTTGTTGGATTTGGTGGGAAAATTTCACTTAGAGGGTAGATAAAGGGAAATCTACTTGTCCATTGGGCTATGGATTCTAAGTCAAGCTAACAGAAATGGGATCAAAGCCTAAAAGGTCAAATGTCTTCAGGGAAAGATAGATAACCCTTGGAGATCTTGGAAGATTGGTCTTGTGAGGTGGTATGATCGGGATAAAGGGCACTTAAGGATCCTTTGATCTGGAAAAGGGAATTATTAGATAGAGGTCAAACGGGAGAGGGAGAAATTAAGGGTTCCCTACATCGTAAATTAGAAGAAAACAAAGAAATGATAACTAGTTAAAAACAGGGTGCTATTAACATGTCCTGTAGTAATACTGCTAGTTATACATTCAGATTTAGAATTAAAACACATATGTATGCATGTAACAAAGAATAATAATAATGAAAAGTTTTAGAGAGTACTTCACTCTAGATATATTATCACAGGGATCCTGAAGTATGATGCCAAATAGTTGATCTAGTCTGCTACTCAAAATTGAAATCCAAAGCCTTCAAGTCAACAAAATATCTATAGTAATCTCCAGCAATTTTATTCCACACCAGATACTTCAAATGAGTGAAGTATTTATACATAACGTTTTACAAAATATCCTAGGTGACTTCTAGGAATTAACTTAGGAAAATAAAATATCTTACAACAATAATAGTGAGAGTTGCTTAACAAATCAGCAATCTGTCCTATTTTATTCAAAAGAAATAGAAATTTTTTAGGATAAGAAGCAGTTGGCTGCCTATGTGTCCTCCTTGCTGGCTCTTAGATATTTTTTTGGAATCTAAGCTGCCTTCACTGATACTCTTTCTCACTGATACTATTTCTTACTGATACTCTTTCATTTCGGATACTCTTTAACCTTAGTCAAACTGCTTTACTGTTGTAAAATCGGTTTTGACAGTGAAATCAGCAAACAGATTTTTTCTTTTTCATTTGTTTGTCTTTCATTATTCATAATAAACCAGTAAGTGCTTGCCAATCCTCATTTTTAGGAATTTGAATATTTTTTAGTTTCCTAAAATTCTCATCAGCTTCAGTATACCTAGCAAAGGTTGGCTTGATGATAAATAGGTGTTTGATCTCATATTGAAAATAAAACAAGTCTTCAAAACTTTTCAGTAACACCTTTCCTGTGGGGATGCCTTGACCTGTTGGCTTATTCACCTGTTCCTTGGCATATTCTCTTATCTTCTTGTCATAATCATTCTGAGGCATTAACTTATCATTAATAACCATGATATCAGGAAGTCCTTTTTGCCTTAAATTGGTGAACTTAACCATGAATTGGGTTATAGTAGTATTCATACCTTCACATTTTTCTTCGAGTTGCCTCATCAAATTTCTTTTGGTGGCAACTTTCCTAATTTATAGGATAGTTGTTGTCCTATCATTGATTTTTAGTTATTCCAATTCCTGTCTATTCTTGTTGTTGAGGAAATTGATTAATCTTACAACCTGTTCTGGTTTATCAGCCAAATTAGTTTGTGTCTTTTGGATTTATACTTGGGCTACCAATAATAACTCTCTTTGCTCAAAAATTACCTGAATTGAAGGCCATACATCATGGATGGCTTCAATTACATTATTCCATAGGTAATTTTTTATGTATGATATCTGATCCTTAAGAGTTAATTCTTTTTGTAATTTCTTTACCTCTTCACTCAATCTGTTGGCATTTTGTTCATGTATTTTAGAATTTATTTGAATTGATTTATTTGTCTTCTCAAGATTTTCAATCATATTTGTCAACCTGTTGATTTCATTTGTCTTCAAAGACATCTCTTCCATTGCTTTCACTAGTTGGTTGCTTTCATCTGTAGGTTGCAATGCCGTTGTAGAGGATTCAGTAGCTGAATTTCTTGAATAACTCACTGGCACTGCAGTGGCCAGTGGTACTTTGGGTGCCAAATTTTCTCCTAAAGTTGAAGGCATTGCTGCAGTGATGACTGGGATGACTATAGGAATCACTGGTTCTTTTACTGTCTCCTTTTCTTGGACAAGGAGATCCATCTGTACTTCCATTTCCTTAATCTGAGCTGTTAGTTGAAGTATTAAACTCATCATTTCATATTTTTCCTTTTGTTCCTGTAAGACTTCCTTTGTCTGAGGATGCTCACTTTGAGGAAGTTTCAGTTGTTTCCTCAAGGCAGCTATATCCTCATTTTTCTTCTTTACCAATGCTTCTGCTACTTTGATGTTTGTAGGATCATATCCTACTTGCAATACTAAATCTTCTATGGCTTTTATCCTTAGATCCTTTGCATATAATGAAGCTTTATCCATCTTCATTTGATCTTGCATATTAGATATGGTGTTTTGAAGCTTATGAGCACTCATAGCTTTTGTTGTAACTGTGGAATACAACATCTCTGAGGTTTTCTTGTGAAACTCTATTTGATCTAATTCATGGATTTTTTCTGTTTCTACTTCCATATAAAATTTCTTATAGTCAGCAACTGTCTTTGGCACTGATACTGTGGGCTGTAATACTGACATAATCAATTTTTAACTTGAATAATAAAATGCTGATAGGAATCTATTTTGATTACCTGGCTTTTGTTTCAAAAACTGAGAGTAAATTTCAGTTTTGATTTCCTCATTCTTCAACTTGATTTTCTTGTATTTCTCCTTAATATCCAAATCCTTTTCCTCAGCTGAATGTGAGGAAGAAGCCTCCATACTTTGCTACCTTTCCATCATCTGTGTATCTTCATTATTCATTTATTCTTCATTCTGATTTGGTTCACTGATAACTACAGTAGCTACATTTGTCTCTGGAAAATGAGTGTGGTATTCAAGGGCTCTGTTTCTTCAACATCTATTGTCACTTTAACTTTAGCTGTTGTATCTAATTTTGGCCTTTTGTTGTAAATGATCTTGAACTTTGTTTCTGAGGTAGTCTCTGCAGTATAAGCTCCCTCTTCTCTGATTCTCTTAGTGGATGTCTCTGGTTGTTTGGCAATTTCCAAAGCGTGACTAGTATTCCTTTGGTTTACTGCCTCTGTTAAAGTGTTTTCAACCCACTCAATTTGATTAGAAAACTTCTCTATTTCTGGTTTTGATTCATGGATAAAGGGTGTCAATTTACATTTTACCCTTAATTTACTTAATATCCCTTGTGGATCATAATTCCATGGGAAACTTTCTTCAATTCTATATTCCAGTAGTTGATTTGTTGCTTCCTTTTCTGCATCTCTGTGATTACATATGAATGGCCCAATTTGATTTTAAAGTTTGAGTTGGGTATTCTTCTTGGTTGCCATGAAGTTAATAGAATCAGAATTTAGGATTTGCCTGATGTACTCCAAGGCAAAGATCCTCATTGATGGATGTTTCGGTAACTTGTAAGGCAACAAGTTTGACCCAAAAACTCTGATTTTAGTGAATTTCTCATAAAAATACCAGTCACCAAATTTGCATTGTTCTGATAACTGAAATATTTTCTTCATTTCCTCACTTATTCTAGGCTGCTCTATTTTGGTCAACATGGTGATTATTGGATGTAAAAACAACTCTGCAAACTCTGAATAACTGAAATATGTGCCTTATTTTCTGAGTATGGATGTCCAAAAGATGACAGATAGAGGTTTTCCTTCTATATCCAAATTTTGAAGTGAAATTGTAAAGCTATCTGTTTGGAAGAAAAGAAACATGTGGAAAATATAGGAGGTATATCTGAATACTCCTTCCAGCTGTAAATTAGTCAATTGATAGTGAATACTATCAGCAATGAAACCAGCATAGTTAAAGATAACTGAAGGTGGTTGACCTGGAGAAAATGTGGACAAGAATCCCAAGATAGACTCATCAGTGTGCTCATCAGTGAAATACCCAAGGATGAAGGAAAGCATGGATATTACATGCCTTGAACCTTCAGAGATTTTAGCAGTTGAATATGGAGGATTTAACTTGGGAATTTCAACATGCAGGGGCATAAAAGTTTGAAAAATCATGAACCTTTTAGGAAATTCTAGGCCAATGTATAGCTTAGTGAGGGCCTCAATAGAGAAAGGGACTGCTTGGGGGTATGCTTGAAGCTACATCATTTAGTTTATTGACTCTGCAGTGATGGTAAATAGGACTTCTTTATTGGCATTCACAATAGCTCTTTGTTCAGGAATATAGTACTGGTGACATAATCTGATAATTTCTTGACAAGGGTGAGTCAGAGGGACTACATATTTGGGTAGATTGGATTCCCAAATGTGAACTTCTTCATGATCATCTAAAGACTTCTCGAAACACCAGTTATGGATATCTAACAGATTGAATTCAACTATGGGATCAGCTATTTTGTAGTCACTATCAGCTAGGGGAATGTGTTCAATATCAACAACTTGTTTTTGTAATGGATTGACCACAATTGCAGTATTTTGATTCATGGCAGGAGTAGGTTTAGGAGCTTTAGAACCTTCAAGCTTGCTTACACTCTATTTTTTAGGCATCTTGATTTGCTTCTGCAAGTTTAAACAGTTTGCAGAGGCAATTTTACTATGGCAGAGGCTTAATTGGGAAAATTTGGTAAAACAGAGTCTCTTTTTGGGTTTTCTTCCCAATTAGGTTTATTAAGAAAGTTCTGAGGCTTTAAAACTGATCTAAAACAGAAAACAGGGGTTTTCTGAGTTTTTTGACTGAGAAATGGGGCTAAAACTATGTTGAAAATGATTATAGAGGGTTTTAGGATACCTGCAAATGTTTTCTGGCCTTTTAGAGCTTGAAATGGATCATTAAACTGTGAAAAAATGATAAATTTACCTAAAAAACCGCGTAGCAGATAAACAGGGTTTCTGGGAAAATTTTGGCAGAGTTTGGCCTATTTTTGGGACTTTTGGGAAATTTAATTACTCAATTTCTTAACTTAAAATGTTTCTCTTTCTTTTTTTTAAAAAGGTTTTTCAATTTGGTTGCACGTTGAATTCTGAGAAAAATACATGTTTCAATGCAGGTATTGGCTTTGAAAGGGTTTTTACAATTTCTGATTGTATTGATGGCTTTAGTAAATTGCTTACAGCAATGCTCAGCTCCTCAACAGTCTTCAGAATTTTCAAGGAAAGGTTTCGCAGGTTTTGGGCATAAAAAATGGCAGAAACAGGCTTTAACAGGTTTTCTTTACAATCGAGGAGGCAATGCAATGGGTTTAAACGCACAAATAAAATGACAAAAGCTTTACCAAAGGTTTTATCAAAACTTATCGTTTTGCAATGAATGCGGGTTTAGTCCGGCAGGAAGACGGTTTCCGAATGCAAAGGCTTTTAAAACCGACGGTTATCGCGCAGGTTTCCGATGGTAAGTTGTTTTAACCTCAACGAACGCGATCAAATGAGGGAAGGCCATGTGGAGGAGAGAGAAATCAACGAAACCACCCATTTCGCGTGAATATGGTGTTTGAAGGGTCAGGCATATTTTTCACACGATATTAAGTTCTGTCCATCAGATCTAGAGGTTGAACGTGAACGACCGTGATCGTTTCGGGAGTTGCATCAGAATGGAAAGGTGGGACCGGGTCTTTCCCTAGGCAGAAGGGTTAAGATGTGGCAGGGGTTATATGGTTTATAACATATATGAAATGTTTTAATCATGGTATGGGGGGGATTAATATTTGTATTTAAAACCTTTGTGACATGTTTTAAATGTTATGTTCGAGCGCAATAATATATATTATATAGTTTTTCAACTTTCACAGTTTTCAAACCATAGGGGCAAGATATTTCAATAATGATAGTTTTAGACCAAAGGGTTTATAATTTTGGGTTTTATTTGCACACATGGGATAATAGACTTTGGTCTAAATGTTATAATAGTGGGCTTTTTGGGGTATTTAGATATAATGGAATTATTAACTACAGGAGGGTATTTCTTAGGGATTTAATAAAAGGATGTTAAAGGTTAATATGAAAGGGTAGCGTAATAAAAACAAATACATATTATCTCTAAGTATAATATAAAATCAAGCATTGCTCATCTTTATATTTCTTTCACTAATACTTAGGATAAATGTAATTTTGAGGGTTTTTATGAATGCTTTTGAAGGGATAAAGTTAATCATTTTAGGGTTACAATTTTACTCAGTAAGAATGTGTCTTTACTTAGGAAAAAGGGGTTTTAATGTATGAATGAAGGGTAAATGATGATAAGTGTGGGTTTAAAATAAGAACTCAATATTTTTAACTAACCAGTCATCGAGCCTTGGGTCCAGTCCCAACAAAAGTCAAAGAAATGCTCTGAACCTGTTTGACTGATAGCTTAGAATACTGAATACTCATAAGGGAGGGGGAATTAGTGATTTTTCCCGATGATGTTTTATTACATGATTTCCCAACTGCTTTCTACCTACCCAACTTTATTTCTAACATTGTTTCTTCTTTTTGCAGGTGCATTTAGGCTTGCAACCTTAAAACATTTTCTTTCAAAGCATAAAACTATCTAAATCTACCTTATTTCATCCAAGGGCTCAGATTAAACTGTTGATCTCCTCATTATTCTCTACCGATATAATTATTTTTCAAGTTTAAATTGTTTGACAAATCTTTATTCTCTATCTAAAACATGAAATTGAAAGCATGAAAAGTTAATATTAAACTGTTTAACTTATCATGGATTATGGCATTTATTGACACTTTGCACATAATCATTATTCCTGCAGTAAAAAGTAAAAGTAGTGGCATTTGGACTTGCTCACTTTCAGGTCTTATTTATATCTCTTTTTTCTTTTGTGATATATGTTTTTCTAAGTCCTTTGATCTTTCTTTTAGGACTTTTTTACCGTCTTTTTGATTTTTTATTATTTTTCATTTTTCAAATATGGGAAAACAACTTTCAGAAAGCAAGGTATGTACATATTTACAAGACTTATCAAAGTCAATTCAAAATTTTATGAACCCTATTATTATAGGACCCTAAGAGTGGCTCCACATGGGGATGACATTTCCTAGTGAAATATCAAGAACTCTGAGACTAGTAGCCTTTGAAATTTGATTGTGATGACCTTGTAAATGTCTCCTGATATCTACAACTTATTCATACTTATGATATTTACCTCTCAAAGCTTAGGGCCTTCTCTCCGGGCTTCAACTTTTCTAAGGAAACATCTAATCCAATCTAAACTTTGCAATTTATATGTACAATGATCAAAGTGAATAAAAACTAACTATTTGTTAACTCAGGGGAGTAGTAGTGCTTTAGTATTCTGCCATTAACTGGTCCTTCTTGCAGATCTGTTCCATCCAATTATTTTAGAAAGAAAGAATTATTACCTCTATATCCATAAATTACATAAGGTCCTTTCCATAGAAAATCAAATTTTCCATGTTTTCCTTTGTCTTCTCTTCTAGAATCCCATTTTAACACTTTATCTCCTTTGTAAAAATCATCCTCTTTAGCCTTTTTATCTTAGATTTTCTTGATCTTATCTTGAATGAATTGAGATTTGATATAAATTTCTTCCCTTGTTTGTTGCAAGTGAATAGTTTGATTGATTCTTCTTTGGATGTCATTTGTTTCAACCTGTAATTCTTGAATAATTTTCATCACTGGTACACCTAAGGAGGATGGAAAAATAGCATTCATTCCATAAACTAGTTGGTAAGGTGAAGTACCAATGGATTTTTTAGTAGTAAGTCTATCTGCCCATAAGGCATTGACTAACTTCTTATTCCAAGTCTTTTTATTGTCTTCAAGTAAATTTTTGATGATATTTACAAGGCTTTTGTTTGAGGATTCAGCTAGGCCATTACCCTGGGGGTAATATGCAGTAGAGTGGCCTAGGGTAATATGGTATTTGTGGCAAAAATCAATCATTTTCTTGGATTTGAATGCTGCTGCATTATCAGTAATTATCTTTTGGGGGCATCCAAATCTTGAAAGAATGTTGTTTTCTAGGAAGGAAATAATGACAGTATCTGTGGATTGTCTGGAGGGTATGGCTTCAATCCACTTGGTAAAATAATCAGTGGCTGTCAAAATCCACTTGTGTTGACCTGAAGAGGGAGGGTGAATTTTACCAATGAATTCTAAACCCCATTGTTGAAATGGAATTTCAGTTGAAATAGGATTTAAAGGAAGGGGTAATAGTTTCTTCTTACCCTCAAAAATTTGGCACTTATGACATGAAGTAACATATTTTTTGACATCAGTAAACAAGGTAGGCCAGTAAAAACCAGCTCTCAGGATCTTGTCTGCAGTATTTTTCTAGTATAATGTCCTCCACAGTCACCTGCATGAAATTCTTCAAGTATTTTGTAAGCCTCTTCCTTTAGTAAATAATTTAGTAAAATCCCACCATGATCTCTCCAAAAAAGTACATTATCTAAGATACAAAATCTTACTGCTTTAAGTTTTAAAAATCTAGCTTTGGTTCTTGACAATACAGGAGGAGCTTGTAAGTTTTGTAATACAAATACTATATCTGTATACCAAGGTGAGTCTGAAAAGACTTCACTGATCGATGGAGTCGTCATCTCTTCTTGATCATCTACTTAAGTAATGAAATTTATGTCTAGGGCATTGTAGTTAGATTCAGCTGTAAGTCTGGCTAATCCTTAACCTTTAATGAGATTTTTGGCTTTTATCTCTATGTCATATTCTAAGATAGTGGCAATCCACTGACCTCTTCTTCCATCAAGACCATCCTGAGTAAGAATGTCTTTAACTACAGAATTTGGGACATAGGCAATAATGTGTGAGTAGAGAATATAAACTCTGAAGTCTTTAATGGCCTTAACCAAGGCTAGGGCTTGTTTTTCCATAATTTTTTACTTCAAATGCGCATCTCTAAGAGTCTTACTGAAGAAAGCTATAGGCTGTTCAAGTCCTTGGTCATTTTTCTATAGTAAAACAACAGCAATGGTGTGTTCTGAAGCAAATGAAAAAATTATGAAATATTTCTTAAAATCAGGACTTATTAGGATTGGAGTTTTGGTTAAGGCTTGTTTGATAGAATCAAATGATTGTTTAGCCTCAACAGTCCATTTAAGAACTGAATCTTTTTTTAGCATGTTATTCAATTCTCTAATTATCTCAGCTAAGTTAGATATGAATCTTCTTAAAAAAATTATCTTACCTAAAAAGGCTTGTAATTCTTTGATGTTTCTTGGTGGGCTGATGTTTAAAATTTCTTCTATCCTCGCAGGATCTATTCTAATTCCTTATTTTGAGATTATGTGTCCAAGTAACTTACCTTCTTCTAATCCAAATAAAATTTTCTTAGGATTTAAAGAGATGCCATATTTCCTACACTTAATAAAAACTTGTCTCAAATGATCCAAGTGTTCATTATCTGTTTTGGAAAACACAATAATGTCATCTAAGTAAATTACTAAGAAATCATGTATTTCCTTAGCAAAAGCTATGTCCATAGCCCTTTGAAAGGTTGCTCCTGCATTCATTAGACCAAAAGTCATTTTTACATATATAAAAGTGCCCGAAGGAGTAGTAAATGTTGTTTTAGCCTGGTCTTCTTCTTGGATTAGGATCTGGTTGTATCCTGAAAAACCATCTAACAGTGAAATCCTTGAAGAACCCACTACCCTTTGTAATATGTGGTCCATTTTAGGCAAAGGGTAATTATCCTTTAAGGATACTTTGTTAAGATTTCTAAAGTCAACACATAATATAATTTCTCCTATTTTCTTTCTCGTTGGGACTAAGTTGGAAACCCAATCAGAATATCTGATTGGTGCAATGATCTGGGCTTCATACATTCTTTTAACTTCTTTTTTAATCAAAGGTAATAGCACAGGGTTAATTCTTCTCAACTTTTGTTTGAATGGATTTTGATCTTCTTTTATTGGAATTTTATGTTGGATTATGTTTGTATCATAAGATTTTAAATCTTCATAACTCCAAGCAAACACATCTTCATATTCCTTTAAAATCTCAATATATTTATCCTTCTCTTGTTGAGGTAAAATTTTGGATAGTTTGATTATTTTTGGTTTTAACTCTGTACCAATGTTACATTCTTCTATGTCAGATATTACTGGCTCCATTTTTGGTTTTCTAGCTACACCATTGGAGTCAAAAATATCTTCTAACGGGGTTAAACCTCTAGGTAAAAAATTATCCTTAAGATTCAATATGTCTGATTCGTCTTCAATAATCTCTTCAATATCTACTTTCTCTAAGCTATCTATATCAACTTGACTAAATCTAGTTGGTTTATCAAACTTTATTCTATTTACATCTAAGTTATCTAAATCTATTTCACAATCCAAATCATGATTTATAGTATAATCTGCATCTATATTACAATTCTGAAATTCTACTTCATTGTTCATAAACTTGTAAATTTTTCATCCTGAGAAAAAATCTGCCAATACTTAAGATCATCTGGAATTATTGGCCTATGCTTGACTTCAGCAATATATCTGTGATTAGGTTGGAATGGTAAATTGCATGTACTAAAAAATTTGCAAGACAATGAGCTTGTATATTTTGTTTCTAGGTATGTGATGGCAGTGTGGGTGCAGGCCTTAAGGAGAGTTTCTCAAAATTTTGTACAATGTTCTCTATTTTAGGAGGAATCTGATCTCGATATCATTTTTCATTCTCGGTCATCAAAATTTATCAAATTTGTTGATAATATCAATAAAATGCACATTCGGAAGCAAAATTTATTTTATACATTCTGAAACATGATAATACAACTTAAACCAACGTTTTAAACCTTTCGGTCCCTTATACCTTTGATACACTTAAACCATGTTTAAAGCATTCACAATGTATAATTTACTTTGAAAACATTGAAACCCTTTCGGGAGTGGGTCTTGGACTTTAAAACACTTTAATAAAACCCTCTTTGAAACAATATTCAAACCTTCGAAACACATGTTAAACCCTTCAATGTCAACATTTAAACACCTTCGGAAATGAATATTAAAATGTTCTTAAACCAGTTTTTAAGACCTTCGGAATGGGATTTCGGATCTCAAACCTCTTAATAAAACTCTATTGCATTTATATATTGGGTCCATACCTTATCATTAACCTCTGTTTAACTCCCGACGCGAACTCCATCGGATCTCCATCAATCACGATCGGACAGATATCGCGTTCATCCGACCTCCGAGCTTTATCTTTATTTAAATCCCCACACATCTATCGACACGATCATCGTCGAATCTCCAGCGCATAAGATCGAACGGTAATCGCGTCCATTCCACCTCCGAAATTTATCAGTCAAATGCAACGCGAAATGGGCGATATTTCTACTGCAACGTGTTGCGTTATAATTGGATCGCGTTCAAAATGAAATAAACCGCTCATATGCCAAAAGTGGCGCGACAACAGTGCATGATTTCTCTAAACCGCTCGTCCTTCAACTTTGTTTTAAATCACATTTTAAACACGAATTTCCCGTTGTTTCATGGTTTAAACCGTAAACTTCTCTCGGAACCCTCCTTTTCGTTGTGCTCTCAAACAAAGAAACAAAATTCCTCGATCATCCTCCGAACCCTTCCACACAGAATTAATAACTTAATTCATCCTTCGCACAGAGCTAAACACTCTCAATTTGTACACAGAATATATATAAATCAATGAATTTTCGAAGGTGAAACCATCCGGGAACTTGCCAAGAATACACAGATAGACAAATTTCTGCAATTTTATTAAAACAGAGGGAAAACCCTCTCAATCCATTCTTCTACTGCCAAATCCGAATTCCTCCTTTGTGGATATTACAATTTATAGTTCTTTTACATAACAATCGACCTCCTCTTGAGGATTGAATTCATCAAATTTAGACAAAATCCTAATTACATAATATCTTCCTAAATTCTATCAACTGAAGCTAAATATCCTAAAACAAATCTAAAACTGTTAAATCCTCCTAAATACTAGTTCAACCCTTTTTATTACAACTGTAATTTGATAGCTAAAGGTACCAACACCTTTGCTTGTAAATTTATTTTGGATTTTTGGAATAATTGATGAAGCTTTTGTCTTTAAGCCCCATGCCCCTGCATCAGACTCCTGAGGACAAAAATCTTCATGGGCTCCTGTCCATGAGCTCCTCCACAGAACTACCCAATTTCTTCAGCATGGTTTCTGTCATCTAGGTAGCATCTTCAATTGGCTGATCCTTCCACTTGATCAAGTATTGAAAATACTCCTGTCTCCCGGTCTTCTTAAACATTTTCTTGTCTAAGATCCTCTCTAGTTGTAATGGTTCTGCTATGGGTAATTTTTTTACCTATTCAATCTTTTCTCTGTCTTCTGGTCTTTCATTTGTGCCACCATCTTCATATCTGTAAAAATCAGCAACATTGAATATTGGAGATATTCCAATATCAAAAGGAAATTCAATTTCATAGGCATTTGCAGAAAATTTCCTCAATATCCTGCATGGTCCTATCTTTTTGAATTTTAACTTGTTATACTGCTTCTTTTGGAAATCTTTCTTTTCTCAAGTGTGCCAAAACCAAATCACCAACTTCAAAATTAACTTCTCTTCTGCTCAAATCTGCTCTGTTCTTGTACTTGATGCTGCTATCTTGTAGCTGTTGCTTTACCTGTTCATGTATTGCTTGAATTTCTGTAGCAAACTCCTCTCCTTCAGCACTTCTCATTTCTGCTTTTCCCAAGTTCCTTAATTCATATACTCCTCTTAGGTGCATTCCATAAACTATATGGAATGGACTCTGTCTTGTACTTCTGTTAAGTGAATCATTATATTCATACTCAGCTTGTGGTAAAATATGATCCCACTGTTTAGGATGTTCTCCTGCAAAACTTCTCAAAAGATTACCCAAACTTCTGTTCACTACTTCAGTCTACCTATCAGTCTGAGGGTGATAAGCTGAGTTGAAACTCAGTTTAGTACCAAGATTCTTAATTTCCTCCAAAAATTACCAACAAAATTGGTGTCTCTATCAGAAACAATACTTTTATGTAACCCATGTAATCTGACAATTTCTTTGAAAAACAAATTGGCAGCATGAGTAGCATCACTAGTTTTATAACATGGAATAAAATGTGCCATTTTTGAAAATCTGTCAAATACAACATAAATTGTATTGTTTCCTCTCTGTGTCTTAGGCAATCCTAAAACAAAATCCATACTTACCATATCCCAAGGTCTGTCTGGAATAGGTAATGGAATGTACAAACCTGCATTTTGACTTTTTCCTTTTGCATATTGACAAATTTTACAATTCTTCACATACTTTTCCACTTCAAATCTCATCTTTGGCCAAAAATAAAAATGACTTAGTTGCTCATAAGTCTTATCAACACCAAAATGTCCAGCAAGTCCACCACTATGTTTCTCCCTGATTAAATTTTCTCTCATGGAACAATTTGGTATGCACAACTGATTTCTTTTGAACAATAAACCCTCTTGCAAGAAATAATCTAACCACTAACTTATGTCTATCAAAACAGGATTACAACATGCTTCAAATGCTTCTTTGAAATCCAAATATATTTTATAGATTTCTTTAAGAAAATCAAAACCTAACACTTCAATTTGAATTTCTTGTACAAGAATGCTTTTCCTACTCAAGGCATCAGCTACCTTGTTTGCTTGACCACTTATATGCTTCAATACAAAGTTAAAAATTTGAAGATAGTCAACCCATTTTTCATGTTTTTGATTCAATTTAGGCTGCTGCATAATATACTGTAAAGCATGATTATCTGAATATCACACAAACTCTTTAAACATTAAATAATGTCTCCACTTCTTCAATGACTGTACAATTGCATAAAATTCATTGTCATAAGAAGAGTACTTACTTCTTGTATCATTCAGCTTCTCACTGAAATATGCTACAGGTCTGTCTTCTTGAATTAATACAGCTCCAATAGCTTCTCCATTGGCATCACATTTCACTTGAAATGGTTTGTTAAAATCAGGTAAAACTAAGACAGGTTTCTCAGTTATCTTTTGCTTCAAGAACTGAAAATTATTTTCAGCTTCAGCAGTCCATTTGAATGGTTTTTTGTCCTTCTTTATGGTTTCAATGATAGGTGAATTGATCTTACTAAAAATCCTTATGAATTTTCTATAAAAACTAGCAAGACCGTGAAAAAATCTTACCTCAAAAACACTTTTTGGTGAAGGCCCTTCCACAATTGCCTTTATATTCTCTGGATCCATTTTTAAATCTCTTTAAATTTATCAGTAACTTTTCTTGATGTAACTTCCTTAAGACATAATTAAGATGTCTCAGGTGTTCTTCCTTTGTTTTGTTGTAAATTAATATATCATCCAGATATACTATTGCAAATTTACCAATAAATTCCTTTAATACTTCATTCATAAGCCTCATAAATGTGCTAGGTGCATTTGATAAACCAAAAGGCATTACCATCCATTCATACAATCCCTCATTTGTTTTAAAGGCTGTTTTCCATTCATCACCTTCCCTTATCCTAATTTGATGATACCCACTTTTCAAGTCTAATTTTGAAAAATATCTTGCTCCACTCAAACAATCCATCAAATCTTCAATTCTAGGTAAAGGAAATCTATACTTGATTGTTATCTTGTTGATTGCTCTTGAATCAATGCACATTCTCCAACCTCCATCTTTCTTTGGACTTAATACTATAGGTACTGCACAAGGACTCAAAATTTCTCTGATCAAACCTTTGTCAACCAATTCCTGCACTTGCTTTCTGATTTCTTCATTTTCTGTAGGAGTCATTCTGTAAGCTGCTTTGTTTGGAAAATTTGATCCTGGAATCAAATCTATCTGATGGTTGATTCTTCTTACAGGTGGTAATTCATCAGGAAAATCATCCACAATAATATCACAATAACTCTCCAACATTTCTTGAATTTCAATTGGAAAATCAGAAATTTTAGTAGAAGTAAATACTACCTTAGGTTTGCAAACTAAAGCAAAATTTACCTCTTCATCTTCAATTTTTTGCAAGTATTCTTTTCCACTCAACAATAAAGCCTTTGGATCAGAATTTTTACTTGATGCATCTTCTTCTTCCATAGGTAACAATGTTTGATTCATACCATCTTTGAAAAACTTGTAAGTGTTTCTCTTTCCATCATGTACTGCTGCTCTTTCATACTGCCAAGGTCTACCCAGCAACATGTGACACACATCCATAGGCATCACATCACACATGATTTTATCTTTGTAACTGCCCATCTGCAATTCTATTTCACGTTGTTCCTTTACAATCAGTTGATGTCCCTTCTGAAGCCATGACACCTTGTAGGGTGTTGGATGTTCCTTTGTCTTCAATTTCAACTTCTCTATCACCTCTGTAGAGACCAAACTATCTGTACTGCCACTATCAATCACCAATTGACAACATTTCCCTTGAACTTTGCACACACTTCTGAACAAAGTCTTTCTCTGTATTGGTTCAACAACTTCCTTTGTTTGTTTCAACAAAACCTTGTTAACCACCAAAGATTCTCCTTTCTCTGGCACAATCTCTTTCTCTGTTTCAGGAAATTTTTCTTCTTCTTCTCCAGTCTGAGCAACAATTGCATTTCTCTGGTTTGTCCCCACATTCTCTTTCTCTGGACATTCATAGGCTATATGTCCTAATTTCTTACATCTGTAACATCTAACTTATCTTCCTATGTTTCTGCCTCCTCTTCCTCTATAAGAACTCCTTCTGCCACTTACATCACCATCTGTGGGTGCATGCTGAGGTAAGTTGCTGCTAGCTCCATCTCTTGGTGTTGTAGATCTTCCTCTACCACCTTGACTTCCTCTTCCTCGGAAAGTACCTCTTCCTTTGGCAAATTTCTTTCTTAGGAGTTTTTCTTCGACTTTTAAGGCCATCTGGTAAGCCTCTTCTACTATCTTAGGAGAAAATATACTTATCTCATCTTGGATCTCCATTCTGAGACCATTTATGTACATGGAAAGCTTCTCTGTTGTATCTTGGATTCGTCCTGCTCTTATGCTCACTTTGTAAAATTCTTCTGTGTATTATTTTATTGTCATTAATCTCTGTCTAAGATTCTGCATTTGTCTAAATAATGAAAGCTGATAATCACTAGGCAAAAACTTACCTCTCAGCTTTGCCACCATTCTGTTCCAATTCTTGATTGGCTGCTTACCAACTCTCCTTCTTTCTGCTTGCACTCCATCCCACCAAAGTGTTGCATGTCCTTTCAACCTTGTGACAACAAACTTAACTCTCTTTTCTTCACCCATCTCTTCATAATCGAAGGATTTATTCATTTCATTGATCCAGTCTATCAACTCTTCTGGATTCAATCCTCCTGCAAAATCTGATACTTCAAGTCTAGGCTTGGATGTAGAGCCTAAAAATGATTTAAATAATATCATATCAGGGGTAGGCTCAACATTTTCTTCTTCTTCTTCAGTTTTAGGTTCACTGACATCTTCAGGATCTCTCCGATGTCCTGCTTCTATTGTTTCCAATCTGGCTTGAATTTGCTGCATAGTCTCCAGTACTTCTGCATTTGCAACTGGTCTACCTCTTCTTCTACCAGCACCACCTCTACCAATTCTGACAGCCATGCTAGATTTCTTTTTCTGACTTTTGGAAGCTTGTTCAATATCTGAAAAATGCTCTGAAGACTGCTCTGATACCACAAATGATGGCAGTGTGAGTGCAGGCCTTAAGGAGAGTTTCTCAAAATTTTGTACAATGTTCTCTAGTTCAGGAGGAATCTGATCCCGATCTCCTTTTTCACTCTCGGTCATCAAAATTTATCAAATTTGTTGATAAAATCAATAAAATGCACATTCGGAAGAAAAAGTCATTTTATACATTCTGAAACATGATAATACAACTTAAACCAAGGTTTTAAACCTTTCGGTCCCTTATACCTTTGATACACTTAAACCATGTTTAAAGCATTCACAATGTATAATTTACTAAACATTGAAACCCTTTCGAGAGTGGGTCCCTGACTTTAAAACACTTTAATAAAACCCTCTTTAAAAAAATATTCAAACCTTCGGAACACACGTTAAACCCTTCAAAGTCAACATTTAAACACCTTCGGAAATGAATATTAAAATGTGTTTAAACCAATTTTTAAGACCTTCGGAATGGGATTTCGGATCTCAAACCTCAATAAAACTCTATTTCATTTATATATCGGGTCCATAACTTATCATTAACCTCTATTTAACTCCCGACGCGAACGTCATCAGATCTCCGTCGATCACGATCGGACGGATATCGCGTTCATCCGACCTCCGAGCTTTATCTTTATTTAAATCCCCATGTAGCTATCGACGCGATCATCGTCGGATCTCCAGTGCAAGAGATCGAATGGTAATCGCGTTCATTCCACCTCCGAACTTTATCAGTCAAATGCAACGCGAAATGGGCGGTATTGTTACCGCAATGTGTCGCGTTATAATTGGATCGCGTTCAAAATGAAATAAACCGCTCATATGCCAAAAGCGGCGAGACAACAATGCATGGTTTCTCTAAAACCGCTCGTCCTTCAACTTTGTTTTAAATCGTGTTTTAAACTTGAATTTCTCGTTGTTTCATGGTTTAAACCGTAAACTTCTCTCGGAACCCTCCTTTTCACTGTGCTCTCAAACAAAGAACCAAAATTCCTCAATCATCCTCTGAACCCTTCCACACAGAATTAATAACTTAATTCATCCTTTGCACAGAGATAAACACTCTCAATTTATACATAGAATATATATAAATCAATGAATTTTCAAATGTGAAACCCTCTGGGAACTTGCCAAGAATACACAGATAGACAAATTTCTGAAATTTTATTAAAACAGAGGGAAAACCCTCTCAATACATTCTTCTACTTCCAAATCCAAATTCCTCTTTTGCAGAGGTTACAATTTATAGTTCTTTTACATAACAATCGACCTCCTCTTGAGGATCGAATTCATCAAATTTATACAAAATCCTAATTACATAATATCTTCCTAAATTCTATCAACTAAAGCTAAATATGCTAAAACAAATATAAAACTGTTAAATCCTCCTAAATACCAGTTCAACCCTATCTATTACAACTGTAATTTGATAGCTAAAGGTACCAACACCTCTTCTTGTAACATTTTTTTGGATTTTTGGAATAATTGATGAAGCTTTTGTCTCTAAGCCTCATGCCCCTACATCAGTATAGTAGAAAATTTACATTCCAATAAATCATCAGTTAAATCTATGACAGTGTCTCTATATCTGTTTAGTCTAGTATTATAAACAGAATAAACTCCATTTACATGTTTTATGATTAAATCTGAATATCCCATGATTAAAATTCTTTTTCCTCCTGAGTTCCTAATGATTTGGAGTCCTAGGATGAGGGCTTCATACTCAACCATATTGTTTGTACATTTGAAATTGAGCCTGAAAGCATGACCTTCAGAATTATTAGTCTCCATATTTGTTATCCAAACTCCTGCTCCTGCTCCTAACTTTTTCACTGAACCATCAAAGTCTAAATGCCATAGAGATTCATTACAAATATTATCATTGTTTGGTGCTCTCTTTTTATCTACTAGTTCAATTTGGATTTCATTGGTTCCAGAGTTACATAGGATAAAAGAATCAAGGTCAGTTGGTGTAGAGTAAATTGAGTAGTTTATAAATCTTTCAGCACTACTGACCATGTATTTCATCAATGTTTCCCTATATAACTTTTTAGGCTAGCCAAAAACTGATATAGTAGCATCATACATGTCCAATTGTAGAGATCCCTGTAACTTTGCTCCCCATGAGCGAGAAAGTAACATTCCATATTTTGGTGGGATATCAGCTACTACAATGCCCATTAATATACTCTTACCAGGGTATTGAACTAGTGTTACAGACAAATCCTTGATTAAACCTAGGCATTTAACTTTACTTGAATCAAAAGAAAACAAATCTTTGTATGGCCTTGTAATTTCTAGATTGAGAGTTTCCATTATGGCTTTAGGCATTAGATTATGGGAAGCTCCTGAATCTAGCATTGTGTTATGTAGAATTTGATCATGAAGGGTAAGACTGATATAAAATGGAGGAACTGCTCCATCTGCATGTTTTCCATTCACATCTGGGCCAAAAAACAACTCTGGCTAATCATCATTTAGATTTATGGAGTCTTCTCCATCATTCATTTTTAATGTTTCAGTTATGGTTGATTTATACAAGTCATTTTTTACCAATTCAGTCAAAGGAATGGGTATTTTTAAGCTTTGCAATTTCTGATTATATGTTGAAGGTAGGTTGAGTTTTACTGATTTGAATCAATTCTTCTTTGGTAACTGTAGTTTGTGTTGGTTTGTCTTGTTTTTCTACAGTTGTTTTTTCATTTTCAAGTGTTTTGGGATTCTCTGTTTGTGTTTCTTATGTTTTACTACTTCTACCTTTCTTTTCAGGGATTGTTTGTGAAGCAGCAGATGTTTTTGAAGTAACAGTTTTTGGATCTACTGTTTTAGGATCAACAGAAGGTTTTTTTGGATCTAAATTTGTTGTTTTTACAAAATTAGAAACCGCAATAGATTTTTGTGAATCTTTTGCAACTTGAGCAACTTCATCAGTAATATCAACAATTTTAGGGCCTGATGCTTTCTTAGGACTAGAAATGTTTTGGGAAGAATTTGAGTTTTGTTTATTTTCCCTTGGGAGAATTTGCAGAACCTTTGTTTTGGGAGCTTCTACTATTTTCTAATTATGAGTTTGGGAAGATTTCTTGGTAGAAGACTCATTTTTTTTCTTGTTTCTAAGGTTATATTGACTGTGTATTTCATTTATTGCATAATCATAACCTTGTTTATAATCAAAGGATTCACTAGAATCTAATTTGAGTTGTTGGAGTTCAAATAATTCTTGATCTTCCTGAGTAAGGAAAATAGTATTATTGTCATCAATTCCCATTAGATTTATAGCATCCTCATCATCATTATTATTGTGAGAACTTTCAGCATAGTTCTCTTGGAATGGTGGCCTTATTGTTTGGTCTGGAGCTGTTTCTTTTGCTTTTCCATAATTTATGTTTTTTCTAAAATTGAGATTTCTGATCTATTGTTGGCTATCCCACTAAGGTCTTCTTTCTATATTATCTAGTCTATCAATCAATATTTCTAAGGTTTTAGCTATCACATCCAATTTTGTGTCTGAATTAGCATTTTATTTTTTAATGGTCACTCTTCTTTCATTTATGAGTCTAGCTTTTCTGGCTAAAATTTTCACTTCTACACTAACTGCATCTATTTGCATTTTTTCTAAGGTGTCTGCATCTCTTTCCCTTAATTGATAAGCCATATCTGTATCAAATCCATTAGGGAATTTGAGCAGAACTAAATAAGGATTAAGTTTAAGATTTGCAGGGATAGAATTATAGACACTATTATATCTGGTGCAGTAATCTTGGACTGACTCATTTGGAGCTCTTTTCAAGGAATCAAATTCAGACAAAATTTGGAGGGGGTTCTTTTTCTTTTCCCATTTATTTAAAAACAAAGAAAAAAAGACAGCTAAATCAGTTACACTACCAGCAGCTAAATATTTAAACCACTTCTTAACTGCTCCTGTTAAAGTTTGTGCATACAGTCTCATTTGAACATCTGAGTCATCAATTTCATAAATTTCAAAGAAGTATGTCATCTTAGTAATGTGTTGATGAGCAGTATATTGGGTAGTGCCATCAAACTGTTGGGAATCCAACTCCAAAAATAGAAGAAAAGAGATATCAACACCTTAGAAATAAGCCAATTCGAGGGGGCAACCTCCAATACATTACATGAATGAATAATTCTTGGATGGTACAAATTACAAAACTTCCTTTCTATATATAGGAGTTCATGGGGCCACAATGTAATCCTAGCCGACCTAACAATAATAATTTAAGGGCACAATAATAACAATATGGGGGTTACAAGGGTACAATAATAACAATAAGGGAGTTACACTAACAACAATAAGGGACTATACTAGTAATATAGGGACCTAACATGCCCCTCTCCTTCAAAAAAGTGTTGTCCTCAACGCTTGAGTAGCTCTGGGTGCTTTTGTATAAAATTTTCATCCTCCCATGTAGAATCTTCAGTGGGTAAGTTCTTCCACTTGATGAGATACTCTGAAATTGATCGATTCCGTAGTTGTCGAGTTCTTTTTTCCATGACTGCTTCAGGTTCCAATATGATTTTCCCTTCCCCATCAAGTTCTGGCAATACTGTTTGAACTGGAAGATTTTCACCTATAAACTTCTTTAAGCATGAAACATGGAAAACTGGATGTACTCGCGAAGAAGCAGGAAGCTCCAATTTGTATGCCATAGTACCAATCTTTTGCAACACCTTGTAAGGACCATAGTACTTTGGCGACAATTTATTATCCTTCTTTGCTTGCTTGAGGGACATTTGTTTGTATGGTTGTAGCCGTAAAAATACCCAATCTCCTACATCAAAACTTCTCTCGCTACGATGCTGATCTGCCTGTTGTTTCATTCGATTTTGTGCCAAATTCGGGTTATCCTTTAAGAGTTGGAGAACTTCTTGCTGATGCTCGATGTGATCTTCCACTGCTTGAACCTTCGAATTTTCCCTTAAAGATGATGTGATGGATGGTGGATGATATTCATAAAGTGCCATAAATGGGGTCATTTTTGCTGCAGTATGGAAGGAAGTGTTATACCACCATTCGGCGAGAGGTAACCACTTGACCCATTGTGTTTGTTTATCAGATACAAAACAACGAAGATATCCTTCCAAAAATTTATTTACTATCTCTGTTTGACCATCAGATTGAGGATGATAAGATGAGCTATGAGCTAATTGAGTACCCAAACAAGAAAATAACTCCGTCCAAAAATTTCCAATAAAAATGGGATCTTTGTCGCTCACAATAACCCTTGGGCTTCCATGTAGCTTTTGAATTCTGTCCATAAATGTAGTAGCAACTATACTTGCTTTAAATGGATGAGATAATGCACAAAAGTGTGCATACTTGGTAAGTCTATCAACTACCACCATGATGACACTCTTTCCTTTGGACTTAGGTAAACCTGTGATAAAATCCATTGAAATCTCCTCCCAACGTTGACTTGGAATGGATAAAGGTTGTAGAAGTCCCGGGGTCTTAATTGTTTCCACTTTATTCTGCTAGAAAACCAAACATTCCGCCACAAACTTTTGAATATCAGATTTAAGGCCATCCCAAAAAAATTCTTTCTTCACCCTGTGGTAAGTTTTTAAAAATCCTGAGTGTCTTCCTAAAGGAGAAGTGTGCAATTCCAGAAGAATCTTTTGTTTTAGTTGGGAATTCTTACAAAGATATAAGCGATCTTTGTACCATAAGGAATCATTTTTCCAACTAAATGTATCGGATGTACTAGGATCTTGCTGCAACTTTTGAATGAGTGTCCATACATCTTTGTCCTTCTTCCATTCATCTCTTGCTTCGGTTATCCAATCTGGTTGGATAATAGAAATGGCACAAAGCAATGCTTCCACCTCTTCATTCTTTCTTGAGAGTGCATCTGCAACAACATTAAGCTTTCCTTTTTGTAGATTATTTCAAAGTCATAACCCAACATCTTTGTGACCCATTTTTGATGCTCTTCTGAAGATAGTCTTTGTTCCAAAAAGTGTTTAAGACTATCATGATCAGTTTTTACCTTGAAGTGTCTTCCCATTAGGTAAGTTCTCCATTTCTTTAGTGCATGCAGTATTGCTAACATTTCATTCTCATAAATAGGTTTCTGTAAATACTTTCCTTTGATTGGACGACTTTCAAAAGCAATGGGTCTTCCTTCCTGCATTAAAACAGCACCAATTCCATTTCCTGAGGCATCACATTCCACAATAAAGGTTTTTGTGAAGTCTGGCGTAGCTAAGACCAGTGCTAGGCACATTGCCTCTTTAAGATGTTCAAAGGCCTTAGTTGCTTCAGGAGTCCATGAAAATGCATCTTTCTTAAATAATGTTGTTAGAGGTGTTGCTATTCTCCCATAATTCTTAACAAACTTGCGATAATACCCTGTTAACCCGAGAAATCCTCGCAACTTCTTTATGGTTGTGGGGTCTTTCCATTCCTTAATGGCTTTAATTTTGTTAGGGTCTACTTTAACACCCTCGTGAGATACAATATGACCCAGATATTCCACCTCTTGTACTCCAAATAAACATTTGGATGTTTTTTCATATAATTGTTTCTCTTGCAATAGTTTGAGCACCCTGTCAACATGTTCAACATGATCCTTCCAAGACTTGCTGTAGATTAGTATATCATCAAAAAATACTGGCACAAATTTTCTAAGGAAGGGTTTGAAAATGGAATTCATCAACCCTTGAAATGTAGAAGGTGCATTGGTAAGGCCAAAAGGCATGACCAAAAATTCATAATGACCCTCATGAGTTTGAAATGTTGTTTTGGAATATCTTCAGTCTTCATTCTAATTTGATGATATCCTGAACGAAGATCCAACTTGGTAAAATAAATTGCTCCATGTAATTCATCCAATAATTCATCAATCACAGGAATGGGAAATTTATCTTTAATGGTGATCTTATTGAGCTCCCTATAATCCGGACACATGCACCATGATCCATCCTTCTTGTGCACCAATACTACTGGAGCAGAGAAGGAACTTTGACTAGGTTGAATTATACCAGCCTCTAACATTTCTGCAGTCATACGTTCAATTTTGCTCTTTTGGACATAAGGATATCTATAAGGCCTGATGTTTGGAGGAACACTTCTTGGAATCAAATGAATAGCATGATCATGATCATGAATAGGTGGGAGTCCTTTGGGAGTTTCAAACACCTTGGAATGATTCTCCAAGACTTGTTGGAGATCTGCAGAAATAGATGATTTTGATGTTGGAACTTATAGTGAGCATAATTGTGCAATTACGCCTCGTTGTTCTTTCTTTAGAAGATTTGTCATGACATTAGAGCTTATTATCTTTCCTAGCTTCCATGCAATACCCAGTAATTCGACTTCCTTTCCTTCTGAAAAAAATTTCAAGAAAAGTTCTTGAAAATTAAAAGCTACCATCCCTAAATATTATAACCATTGTACTCCTAGTACAACATCAGCACCTCCCATAGGAATGGAAAGCATTGGACTATTCAATACATATTCCCCCATGATTAGCTTGATATTATGGCATTTTCCAGAGAAATTTATAGTTCCTCCATTTGCAACCATCACTTGACATTCTGGTGCTGGTTATAGGAAACAATTCAATTCCTTGGCTACCTTACAATGAATAAAATTATGGGTGCTACCTGAATCAATCAACACTATTACGTTTTCCTTCTTGATATGTCCTTCTATCTTGAGAGTTTGAGGAGTGGTAATTCCTGCCAATGCATTACACGATATGGTCAGACTCATTTCTTCCTTTTCTAGGGCTGGTTCCTGGTGTATATCCTCTTCTTGTTCATTTTCTTCTTCCTCTTCACAATCTATGTAAAATAATTTCTTCTCAGCACACTTATGACCTTTAGTGTATTTGCTATCACAACTGTAGCAAAGCCCTTTTGCTCTTTTTTCTTTCAATTGTTGTGGTGTCAACCTTGTAGGTTGTTGAAATCTAGGAGTAGCAACACTTCCCTCTTTATAGAAGTGAGTGGTAGGCTTCCTTGTCGCCATAATTTTACATTCAATTTTTCTTGCCAACCTGAATGCCTTCTCCAATGAATCGGGTTCCAAAACGTGAACTTCATGTTGGATGTTATCCTTTAAAGTACCTATGAAGAGATCAATCCTGTGTTCCTCTGGAATATCAGTTACCCTTATATTCAATTTTTGGAAGTCCTCAATGTGATCCCCCACTAAGCCCTTTTGTTTGAGATTTATCAATTGGCTAAAGAAGGTGTTGCTCTTTGTATCCTCATAATGTGCTATCATTTCCTCCGTAAAAATTGACCAAATGACAATTTTTTTACGGGAGCAAAGCCATCGATACCATACAAATGTATTTTGTTCTAAATGTAAAGTTGCAATGCGTACCTTTTGTGTGTTTTTCACATTATGGAGATCAAAATATTGCTCCATTTGTAGTATCCATGTTACAGGAACCTTTCCATCAAACTTCCTCATATCCATTTTTTGAATATGGTGGTTCTTCTCGCCAACATTAGAGTTTATGAAGTCATGATTAACATTTATTTTGTTCTCATCATGAGTTTCCTCTACTATCTTTTCACCATTAGGAAACATTTCTTGTATCAACTTTGTCAAACCTTCCATGTCTGCTTTTAGATCATTCTTCATGCTTTCCATGTTGTCCTTCATTTTTTCATCGATATTAGCTTCCATGTCATCCATCTTAGATTCCATGCCATCTATCTTAGATACCACACCTTTCTTCAAACCATCCATCTTCGCTTCCACGCCTTTCTACAAAACATCCATTTCATTTTTTGTTGCTCTTTGCGAGAGCGAAATTTGGTGCACTTGCTCTTGTAATTTTGATAGATCATGTTGCAATTCTTCATCTTCATGAGTCATAGTAGAGCCTTCTGAAGGCTTAATGGGTGTTGAATTATTTTTACAGGGCATATTTTAGAACCCAATACTGATATCTATTCTACAATAAGCCCTTGGAATCCAATTAAAATTTATTCTTCAAACAAGACTTATGCAATTCGGAAAAAAATACACACCTTTTCATAAGCTTTTAAGGAGCTCGATATTGAAATTGGATTATATACGTGATTGTGGATCTTCAATATCTTAAATTTTCCATTGAGGTAGCCTTCTTAATTATCTTTGAATTCCATCGTCGACTTGATTTGGATTCTCCAAGGAAAAGTTATGTCCAATCTCCCACAATGACCTAATTATGGGTGGTTCGATGAGAGAACTTGTACGACTTGCCGTGTCACTTTTTCGTCTTTTAGATCTGAAATTGATATCAAGGAAACTACATTCCATGTACTTGTAGCAGTACTTTTTACGGTACTCATCAATTGCTCGAGAGAAAGTTATGATTATTTTCCCATGATCACCTCTTTGAGATGAAATTCGGGGAGCTTGAAAAAAGCACTACCTTCCACATATCATATCTTCGAAAATATTGCGAACCAAGCTCTGAAATTTTGCGATGATGTACCTCAGGATTTTGGTTTTGCACTCTAAAATTTTTAGATTCTGAACCTTCGTAGAAAAAAAGTTACAGCGAAAATTCCACGATGACCTGTTTAGATTAAATTGAGGAGCCTTCAAAAAGACCTAACTTCCACAGATCATATCTCCGAAAATATTGCGAACCAAACTCTGAAATTTTGCGATGATCTTCCTCAGGATTTCAGCTTCGCACCCTAAAAATTTCAGCTTCTGAAACTTTGTAGAAAAAATTAATAGCGAAAATGCCACGATGACCTGTTTGGAGTAGCGAAACCCTAGAATCCAAAGCTCTGATACCAAATGTTGTGAAACCAGCTCCAAAAATAGAAGAAAAGAGATATCAACGCCTTAGAAATAAGCCACTTCGAGGGGGCAACCTCCAATACATTACATGAATGAACAATTCTTAGATGATACAAATTACAAAACCTCCTTTCTATATATAGGAGTCCATGGGGCCACAATGTAATCCTAGCCGACCTAACAATAATAATTTAAGGGCACAATAATAACAATATGGGGGTTACAGGGGTACAATAATAACAATAAGGGGGTTACACTAACAAAAATAAGGGACTATACTAGTAATATAGGGACCTAACACAAACAGTGGTATTTTATTTTGATAGTCTTGTGGCATGTCATGAAGTTGTTGTGATAAGACCAGGGAAGCATATCTAGCAGCCATAGCTTGAAGCTTAGCTTGGCTAGGAGGTAAGGTAGAACTACTTGGAGTTGTACTGGAAATGATAGTAGATGAACTAAAGATTGTATTTGAAGTGCTGGGAAATGAGGTTGATGTATTTAAGAAATCAAAAGGTGAACTGATGGATATAGTGGATGAAGTGATTGGTGGAAATAATACTCTAGGTTGTAAAGGTAACCTAGGGATAAATGGATCTGTAGATGAGTTGGTAGTAGAATTTATGAATGATGTAATAGCATACAGAGAAGAATCTCTAGCTGGTATTATTGTGGTGTGTAATTGAGAAACTGGAGGTATGTTTGCATAAGTCAAAAACTGAGCTAATTCAATAGCTTCATCAATATCCTTTAGAACAGTAACATTAATTTCTTCAAAATTAGTCTGATATTCAGCTTTCTTAGATTTAGAACTTACTACATTAGATTTTTGTTTTGCATTCAAAAATGAAATAAAAGCAGGGTATAAAATAGCAGTTTTCAAATCACTTTCAGATTTACTTTTAAATAAAGAATGCTCAAATTTCAGAGCAAAATCAATATCTTGCAGACTTACTAATTCTCTTGGTAATGAATTGACTCTTATTAATGAGATTTCAGCCTCTAATTTTTCTGTTTGTTTTTTATTTTTACCAATTCTGTCTGGGTTATCTACTATAACAGCAGGCTTAGGATCCGGGTTAGACCTGGTATAATATTCTTTCTTAGAAGCCAGAATTACAATTTTTTAATACCCACAACCTATAAAAGAAATCTTAAAGTAAAAATATGAATTAAATGATTCCTTTAAGACTAATTTATGACTGAGGATTGGTTATTTTCCCAGTATGGTCGCCAATAATGTTATCACTCTAGTAAATTCTTAAGTTGTGTGATTTTGGATTTTATTCAAAGAATACTAGAGGTAACCACAAACCTACTTCAAACTCTAGGATCTAGCCTTCTTAGGGTTCAAAGAGGTCTCTCTCTTTAAATTTTAACTTTGTTTTAATTTATAAATATTAGGCTAGCTATCAAAGTGCAATTTTGGTTTGGTTTTGTTGGATTTGGTGGGAAAATTTCACTTGGAGGGTAGATAGAGGGAAATATACTTGTCCATTGGGCTATGGAGTCTAAGTCAAGCTAACAGAACTAGGATCAAGGCCTAAAAGGTCAAATGTCTTCAGGGCAAGATAGATAACCCTTGGTGATCTTGGAAGATTGGTTTTGTGAGGTGGTATGATCAGGATAAAGGGCACTTAAGGATCCTTTGATCTGGAAAAGGGAAGTAGTAGATAGAGGTCAAACGGGAGAGGGAGAAATTAAGGGTTCCCTACACTGGAAATCAGAAGAAAACAAAGAAATGATAACTAGTTAAAATCAGGGTGCTATTAACATGTCATGTAGTAATACTCCTAGTTATACATTCAGATTTAGAATTAAAACACAGATGTATGCATGTAACAAAGAATAATAACAATGAAAATTTTTAGAGAGTACTTCACTCCAAATATCTTATCATAGGGATCCTGAAATATGATGCCAAATAGTTGATCCAGTCTGCTACTCAAAATCAAAATCCAAAGCCTTCAAGTCAACAAAATATCTATAGTAATCTTCAACAATTTTATTCCACACCAAATACTACAAAAGGGTGAAGTATTTATTCATAATGTTTTACAAAATATCCTAGATGACTTCTAGGAATTAACTTAGGAAAATAAAATATCTTACAACAATAATAGTGATAGTTGCTTAACAAATCAGTAAAGTATCCTATTTTATTCAAAAGAAATAGAAATTGTTTAGGATAAGAAGCAGTTGGTTGCCTATGTGTCCTCCTTGCTGTCTCTTAGATAACTTTTTGGAATCTAAGTTGCCTTCACTGATACTCTTTCTCACTAATACTCTTTCTTACTGGTACTCTTTCATTTCGGATACTCTTTAACCTTTAGTCAAACTGCTTTACTGCTCTAAACTCTATTTTGAAGTGAAATCAGCAAACAAATTTTTTATTTTTCATTTATTTTTCTTTCATTCTTCATAATAAATCAGTAAGTGCTTGCCAATCCTCATTTTTAGGAATTTGAATATTTTTTAGTTTCCTAAAATTCTCATCAGCTTCAGTATACCTAGAAAAGGTTGGCTTGATGACAAATAGGTGTTTGATCTCATATTGCAAATAAAACAAGTCTTCAAAACTTTTCAGTAACACCTTTCTTGTGGGGATGCCTTGACCTGTTAGCTTATTCACCTATTCCTTGGCATATTCCCTTGTCTTCTTGTCATAATCATTTTGAGTCATTAACTTATCATTAATAACCATGATATCAGGAAGTCCTTTTTGCCTTAAATTGGTGAACTTAACCATGAATCTAGTTATAGCAGTATTCATACCTTCACATTTTTCTTCAAGCTGCCTCATCAAATTTCTTTTGGTGGTAACTTTCCTAATTTCTAGGATAGTTATTGTCCTGACATTGATTTTTAGTTCTTCCAATTCCTGTCTATTCTTGCTGTTGAGGAAATTGATTAATCTTACAGCATGTTCTGGTTTATCAGCCAAATCAGTTTGTGTATTTTGGATTTCTGCTTGGGCTACCAATAATAACTCTCTTTGCTCAAAAATTACCTGAATTGAAGGCCATACATCATGGATGGCTTAAATTACATTATTCCATAGGTAATTTTTTATGTATGATATCTGATCCTTGAGAGTTAATTCTTTTTGTAACTTCTTTACCTCTTCACTCAATCTGTTGGCATTTTGTTCATGTATTTAGCATTTATTTGAGTTGATTTATTTGTCTTCTCAATATTTTCAATCATATTTGTCAACCTGTTAATTTCATTTGTCTTCAAAGACATATCTTCCATTGCTTTCACTGGTTGGCTGCTTTCATCTATAGGTTGCAATGCTGTTGTAGAGGATTCAGTAGTTGAAGTTGTTGAAGAAGTCACTAGCACTGTAGTGGCCAGTGGTTCTTTGGGTGCCAACTTTTCTCCTAAAGTTGAAGGCACTGCTGCAGTGATGACTGGGATGACTTTGGGAATCACTGGTTCCTTTATTGTCTCCTTTTCTTGGATAAGGAGGTCCATCTGTACTTCCATTTCCTTAATCTGAGCTATCAATTGAAGTATTAAACTCGTCATTTCATATTTTTCCTTTTGTTCCTATAAGACTTCCTTTTTATGAGGATGCTCACTTTGAGGAAGTTTGAGTTGTTTCCTCAAGGAAGCTATATCCTCATTTTTCTTCTTTACCAATGCTTATGTTGCTTTGATGTTTGTAGGATCATATCCTACTTGCAATACTAAATCTTCTAAGGCTCTTATCCTTAGATCCTTTGCATATAATGAAGCTTTATCCATCTTCATTTGATCTTGCATATTAGAGATGGTGTTTTGAAGCTTATGAGCACTCATAGATTTTGTTTTAACTGTGGAATACAACATCTCTGAGGTTTTCCTGTGACACCCTATTTGATCTAATTCATGGATTTTGTCTATAGCTACTTCCATATCAACTTTCTTATAGTAAGCAACTTTCTTTGGCACTGATACTGTGGGATGTAATACTAACATAATCAATTTTTTACTTGAATAATCAAATGTTGATAGGAATCTGTTTTAATTACCTGTCTTTTGTTTCCAAAACTGAGAGTAAATTTCAGCTTTGATTTCTTCATTCTTCAACTTGATTTTCTTGTATTTATCCTTAATATCCAAATCCTTTTCCTCAGCTGAATGTGAGGAAGAAGCCTCCATACTTTGTTGCCTTTCCATCATCTGTGTGTCTTCATTATTCAATTGTTATTCATTCTGATTTGGCTCACTGATAACTACAGTAGCTACAATTGTCTCTGGCAAATCATTGTTGGTATTCAAGGGCTCTGTTTCTTCAACATCTATTGCCACTTTACCTTTAGCTGATGTATATAATTTGGCCTTTTGATGTAAATGATCTTGAAATTTGTTTCTGAGGTAGTCTCTGCAGTATAAGCTCCCTCTTCTCTGATTCTCTTAGTGGATGTCTCTGGTTGTTTGGCAATTTCCAAAGTGTGACTAGTATTCCTTTGGTTTACTGCCTCTGTTAAAGTGTTTTCAACCCACTCAATTTGATTAGAAAACTTCTCTAGTTCTGGTTTTGATTCATGGATAAAGGGTGTCAATTTACATTTTACCCTTATTTTACTTAAGATTTCTTGTGGATCATAATTCCATGGGAAACTTTCTTCAATTTTATATTCCAGTATTTGATTTTCTGCTTCCTTTTCTGCATCTCTATGATTACATATGAATGGCCCAATTTGATTTTTAAGTTTGACTTGGGTCTTCTTCTTGGCCCAATTATGAAAAATCATTAATCTTTTAGGAAATCCTAGGCCAATGTATAGCTTAGTGAGCGCCTCAATAGATAAAGGGACTGCTTGGGGGTCTAGTTGAAGCTGCAACATTTAGTTTATTGACTCTGCAATGATGGTAAATAGGACTTCTTTATTGGCATTCACAATAGCTCTTTGTTCAGGAATATAGTACTGGTGACATAATCTGATAATTTCTTTACAAGGGTGAGTCAGAGGGACTACATATTTGGGCAGATTGGATTCCCAAATATGAACTTCTTCATGATCATCTAAAGACTTCTCGAAACACTAGTTATGGATATCTAACAGATTGAATTCAACTATGGTATCAACGATTTTGTAGTCAATATCAGCTAGCGAAATGTGTTCAATATCAACAACTAGGGGTTGTAATGGATTGACCACAATTGCAGTATTTGGATTCATGGCAAGAGTAGGTTTAGGAGCTTTAGAACCTTCAAGCTTGCTTACACTCTGTTTTTAGGCATCTTGATTTGCTTCTGCAAGTTTAAACATTTTGTAGAGGCAATTTTACTATGGTAGAGGCTTAATTGGGAAAATTTGGCAAAATAGAGTCTCTTTAGGTTTTATGCCCAATTAGGTTTATCAAGAAAGTTCCGAGGCTTTAAAACTGATCTAAAACAAAAAACAGGGATTTTCTGAGTTTTTTGACTGAGAAATGGGGCTAAAACTCTGTTGAAAAGGATTACATAGGGTTTCAGGATACCTGCAAAGGTTTTCTAGCCTTTTAGAGCTTGAAATGGATCATTAAACTGTGAAAAATTGATAAATTTACTTGAAAAACCATGCAACAGACAAACAGGGTTTCTGGGAAAAATTTGGCTGAGTTTGGCCTGTTTCTGGGACTTTTGGGCAATTTAATTACTCAATTTCTTAACTTAAAATGTTTCTTTTTCTTTTTTTTTAAAAAAGGTTTTTCAATTTGGTTGCAATTTGAATTCTGATAAACTACCTGTTTCAATGCAGGTATCGGCTTTGAAAGGGTTTTTATAGTTTCTGGTCGTATTGATGGCTTCAGTAAATTGCTCGAAGCAACGCTCAGCTCCTCAACAGTCTTCAGAAGTTTCAGGGAAAGGTTTCGTTGCTTTTGGGCATAAAAAATGGCAGAAACAGGCTTTAACAGGTTTTCTTTACAGTCGAGGAGGTAATGCAGTGGGTTTAAACGTGCAAATAAAATGACAAAAGCTTTACCAAAGGTTTTATCAAAACATATCTTTTTGCATTGAATGCAGGTTTAGTCCGGCGGGAAGGAAGTTTCCAAATGCAAAGGCTTTTAAAATCGGCGGTTATCGCGCAGGTTTTTGGTGGTAAGTTGCTTTAACCTCAACGAACGCGATCAAATGAGGGAAGGCCATGTGGAGGAGAGAGAAACGAACGAAACCACCCATTTCGCGCGGATATGGTGTTTGAAGGGTCGGGCATCTTTTTCACGCGATATTAAGTTATGTCTGTCAAATCTAGAGGTTGAACGCGAACGGTCGTGATCGTTTCAGGAGTTGCATCAGAATGGAAAGGTGGGACCGGGTATTTGCCTAGGCGGAAGGGTTAAGATGTGGCAGGGGTTATATGGTTTAAAACATATATGAAATGTTTTAATCACGGTATAGGTGGGGATTAATATTTGTATTTAAGACCTTTGTGACATGTTTTAAATTTTATGTTCAAGCGCAATAATATATATTATATGTTTTTTCAACTTTCACAGTTTTCAAACCATAGGGGTGAGATATTTCAATAACTATAGTTTTAGACCAAAGGGTTTAAAATTTGGGGTTTTTATTTGCACACATGGGATAATAGACTTTGGTCTAAATGTTATAATAGTGGGTTTTTTGGGGTATTTAGATATAATGGAATTAATAACTACGGGAGGGTATTTCTTAGGGATTTAATAAAAGTATGTTAAAGGTTAATATGAAAGGGTAGTGTAATAAAAAAAAAATACATATTATCTCTAAGTATAATATAAAATCAAGCATTGCTCATCTTTATATTTCTTTCACTAATACTTAGGATAAATGTAATTTTTAGGGTTTCTATGAATGCTTTTGAAGGGATAAAGTTAATCATTTTAGAGTTACAATTTTACTAAGTAAGAATGTGTCTTTACTTAGGAAAAAGGGGTTTTAATGTATGAATGAAGGGTAAATGATGATAAATGTGGTTTTAACATAAGAAACTCAATATTGTTAACTAAGCAGTCATCGAGCCTTGGGTCTAGTCCCAACAAAAGTCAGAGAAATTCTCTGAGCCAGTTTGACTGATAGCTTAGAATATTGAATACTCATAGGGAGGGGGAATTAGTGATTTTTCCGATGATGTTTTATTACATGATTTCCCAACTGCTTTCTACCTACCCAACTTTATTTCTAACATTTTTTCTTCATTTTGCAGGTGCATTTAGGCTTGCAACCTTAAAACATTTTCTTTCGAAGCATAAAACTATCTAAATCTACCTTATTTCATCTAAGGGCTCAGATTAAACTGTTGAGCTCCTCATTATTCTCTACCTATCTAATGATTTGTCAAGTTTAAATTGTTTGACAAATCTTTATTCTCTATCTAAAACATGAAATTGAAAGCATGAAAAGTTGAGATTAAACTATTTAACTGATCATGAATTATGGCATTTATTGACACTCTGCACATAATCATTATTCTTGCAGTAAAAATTAAAAGTAGTGGCATTTGGACTTGCTCAGTTTCAGGTTTTATTTATATCTCTTTTTCTTTTGGGGTATATGTTTTTCTAAGTCCTTTGATCTTTCTTTTAGGACTTTTTAACCCTCTTTTTGGTTTTTTATTATTTTTAATTTTTCAAATATGGGAAAACAACTTGCAGAAAGCAAGGTATGTACATATTTACAAGACTTATCTAAGTCAATTCAAAATTTTATGAACCCTATTATTATAGGACCCTAATAGAACTAGCGCAGTGCATCCCTTGCCTGCATCAAAACAAGTAATAACAAGTGCTCTCCCAACCACTTGTTTGTTGCCACAATCATTTTATAAGATAAAAACATGAAAGTACAATGTGGTGTCAATGGTGCACACCAAAAATCATGTGCCTTCCCCCACAAACCACCAATAAAATAGCCAATCTCAATGCTGCAAGTGGCTTCAAGTACATCATCATATAATATGCAAGAAGGGATAATCCTCCTTGGTACAACATGCTACTCATATAAAGTAAAGAAGTACAAAACATAATGTGAAATTATACCTTCTCCACCATGTACTTGGGACCTTGAGCTGAAATGGCTCAACCAGAAATTCTCCCTCACCTCCAAAGAGTAGGGGAGTGGTTGTGACATCCTCTATTTCACCATCTGGGCTATGCATCTCTCCATATGCTGAAATATATCATGCTGGATGCCCTCCCAAATGAACTCTGTCAAAGTAAGATATGCATCAAGGTGCATGGAAAGGAAGTCCTCATGTGCTGCATGTAGCAGCTTCTCCTTGAGCTTATAAGGTCTAGTCAAGAAGACTCTACCATAATAATATATGACCACATCATCCACCATATATCTATCATCTCCATCCGGGTCATCAGGAATCATGCAAGCATCAAGATCCTTGGAGTACTCTACCAAAAGTTGAGACCTCCAATATGGATCAATCCTCCTAAGAGACAGCGCTGATGATCTGTAATGGGAAGCTCCCCACGTGATGTTGTCTTTTCCTTTGACATCCCTCATGCCAAAGTAATCCTCCAAATTGCTGCCATGCCCATCATGCAGCTTCTTATGCTAAAAAAGAAGTAGTGATCTTTGGAAGTTGGCCTCCCATGAGAAGCTCCCATCCAAAAAGAATCTCTCAACCTTGACCCATGTAAGTATGAGTGGCCTCCATCTACTCCAGTGTATGGAGGATTCCTTCCTTAAAGGAAGTACCCTCTATTTCTCCAAATTCATGGAGTAGATCCCTTGCACCATGAAGGTGCCATCCTCCATCACTGCAGCAAATCCTGTCAGTGTAGTATATGTAGTGAGAGTGGGTGATGTTGAAAATGGGAGAATGTCTCCCTTCTCCTGGAGTCTATCCCAAACTCTATGTGTTGTGCTAGACTCCTCCAAATTCTTCACCACTCTGGAATCTAAGAGGGGTGAACCAAATGGCAAGATGTCTCTTACCAACTCCAGATCTGGTGGCCTCTTGGGTGGAATGCCTCCATGTAATGAGACATCAATGTCAAGAGTAGACTGTACATATGGTTGGGCAATTTTTCCCTTTCCCTCACAGCACAAATCAGTCTGCTTCTTCTTTGCACCGGCTCTCTAAAATAGATAGGGGTGTGTGCTCCTCATCAAATTATGTTGACCTTCCTCCCTACTTTCTCCTTTCATCTACAATGTCTCACAATCATGCTGCTCATTGATTTTTCTTTGTCCTCCATATGTGAGATCCTGGGGAATTTCTTGCAATGATACAATAATTCCTCTTGTTGGAGCATGTGCTCCTCCTTCCTCTGCATGAGGGACTAGATATGCTCCAGATGTGACAGTGTTGTTTCCTCCATCCTTCTATTCCTCTTCAATGTGAATGGGAGTTACCTGCTCAATAAGAGGATCCTCTTTTGAAAAGGGAACATGCATGCCCTCTTGTCCAAAGATATGAGACATATATCTTACCTCTAGCAAGGTGTTATGCAAGATGTGAGCTTTTCCAATAGTTTTCTGAAGTGGATTTGAGTTTTTAGGTTCTTCCAACCCATGCACAAGTTTTGATTGTTTTGGTGTGTTTGGCTCTACCAAGAGTGTTTTAGAATGTCTTCCATCAAACCTCTCCACTAAGCTCTCAGTTAACTTTGCATAAGAAGAAATATTGGCATTTTTTAATGAAAATGACTCAAATATCCACCAAGCATAGGCCTTACCTTCAAAGTGCAGCGCTACTACTCAGATGGCTTCATCTTCAGAAACTTGGTGCTGCTGCAAATAGGTGTGTAGCTCCTCCACCCAAGTTTTGGCTGAACATATTGGTGATCCATCAAAAATAGATTGAGAAAATATATCCATATCATGTTGCCTACTCCTCTCCACTTTGATCTTGCAAAACTCTTGGAAAGTGATATGATCTCTAAACTTCTCAGTTTGAGACTCATGTTCTTGTAGAAAATTGCTAAGAGTTTCCCTCCTAGGAATTCCTCCTTCTTCCATATCTCTCATGATATATCTAGACATTTGAATGCGCTGTGCATAATAGGGTGTAGCTACATTCTCACACCTATCATGTGCAAATCTAGATTTGGCTCTAGATCCAAACTCTTCTAGAGATTCCATCTCCCTTCTCATTTTCTTGAGATCTTCTTTAATGCTCTGCATAGATTTAGGAAGAAGATTTGAGAGCCTCTCCTCCTTCCTTCCTCCACATAATGGAGTCTTCTCTTTTCTGTACATCTTCTCTTCTCCTTCTTCTCTTGATAGCATAATGGCTGAGATCCACAGGCTGAGCCAAGATTATGCTCTGATACCATTGTAATATCCCAAAATGGGAATGCAGCAATGCATAAGCACAATACTGGAATATCAGGGGGAAATTAACTCATAAAATGTGTTTAGAAACACATTTCCATCAAATGAATATAACAACAGCAAAAAGGGGCTCCTCTACATCATCCCAAGTGGGGAAAATACAGCAATTAGACTATAAAAATGTTATTTCCAGGAATTTACATTGTAACAAGGAGAAATAACACTTTGGTTCCTTAGCATATATACAATGGCCCTTATATATGAAATGGAATCATAAACAAATCCATTTTACTAAGTTAAACAGATCTCCCGGCCTCAAATCAACTTAAAATTGCCCAAACCCCATGACTTAAGCTATGCAGGATTTCTGAAGCACATGATAGCATTATTCTGTGAGGGTTTCTGCAACATTATGATATAAATTCATGGATCTGGAGTTTTATTGAACAATATTCTAAGAAAACAGAGATCTGACCTCCTTAATACATTGAGTACAAAAGAGTAGATCTGAATATTCAGCTCTGAAATAATGTAGTATTACTGCAAAATTACATAAACATATCTGAATAATACAATATAGGGCTATGGATCCCTTCTTCTAGCTTTCCGAGAGAAGGGTTGGCCCTTTCCCTAGGAAACTAGCTCAAAAACAAGGGCTTAAACCCTGTTGTTGCATCTCTATGCAAAATGATGCAGTTCCTGCAAGGGACTACGCTGTAGGAGATGAGGAATACTTTGGCCAAGTGCCAAGATGTGAAATGAGCCTAGGAATCCTCCTAGCTGATCTCTCAAGAGAAGGAAAGCTCCCTCTACTGAGAAACAGACCCAGAAGAGGTATTATCAATCCTCCACTTCAACACCCTGCAACACAACACTATTCTCTATAGAAATAACGTTGTAGCTGAATACTGATGCTTGGCCTCAAGCCTAGATGTGGAGAGATACAGTGAAAAAATCTCTCAAGAAGCCTCTCAAGGGAAGAGGTGGGATTCTCGCTCGGGAACACCCGGTGCTAAACAGCACAGCAACCCTGCTAAACAACAAGAGGCATCAATAGTCTAAGTAGACCAATATCAAATGATAATCTCAAATGGTTTCCCTCCTCTTCCTTAAGTAGAATGTGAGCTTTCATTTCCTTGGCCCCACTCAATTAGGTCATTTCCTTCATGAGGTTCACCTCCCTCCAAAACTGCGTTATTCTCTAATTAATCTCCACTCCTCCTTAACAGCGCTATTGACTTGGTCAAAGTTGACTGAATCAACATCATCCAAACCCTGTTCACACATGGAGGAGCTTTATTTATCTGATACAAAGGTATCCTTTCACATTTGGAGTGTTTTTATTGCTGCTCAAGAGACTTATGGGTCTCCTCACCCACTTATTCACCTACCTAGTGATAAAACAACTATAATATTCCATTTAGCTTGAAGGCTAAATTTTTGGAATATTACATATAACTAGCCTAAAATCAAATATAATCAACAATGTTAAATCATATAGAGAGAGCCCTCTCTGAGCATTAGGAAGGCTAGATCCTAAGGCTTAAAAGTAGTTTTGTGGTTACCTTTGATATCCTTTAAACTAAAATAAAAAATCTCACAACTTTGGAGAATTATTAGAGTGATAACATATTGGCGACCAAACTAGGGAACTAACCAATCCTGAGTTTTAAATATATCTTAAAAGGAAATATTTTCATTTATCTTTTCACCTTAATATTGTTTTAATAAATTTGTGAGTATATTTTCATAAAAATTGTAATTATGGCTTCCAAAAGAGTCGCTATACCAGGTCAAATATAGATCCTCAACCTGTTGTCATAGTAGATAATCCTGACAGAATTGGAAAGAAAAACAAAAGAGTAGAATATTTAGGTAATAATATTTCATTAGTCAAAGCAAATTCCCTTCCAAAACAACTATCAAGTTTACAAGACATAGAATTTGATTTAAATTTTGAACAATCTTTATTCAGAACTAAATCAGAAAGTGACTTACATAAAACTGTAATAGATCCTGATTTTATTTCATTCATTGAAACTAAGAAGGAAACTGTTTCAGTTGATTCTGAACAAAATATTTTTGAATTTTATGATAAACTTGATTCCATAACTACAACTTTGATTAAAGAAATTGATGAAGCTTATTTACAACATTCAGTTGAATTGAGTGCTTTATCAGCCTATACCCCTAAGCCTTCTACCAGCCACTTAGATACCAGTCTTTTATAATTTTTAGGTTCATCCCTATTCACTACCACTTCATCCATTATTTTCACCACACTTCATTCCACAAATTCATTTTTTCCTAAGCAACCATTTCAACCTAGAATTTAATTTCCATCTTCCACCACCTCAAGTTCATCCCCTAGTATTTCTACTGCATTTTCTAATACATCATTCTCATTCCCAAGCACTTCTTCTAGCATCCCAACTTCATTTTCTAGTATCTCAACCACATTTTCCAGTACATCTTCTTATATTTCAATCTCATCTGCAATTTCTTTAACTACCATAGCAAGTACTTCTAGTTCTTCACCAATTACTTCAAACTTACCTCCTAGCCAAGCCAGAATCCAAGCCATGGCTGCTAGATACGCTCCCTTGGTCCTACCATCATAGTTACATGACATGCCCCAGGATTATCAAAGAAAAATCCCTCAATTTGATGGAACCACTCATTATACTGCCCAACAGCATGTTAATAAGATGACAGACTATTTTGAACTACATGAAATAGATGATGTTGATGTCCAAATGAGACTTTTTGCTCAAACTTTAACTGGAGAGGTAAAAAAAGTGGTTTAAAGGTTTGAATGCTGGTAGTATTACTGATTTAGCAGTTTTTCATATAATGTTTCTTAATAGATGAGAAAAGAAGAAAAATCCACTACAAATCTTATCTGAATTTGAAAGCATAAAAAGAGCACCGAATGAAACAATTCAAGATTATTTTACTAGATATAACAGTATTTATAATGAAATTCCTTCTAATCTTAAACCTCCTCCAGACTCTGTCCTTATCAAATTCCCTAATGAATTTGATATAGATATAGCCTATCAACTAAGAAATAGAAATCCAAAAACCTTAGAGCAGATGCAAAGTAATGTTGTTAGTGTAGAGGAAAATTTGTTAGCAAAGAAAGCTAGATTAAGAAATGAAAGAAGAGTGACAATAAAATAGGAAACATCTACTTTAGATTTGAAAATAGATCAATTAGAAAAAATATTAGAGAGAATGATGGATAGGTTAGATAATATGGAAAGGAAGCCACAGTGGGATAACCAACAACAAGGACCTCAAATTAGGAATCCCAATTTCAGGAAAAACACCAATACTGAAAAATCTAGAGAATCAGCACTTGACCAAACAATAAGACCACCTTTCCAAGAGAACTATGCTGAAAATTCTCATCAAAACGAAGATGATGAAGACACCATTAATATAATGGGAAATAATGAGGATAACACCATTTTTCTTACACAAGAAGAACAGGAGTTATATGAATTACAACAATTACAATTAGATTATGGTGAATCTTTTGATTACACTCAAGGTTATGAGTTTACAATTAATGAAGTTCATAAGAAATATAACCTTAGGAGGAAAAAAATGTAGAGCCTTCTATTAATAAATCTGCCCAAAAATAAACAAAGAAAATAGTAGAGGCTTCTACCACTAAAGTTCTACAAATTATCCCTAGGGAAACCAAGCAAAACTCTAGTTCAACTCAGAAAGTTTAGGGTCCAAAAATTTCACCTAGTCCTAAAATTGTTGATATCACAGATGATTTTTTCCAAACATCAACAAATTCTCAAAAATTTGCTGCTGCCAAGACAACAATTTCTGCTAAAACAGCAATTTCAGAGTCAAAAACACATGTTGCTGATCCAAAATCAGTTGATCCTAAAGTAGCCACTGCTAAAACTGTTAGTATGAATCTTTCGTCGAAAAAGACCACTTTAGCTACGCATAAAAAATAGCCCTAACATCAATTATGGCTGCCAATATCTTTAAATCTACAGTTAGTTGATCCAAATAAAGCTGCACTAATCCAAATCTATGCATAAAAGACATTAAGCAGTGAAAATAAAATGTTGCTCCATGCATCCAATAGATAAGACAAGAATAATATATTTGAAAGAATTTTTGTATTAAAGGGGCACCTGAGAGGAAAACAAGAAAGGTGTTTCCAATTCTCCTCAATGGGATGGGTTCTTGAAATTCCTCAGCATTTCAGATCTAAAACTTCTTTCTCTTGTTGGTGTAGAAAACCCAGACAAACATAGAACTCAAAGGGAGCTCACAAAGCAAATGATGAAAAATGTGACAATGATAATGGCTCAAAGTCAGACCAAGAGTATAGATCCAGAGTGATCTAATGCAATGAAAGGTAACAAATGAATGGGAAAACCCTTCTATTTATAACAAAATATTAGGGCGGTCTAGAACTTGGTGCATGAATAAAATATTATTAACCAAATTCTAGAACCACCTTTTAGGAATATTTTATTATATTTGTTGGAGGGGAAAGGATTTTTGACTTGGGTCAATTCCTTTATTTATAAATAATAAATAAATAAATGATTTATTTGTAGAAATTATATACAATATGCATGTATATATCTGGACTCTCATGATCTAACAATATTTATCTTCTTGCTAAATACAGAATCCTTCCACTATAATTCTTGCGGAAATTTAATCAACAATTGCAAAACACATGAAGCAATAAAAACACACATAACACAGTTGTTTAACGGGAAAGCTTGAAGGGGCAAAACCCCAACTATATATTATGTAACATGAATCATATGACAATCTCATACAAACATACAAAGCTTATCACGAGCTCTCAGTACAGTACAATCGTCATACACTAATCAGGCCCAATCTTGCAAATCCATGCACCGATCTTTGCCACCTGCTAGCCTGCCTCCACTGCGCAATCCAAGCTGATTACAAAGACCAATTCAATGTAATCCCACTCTCATTGACTGTGTTATTATCATTGGCAACTCCAATGTATATGTAGATGCAATTAATGCATCACTAATAGTCACAATAGATAGTCTATCTTGCCCTTTCACCTATCTCTCCACTGGTCTCCACTGAAACTGCCATGCACTGTAGTTAACTAATGTATTCTTCAGTTGATTAATGAATTATTATTTATTGAATTAATTAATAATTAATTCACACCACTCTCACTAGTGTATCAATCAGTTAGACTAGATACAACTAGCTCAATTGTGTCTAACTGAGTTAAACTAAATACAACTCCACCAACTACTTCTCCAACTCCACCAAACTCTGTCACATGAGTTCTAACTGAAGTCCTCCATGCAATAGCTCTAGTAAACCCTTAGGAATAGCATAATTCCTTCTGTCATCTCCTGTGCCACATCTATGCACTGAACTGAAGTTCTCCAAGATAATAAGTTGTTGTTTAGAGTCTGATTATTATTAAGAGCTAATAATAATCGACATGCATCTATTTTTAGATCATCGATCTATAAATAGACTTCGCCCAATATTATAAAAATATAATTTCATTTGTTTTTCACATTTGACCAACCATCTACAAATAGCATCCCGCAACTTATAGAATATGCTCACCATGTCTAAAAATAGACATACACCTAAAAATAGCCTGTGTGGGCCCCACCTAATTTAGGTGATTATTTTTCAACTAGGATCAAGGATGATGTTTCAGGATGCCTCCTTTATTGTTTCTTGATGCAATCTTCAACACTCCCTCTCAACAAGAAAGGATTGTCTTTGCATCCGACATGCAACTCCATGCATTCGCCCTGCAACCTTTGCTGCAACACTTCTGAAACTGAAAGCCTCCAACCAACTCAATCAGTCTAATGCATCTATCATCAAAGTCTTCGACTTCTGCTTAGCTACTGCACATGTCTTCAGAAACCACTGCGTTGTTGAACTTTGCACCCATGCACTCTGCACTTGCTATCAACTTTGAACCGCGCTCCAGTATCCAACACTGTCACTTTGATCTGCCCGCATCAATCCAACTGATCATGCTACTGCTGCTTTGTGGGCACCTCGTAGCCAGGTTCAATTCATGAGATCCACACCATCTCAATGAATCCTACCCAAAAATTTATTCTTGGATTACTCATGCATGTCGCCCCACCTCTCACCTAGTGGTATAGCTGTATGCACTCCCTCTGCCCATCTGGCACTAAATTTCTCTGCATGAGTGGTTGCTCCCACTCCATGATCCTCATCTTGTGGCTGCTCCACATCCCGAGGTTCACTCTTACCTGCATGCAAATCCTGCTCCCTCTCAAGCTTCAATTGCATATTTTTCTCACACTTCCCAACAGTAGGAAGCTCCGTAGAAATCCCATCTACATCAAATCTATAAAGATTCTTCTGCATCTCCAGTTATGGCTGCTCCACAACCTTCTGAGACTGCTTCTCACGCTGCATGTTGAGAGGCTCCCTCTCAACCACCAAGCCACTAACCTCTACTTTTCTCCTCAAAGCTTTGCATGCATCTTGTACTTCAGTGCATGTAGATTCTTGGCTCGCGCACATTGCAATTGTCTCGTCATCGCAAAATTTTCTAACAAAAGAGCTGATTTTAAATCGACGATATCTCACTCATCCGAGCTCTGATTCAACCGATTTTTTTTTTCAATTTGGGTGTTTTTTCACAAGGAATCCAAATATTCTATTTGTTTCTGAAAATATTCCACGAAAATTTTCATATATTCTCTGCAAACTCGCGCGCCCAAAAATTCCTGCTCTCATTCCATGTAGAAAATCTATAACACAGCTCCGATACCATGTAGAAATTATATAAAATATGCATGTATATATCTAGACTCTCCTGATCTAACAATATTTATCTTATTTCTAAATACAGAATCTTTCCACTATAATTCTTGCGGAAATTTAATCAACAATTGCAAAACACATGAAGCAATAAAAACACACATAACACAGTTGTTTAACGGGAAAGCCTGAAGCTGAAAACCCCAAATATATATTATGTAACATGAAGATCATATGAAAATCTCATACAAACATACAAAGCTTATCACAAGCTCTTAGTACAGTACAATCGTCATACACTAATCAGGCCCAATCTTGCAAATCCATGCACCGATCTTTGCCACCTGCTAGCCTGCCTCCACTGCGCAATCCAAGCTGATTACAAAGACCAATTCAATGTAATCCCACTCTCATTGACTGCGTTATTATCATTGGCAACTCCAATGTATATGTAGATGCAATTCATGCATCACTAATAGTCACAACAGATAGTCTATCTTGCCCTTTCACCTATCTCTCCGGTCTCATGGCACTTACTTGTGGTGGCGATGTATTCTTCGGTTGATTAATGAGTTATTATTTAGTGAATTAATTAATAATTAATTCACACCACTCTCACTAGTGTATCAATCAGTTAGACTAGATACAACTAACTCAGCCCAGACATGGTTAGTTAAACTGAATACAACTCCATAACTACTTCTTCCAACTGTGTCATAACTCTACCACTTGAGTTCTAACTGAGTCCTCCATGCATTAGCTCCAATAAACATTTAGGAATAGTGTAATTCCTTCTATCAGTTGTTGTGCCACATACGTGCACTGAACTGAAGTGCTCCAAGAGAATAAGTTGTTGTTTAGAGTCTAATTATTATTAAGAGCTAATAATAATCGACATGCATCTATTTTTAGATTGACGATCTATAAATAGACTTCGCCCAATATTCTAAAATAGAATTTCATATATTTTTCCAACATGATCAATCATCCACAAATAGCATCCTACAACTTATAGAATATGCTCACCATGTCTAAAAATAGACATACACCTAAAAATAGCCTGTGTGGGCCCCACCTAGTTTAGGTGATTATTTTTCAACTAGGATCAAGGATGATGTTTCAGGATGCCTCCTTTATTGTTTCTTGTTGCAATCTTCAACATTGTTTATTATTTTAAGGAAATGGTGGAAATATAATTAAATAAATAATTATTTATTTAATTATTTATAAATGATTTAGTCAAATTTAACTAGGAATATTATTTAAATAAGGATTAAATAACTTATTCCTAGGAAATAATCAAATAAATAAGGATTTATTTAATTGATTTCCTTGTTTTTGGTTAAATATGACCAGGAATAATCATTAAATTGATGTTTAACTAATTATTCCTTGAGGAAATATAAACAAATATAGATTTGTTTATTATTTCGTTTTGGGGTTTCCTGTTTAGACCGTAAACAACTTAATAAAGGTGTTTTACTAAGTTATTTCACATAGTGAAAGCAATTTTACTTAGGTTAAAATTGGTCTTACATGGTGTACTTGGGTCCATCTAATGATAATAGGTTAGATGACCAAAAAATGGTGTAACAAAAACAGTTGTTGAAAACACAAAATATGCAAAGACTTCCACTGCATCTCAAACTGTCCCTGAAAAGAAAATTAAAAGAAGTAAGACAGTGGAAATACAAACAGAGAATGAGAAACCAACTATAGAAAAAGAAGACAAACCTACCCAAACTACAATTACAAAAGAAGAAATAATTCAGCTAGAAAAATCACAAGCTCCATTTAATATCCAAGCTGAAATTGCTAAATTGAAGATACCAATTCCTTTGAAAAAGTTGGTAAAACATGAGCTATGAGAAACACATATCACTAAGACTTTAAATATGAATGATGGAGAAGATTCAGTAAATTTGAGTGATGATAAACCAGAACTAATATTTGGTTCTGATGTTAATGGGAAACACCAATATGGAGCAGTTCCATCTTTCTACATTAGCTTAACTGTTCATGAACAGATTTTACATAATGTAATGCTAGATTCAGGGGCCTCACACAATTTGATGCCAAAATAAATAATGGAAACCTTGAATCTAGACATCACTAGACCTTATAAAGATTTCTTCTCATTTAACTCTAGTAAAGTGAAATGTTTAGGTTTGATAAAATATTTATGTGTTACTTTAGTTCAATACCCTAGAAAAAAGCATAGTCATGGATATTGTAGTAGCTGACATCCCTCCTAAGTATGGAATGTCGTTATCTCACTCATGGGAAGAAAAACTACAGGGATCTCTACAACTTGATATGTCTTATGCAACAATATCAGTTTTTGGACAACCCAAGAAACTTTACAGAGAAACATTAATGAAGCACATGGTTAGTAGTGTAGAAATACCTCGAAACTATCCAATCTACTCTATACCTACTGATATGGACTCATTCATTTTATGTAATTCTAAAACTGGCATTGAAAACAATACTGAACTAAAACATAAAAATAAAGCACCAGGCAGTGACAACATTTTTCATGAATCAATGTGGCACCTAGATTTTGATCGATCAGTTAACAAATTAGGAGCAGGAGCAGGAGTTTGGATACATAATATGGAAAAAAATCATGCAGAAGGTCATGCTTTTAGATTAAATTTCAAATGTACAAATAACATCGCTGAATATGAAGCTCTTATTTTAGGACTGCAAATTGTTAGAAATTTAGGAGCCAAAAGAATTTCAATCATGGGAGACTCTGAGTTAATTGTGAAACAGATAATAGGAGAATATTCTGTATATAATCCAAGATTAAGCCAATATAGGGATATTGTGTTAGATCTGATTAAGGAACTTCTTGAATGTGACTTTGTTGCAATCCGTAGAAAACAAAACATACAGGCACATAGCTTAGCAACTTTTTCTAGTACCTTTAATCTATCATTTCAGCCAATTCATAGATATACAACAGAAGTTAAACACGGGCCTACAATACCAGATAATCTTAAATATTGGCAAATATTTTGACAGGATGAACATATTTATCATTTCATGAATAATGAATGAGAATATCATAATTGTAATATAGACACAGATTGTACAATAGATCAAACCATAGATAGTGAGATTGATTTAAAAAATGTAGATGTAAATAACATAGATTTTACTAAACCTACTAAATTTACTCAAATAGAAATAGATAATTTAGAAAAAATAGAGATTGAAGAATTAGTAGATGATGATTCTGACATTTTAAACCTCAAGAATAACTTTTTACTTAAGGGATTAGCCCCTTTAGAAGATCTTTTGTATTCTAATGATGTTGCAAGGAAACCTAAGATGGAACCATTGAGATCTAATATTGAAGAGTGCAATATAGGAATAGAATTAAAGCCTAAGATGATTAAACTTTCAAAAGCCTTACCTCAAGAAGAAAAAGTAAAAGATATAGATCTGTTAAAATAATTTCAAGATGTATTTGCATGGAGTTATGTGGACTTAAAATCCTATGACACTAGCATAATACATCACAAAATACGCATAAAAGAAGATCAAAAACCTTTCAAACAGAAGCTTACAAGGATCAATCTAGTTTTGATGCCTTTAATTGAAAAATAAGTTAAGAGAATGTATGAAGGCCAAATAATTGCACCAATCAGATATTCTAATTAGGTTTCAAATCTAGTTCCCACTAGGAAAAAGACAGGGGAAATCAGACTGTGTATTGATTTTCGGAATTTGAATAAAGTGTCCTTAAAAGACAACTACCCTCTCCCCAAGATGGATCACATTATACATAGGGTGGTTGTTTCTTCCAGAATTTCATTACTTGATGGATTCTCTATATATAACCATATTTTAGTTCAACCAGAAGACCAACCTAAAACTGTTTTTATTACTCCTTGGGGTACTTTCATGTATGTGAAAATGCCTTTTGGACTAATGAATGCAGGAGCCACTTTTCAAAGAGCTATGGATATAGCTTTTTCTAAAGAGATTCATGAATACCTTGTGATTTATCTAGATGATATTACTATATTTTCAAAGACTGACAATGAACATCTAGATCATCTCAGACAAGTATTTATCAAATGCAGGAAATTTGGCATCTCTCTAAATCCTAAAAAGACTCTATTTGGACTGGAAGACGGTAAATTATTAGGACATATCATATATAAAGAGGGAATTAGGATAGACCCAGCTAGAATAGAGGCCATTCTAAACATTATTCCTCCTAGGAATATTAAAGAATTGCAAGCTTTCTTAGGTAAAATCAAATTTCCCAGAAGATTCATCTCAAATCTAGTAGAAATAATTAGAGAACTTAAAAATATGTTGAAAAAATACTCAGTACTTAAATGGACTGTGGAGGCCCAGAAATCATTTGAATCAATTAAACAAGCCTATACAAAAACACCAGTCCTTATAAGTCATGATTTCAAAAAAGATTTCATTATTTTTTCCTTTTCTTCAGAACACACTATTGCTGCAGTTTTATTGCAGAAAAATGATAAGGGCTATGAGCAGCCCATTTCTTTTTTCAGAAAATCACTTAGAGATGCCACTTTAAAGTATAACATAATGGAAAAGTGGGCACTAGCTTTAGTGAAAGCTATCAAATACTTTAGTGTGTACATACTTTATTCACATATCATTTCTTATTGAAGCCCGAAGATGAAATGTCAAGAACTTTGAGACTAGTAGCCTTTGAATTTTGATTGTGCTGGCCTTGGAACAATTTTATGAGCTCTGCAATTATCCTAATCTTTGTAGGATAAAATATCATAAGTAAGGATAATTGAGCAAAAAAAGTGTAGTCAAGGGAAAATGTTTAATCTTAGCCTCTCACTTAATAATAAATGAATATGATGTATCATCTCTAGCCAACAACCAATCTTGGCTGAATCGGTAGTTAAGAATAGAAATGTGAGAGCTCAAAAACCTAATATGAGCCCTTGGAAGAAATAAGGATAGAACTAGTTAGTTTGTTGTTTTAAAATAAAAATGAACAAGGGTTTGCAAGCTCAAATGCACCCAGGTAAATGAAGAAAAAATGTTAGGGTAGCATATGGGTAGGTATAAGCAATTTTTACAAATCATGGATAAGCAGAAATTTTGGTCATTTCAGTCACTAAATTCCTTCAAAAAGCATCCCATTGTAAAAATATTTCAGCCCCTTCCTTTCCCTTCTCCCATCTTCATTTTTCCTTTTTTCCCATTATCATCCATGTTCCTTTGCTAAAATCCCCTTTTCCTAAGTTTAAAACCCATTATACTTAAGGAAATTAAAACCCTTAGAATAATTCCCTTTTACCCAAAATACCAAAAACCCAATACTTTCACTATATAATAGCCCCGCCAATGCTAAAAATAACACTTATAAGCATTACATTGGTTACAAAAAATATTAATCCGCCTATCATAAAGCACGCCAAAAACTATGTATTAAAACCTTATGTTTAAATATATTTTACAACTCCCGTTGCATACATATCCTAGGCCCCACACCATTCCACCCCGCAACTTCATCGCATGATCCGCACCGTTCGCTCCCCATCCACCAGATCTAACGGTGGAAAACCTTCATCGCACATTTCATTGCGCA